>CAIGQQ010026964.1:2960559-2972369 GCA_903798035.1 Danio albolineatus | reverse complement strand
CCATCCATCCATCCATCCATCCATCCATCCATCCATCCATCCATCTTTCTGTCTGTACTGTATGTCTGTCTGTCTGAATGTTGAATTGTTCACATTTGAGTAATAAACACTTGAAAATATAGATTTTTATTTCATGTTAAGTGATAAAGTCATTTATACAAAGTGTTTATTAAACAAAAAAAGTATATTTAGTGAAAAATAGACTGAAAATAGTAACAGAAAATATAAATAAAAATGTTGATAGTAAAAAAACAGATTTGCAAGCTGAATTAAAGGTTAAAGCATGAACAATTTTGATTCACCATATCAAATAATGTAATATTTGCAACATCTAAACAACATCTTGAAAAGCTCCTCATGTGACTAATTGTAAACATTCTTTATTTTGTTTTTCACAGAATCAGAGGGATCTCAGAATTGGGAGGTGGTGGACGCAAAAGCAGCAGAGTCTGATAAGATGCGTTTTTATATAAATGTCTGTCATAAAATCATCCAGGGCGGGGTGGCCAGTTCTTGCCCCGAGGACTCCGCAATATGTGCAGTAGGTCAGTTCGCAAATGGAGATATGATACTTAATTTATTCTTATTAGTCAACAACATCCACCTTCAGTGAATTCAATGATTTTTCTTAGACTGGTAAAACTCAAAACAGATCTCAGCAAGACACACTATCAGCACTGTAAAACGTTCTTCAACCCTTCAATTCAAGAGACAAATCTAACAAAAAATAAATAAATAAACTGGGGATAAATGTAGAAAAAGGCAAAAAAATCGAATTACCAATGCAAAAAAACCACAGTGTTAACCTTTAACTATAATATCATTTTTATTTTTGTTGTTTTTAATTAAAATTTTATTTAATTTAAATTTTATATTTAATTGTAATTAAATTGTATTTCATTTAATTTGTATTTATTTTAATTGTATTTCATTTAATTTATTTTTAGTTTATTTTAATTAATTTTTATTTAATTTAAATTTTATTATATTTCATTTTACTTTACTTTAATTGTAATTTATTTTAAATTCATTTTAATCAGTTTTATTTTAATTTAAATGTTTAATTAAAATTTATGTTAATGTATTTAATTTTATTTCATTTTTAAACAAAACACTAAGCAATCATCTAAACATGAGTGATAAAAAAACTCAGAAGTATGAAATAAATGAAAGTGAGTCAGTCTTCTCTGCTCTCTGGAAGCAATTTATTTATAGGCTATAAGATTCAATTGCTGGAATGTGATTCGTGATTCTGGAACAGATATAGTCCAAATGCAAACAAAAAAACCTATGTCTGGCAGTTTTCTTGAAGTGAAGAGAATATAATAATAATAATCTAGCAATATGTCTAAATATGGAGCTTAATATAAATAACTAAATGAAGAGTTCAGATGAAAAAAAACTCTAAATGCCATCTAAAATTTCATCCAAAAACACGCTTTATTCTAAACCTCCAAGGTTTATATTAGGCTATTTCACTTTACATGCAATGGCAATACCCTATTCATCAGCAAAAAATTAAAATGACTGAACTTACACACAAGACTCTAAGAAAAAAGCATACATGGCATTTTAGAGTTTTTTTGCATCTAAACTCTTTAAATAGAGAAATATAACAATTCTTTTGGTTGTTATCCTACTCTGCATGGTTCATTCAAACGAAAAATCGTCTTCTTTTAGGAAACGACAAAACAAAGAATCTGGGCAAATTCCTGAATTCTCCTGAAAAGGCGTCCGAGGGTGAAGACATCAGACTGATTTACACAGACGGAGACGAGTGCAGAGAGAAGATGAAGATAAAGAGCATCATCACTCTGAAGTGTAAGCCTGGAGATGTGGAAAGTCCTCCGGTCCTCAGGAGTGTGTCCAGCGACAGATGCATCTATGAGTTTGAGTGGTTTACCGCTTCAGCCTGTGTCCTGTCCAAAACTGAAGGAGACGACTGCAAGGTGGAGGACACTCAAGCAGGTACAGGACACTGCTGGATGGTGTTTGTGTTACTAATAATTAACATACAGTTGAAGTCAAAATTATTAGCTCTCCTGGGATTTTTTTATTTTTCCCTTTTTCAAATATTTCCCAAATGGTGTTTAACAGAGCAAGCATCTCTTATAATATATTTTTTTCTGGAGAGATTTTGGGTAGAATAAAAGCACTTTTTTAAATTTCTTTTTTTCTTTTTTTTTTTTACCATTTTAAGGTCAATATTTTTAGCCCCCTTAACATTATTTTTCGATTGTCTACAGAACAAACCAGTTTTATACAATGACTTGCCTAATTAACTATATGCATCTTTTTCCCCCAGGAATTTCGTTTGATTTGTCTCCACTTCAGAAATCTAATGGAGGCTATTATAACATGTCCAGTGAGAAGTATGACTACTTCATAAACGTATGTGGAAATGTTAAAGCCGCTCAGTGTCCAGAAACAGCAGGTGCTTGTCAAGTTGACCAGACGTAAGTTCAATTTCAAAGTCATAATCAAATCAAATTTATTATATATATAGATCACACTTTACAATAAGGTCCATTAGTCAATATTAATTAATGCATTTACAAACATGAACAAACAATGACCAATACGTTTACTACAGTATTTGTTCATGTTAGTTAACGTTAGTTAGTGAAAATACAGTTGTTCATTGTAAATTCATTAAGTCAGGGCACATTAGTAAACATTCAACTATAATTAATAAATGCTGTACATGTGTTGTTCATGATTATTTAATGTTAGTAAATGCATTAACTAATGACCCTTATTCTAAAGTGTTACCTAAATATATATATTTGCAATTAATAATTTTTTGTTTTTGCCAAAAAACATTAGAAAATCATTATAACTAATAATCTTAATCTATTTTCTACGCTTATCAGTTGCTACTGGATTTTGCAAAAAGGAATAAAAAAAAACAAAAAAAATAGCAAAAAAAAAAATCTTTTTCTTTAAATTTGAATTCATTATACATTTTTGACCTTGAGAACCATTGATCTCTATACTTTATTTAAAGGAAACACTAAGAGAAAACATACTGTGATGTATATGTCTCTTTGTGACGATAATAGACTCGTATGCTGGAGTAATCATAGCTCTTTTTATTCCTCACGTGCACACTTGTGCTTCTTACATGCCCCACCTGCATGTGACGTCGACTCACGTGACTTCACAGGTCACATCAAAATGCATATATTACACATACCAACATCACATGACACGATAACTTGATGATGCAGACCGGAATACAAGATTATTGACAATTTGAGGCTTTGCACCCAGACAAGCACATTCTATTTGCAAAAACTGTAATGTTTTTGAATGTAAATCTCTGTGGCACAGTGAAAATTTGAACCGTGTCCTAACTGCCCCAAATATGTAGGAACTCTGAAATTTGTAAAATTTTTCTAAATTTGCTTTATTTTGCATTAAGTTCAGCTTTTGCGCAATTGTGAATTCCTTGAAGGTCTGACTTATCGAAGACTCTAGAGCAGTGGTTCTTAAGCTTTTTTCACCAAGTACCACCTCAGAAATTTTTTTCTCTCCAAGCACCACCACAATAACCGGTATTGTAGCATAGTAAAGTATGTACCGATGTAAAGTAGCATAGTAGGCCTAATCAAGCAGCTACAGCACTGCACAGTTCAAAAACAAGGCAGATTAATTCTTATTTATTATTGTCAGCCACTTAAATAAAAGGTTTAGCCTATTAAAATCAATTTACTGATCACATGGGTGTTATCGTACGCGTCAAAGGGTTAAAAGAGTGTTCATTTATTTTTACTAAAATTATTCAGCGATTCCTCCATGTACAGTAGCACTAAAAGGAAGCTTGTGTACCAATAGTGGTGCATGTACCACAGTTTGAGAACCACTGCTCTAGAAAACACAAGATATGTCACTTGTATAGTTTTGATTGAGGAAAAGCGTAATGGTCAATATGATGAATGAAGCTCTGCCTTTTGTACAGGAGCCAATCATCAATTGATATAGACTGATTATTCTCTGCAGGAGCGGCTCAGCCCAGCTGTATTTTTTGTACAATAGTTTCTGTAGTTGTTATGAACTCTGTGGGGTCAACAAACATACTGAAATCTCAGCGAATTCTTGCTTTACAGACATGAGAAAAATATCCACATAAAGCTTGAAATCTGTGCTTTCAAAAGTTTTTTTGTTTTGTAATCTGTATGAAACAAATGTGAGGTACAGTCCGTCCTGTCAAACGCACATCACATGACAGCAACTACTAAACGGCTACAAACTTAAAAACAAAGAGTCGCTGTCATTTTGCAAGGAGATTTGCCATCAAGACCATGTTGTGATTTACTTCAGAAGACCAGCGTGATTGGACAAGGCATTTTTCAGATGATAATGTGCATAATGATCATAAATGAGGTTGGTGTCGTGATCTCGTTCCTTTCGAGTGTGCATTAGCTCAGGCAACCTGAAAAAAAGCATTTTGTTTGATCCGAACGTTTAGTAACAGAACTTGTGACACAGTTGCTGTTTAACTTTATTGGTGATTTCAAATATGTAATGTAATCGTAAGCTTGGATGTTTTCCCATTCAGACTGAATATCCAAGCATGCTGCCTGAGAGGTGTTTCAAAGATGGCCGCCAAGTGAAATGACTTGCCTTAAAGGGGCTTTGGTTTATTGCTGGTTTTGTGGTCAAGGTTTCTCACTTGGTGTTTAATGTGTGAAGTACGATTTCTGAACCAGTCAGATTTGACCGTGGGATGGAGTTAACCTCTCTTTGTTCTGCCTCTCCAGCGGTAAGTCCTCTTGGAATCTCGGCCAGTTCAACTCCAAGCTTTCTTACTATGACGGCATGATCCAGCTGACCTACAGAAACGGCTCTCAGTACAACAACAAGCAGCACACGCAGCGATCCACACACATCTCTTTCCTCTGTGACCGAGAGGCTGGTCCAGGAAAACCAGAGTTTCAGGTATCGCACCTGCTCCTTTATTGTGTTTGTGCTGAATGTAGATATTTTTAGCCCTACCTCAGGTGACGCTGCAAAATAAATGGCTTGAGTGTGTGCTTTTTTTTTTTTTTTTGCATTTCAAGCTTTGCATCGACTTTGCATTAAAGTCTTTCTTTCTTCTGCAGGATGAGGATGAGTACACGTATAACTTTAAATGGTACACTTCCTACGCCTGTCCAGAGAGATTACACGAGTGTGTCGTGACAGACCCCCAAACTCTTCAACAGTATGACCTGTCCAGGTTAGTCTGCATTCAGCAAATTACTGTTATTAGCAAATGACTGAAATGTTACATACTTGACATCTGACATGTATATGACATCTAATAGGACATTTAACATATTTTAGTTTTGGTTGCACCAAACTGGGTTTTAAAAGAAAACACACAGCAAGTGTTTATTCGTACCCCTTCAATATTCTGACTTGAAGTTACCTTTGTTTGTTTTTTTGCAAGTTTTTTGGACTGGAAATGACAAAGGCTTCTCACAAAATATAGTAAGAGAATGTACAAGAGTCACCATTGTGGAAATAAAAAAATCTAAGCTTTTATTTACATTTGAACAAATACTTTAAGTCAGAATTTGCCAAGGGTATGAATAATTTCATGCACAACTGTAGTACTTGTACTTGAATATTTCCTCATTTTGCCATTGACCAAGAAAGCTAGGCCTGTCCCAAGCACGCCATTGGTTGAGCCAGTGTTGCTTGTTGGCATATTTGAACAGACAGTCACTTGTTTTAAAAGCCCCACACTTTCTGCGATGAATTAACCTGTAAAAGACATTTACTCTATTTGTCTGTGAATGGATGGACCAACTTATGAACATTTTACTAGAAAAAAACAACTATCATGCATGGATGTTTATGTCTTTATTTTGAGAATTGTAAAACTGTTTTGTTACAGCTCATAGTATATTCAAAGTATATTTTCTAAATACATTATTACGTTTTTCAATATTTGGCCATTAATTGTAGTAATAATGATAATAATAATAATATCAATAATATCATCTGCATAGTTTTTTTATTGTTATTGATGATGCTGACAATAACAATAATAATAATAATCATCATCATCATAGTTTTATTATTATTATTATTATTATTATTATTATTATTATTATATTATTATTATTATAGCATGTGTCCACTTGAATCATTTTGGGGTGTTTTTAGTTTTATGGCAAGGCAAGTTTAATTATATAGCATGTTTCATACACAGTGACAATTCAAAGTGCTTTACATAAACAGAAATAAAATTTAAAGTATAAGAAAAATAAAAATAAATAATAAAAAAAACAGATAAAACAGATTAAAATGTGTTAAAACAAGTTTAAAAATGAAAAAGAAAAGAAAGACACAATAGTGCTCATTCAGTAAAGGCACAGCTAAACAGATGTGGTTTCAGTCTTGATTTGAATGTGCCTAATGTTGGAGCAGATCTTTATACTAGGAAGTTTTTGCTGCTTTTTTTTTGTCATTTATTATACAGTATTTTAATGTTGTTGTTGTTTTTTTCGTGTTTACTGTATTTGTATTTTATTTATTTTTGTTTACTTTTTATTTTACTATTTAAAAATGTATATTTTTTTTGTTTTGTATTATTTTGTCATTTTATTTTGTTTTAACTACATATGATTACTAGATATAACTTTATTGATAATATGCATAATAATTCCTGAGGTAATACAATCTAGTGATGGGAAGTTCATCAAGGATCATTTTAGTGACTCTGACTTTTGAGTCTCATTCATCATTTTTTTGAGTCATTTGTTTAATTTGCCAGAATAACATTAAAATGTTTTAAGATGCTTCCAAACACATCTACAACTAGCCCAAACGGTGATCACACTACAAGTTATAACTAGAATACTACTGTACAATGCAATTCTACTGAGAAAGAGAAAACAATCCTTTATTAGCTCTGCTCACCTCTTTTGGCAAGTCTTCAAATTTGAGTCGTTCGTTCACCTGACACTGACCGTCCCATATGAGCTTAACCAATGCACACAGTCTGAAATACCCATAATTAATTCACCTTTGGAGTCTTTGGGTTTTTGACTCGTTCGTTCATCACGTGACAGGATATAACAAGATGACTCGAACCCGAGGACTCGAGATGAACGAATCAAATCTTTTTCTTGCTCTAAATGCATATGATTGGCTTCTGTCTTTCACATGATGAACGAACGACTAAAAACCGGTTGTGGACTCGAGAAATGATCTAATCTTCTCCACCTGCACAACCTGAACGAATCACTCCCTAAAAGGACTCCTCGTTCTCGACGCATATAAAAGATTCGTTCAAAATGAAAAAAATCATTCTGGAATGTCCCATCACTAATACAATCACTTCTTCATATTTTTCTCAGTGCCACAACATGAACTAGTAGGAAGCTACATGTCCTAACAGCGGCAGCTCTAAAATCATGTATTGTTTTCTTCCTCTCCGCAGTCTGTCAGTATCTAATGGCGGCAGGAACTGGCAGGTCATGGACTCGTCTGACATCAGCAACTCGAGGAAATACTACATCAATGTGTGTCGTCCTCTTAAAGCCGTGCCGGGCTGTGACAGAAGAGCTTCAGTCTGTGAGATGAAGTTCGAGGCTGACAGGGTTAGTTTCAATGCTGGAATAATGCTGGCTATTGATTCAGATGTTCCTGTTCGATTCTGATTCTCTGGATTGTGATTCTACATTTGATTCTTGACTGAATATGTGTCTAATTGAATTGCTTTTGATATTCCTAAAAAAATGATACATTTAAAACAGAACCTACCCTTTCAGATGCATTGAGTAAGATCTTATATATATGTACATACATGCACACATACAGTACATATCCATATACACGTACATATCCATATGTATACTGTAGAGGTTCATTCTAAATTGTACATATAAGTATGAAATATATTTAGCCAAGAGAAGGGATTTTTTTGATTAATATTAAGGTATTAACAAGTATTATTAGACTCCTATTGTTGCTTTAAAGTCATAGGTAGGGCCAGACGGAATCTGCGTGCGCAGATTTCCGCAGATTTTTAGCCCATCATTGATTCTATTTATTTACTGGTCTAAATGTGTGTAAATGTATATTTAATCAGTTTTCAAATTAATTTCAGTAACAATATTGACTAATATGAAAATATTCATGTGATTTACTATTTTCGATGTTTTAGTAGATATTTTATATGAGAAACTTGCTTTGTTTACCAAATAAAATGGATCTAATTAGATTCGCATTGTAAACATTAAATAAAAGTTAAAAAGGTATTACTTTTATTTCATATATTAAGATTTTAGTTATTATACTAAATCATTCCGCATAAATCCGCAGATTTTTTTTCCAAAAGTTGTTCAGTTTATATATATATATATATACTGAACAACTTTTGGGCTGAACAACTTTAGATGTTTGGTAGTCGACTTGATAAAATAAATCAATAAGTAATAAAACAATAAATGATAAAACATTTTAAAAAATACATCAGTAAAACAGAAGATTGCAAATGTTTGGCAACTTCACAGCAGGCACAGGACGTCAACATGAGGTCAGATTGACGTTGTACCCCATCGCCGTGGGGACGTTGTGTTTTGGATAGAAATTAAAATCGGGTTGACGTCAGAACCCAAAGTCAGACCGACGTCAATATGTAACATCAGACAGATGTTGGATTTTGGTCACTTTCTAATGCAACCTAAAAACAATTAGATATCAACGTCTTCTGTTGTTACAGCTTGATGTTGTGTGGATGTTACCACTTTGACGTCTATCAGATGTTGGGTTTTGGAGTAAATGTCAGTATTTGACGTCAATATGACGTTGGTTTAACATGTTGACGCGACGTTGTATTTTGGTCACTTTCCAACACAACCTAAAATCAACCAAATGTCAACATCATTTGACATCGTTATTGGACATAAAAAATAATGTTGTCCTTGGACGCTGGCTAGACATTGAATTTTGATTACTTGAAATCACGACCTAAATCTAACCAAATATCAACGTCTTATGACGTTGTGTGCCTGCTGGGATGCCACAATTTACGATTTATTTGCAGGAGATATATATATACATGCTGTTTGACTGCTCATAACACGTAAAAACAGTGCATCATATACAGTACCAATGACTCATTTTAGTGCAAAGCAAATATGTTGTCAACTCTCAACTATTTAGTTAATAAAGAAACATTAGCAGCCGGGCTGATTTTACTGCTAAATAAATACAATCAACACCACTGATCACTGCACGTTTTAGTAAAATCGTAACCATAACAGATGTTTTTGTGCAGAAGTTATTCATGTGAAGTTATTTCAAAACAACATAACTAGGTTAACTAGGCAAGTTAGGGTTATTAGGCAAGTCATTGTATAACAGTGGGTTGTTTTACTAGAAAATATTGCTTAAGTGGGCTAATATTATTGACCTTAAAAGGTTTTTTTAAAAATTAAAAACTGCTTTTATTCTAGCCAGGATAAAATAAATAAGAGTTTCTCCAGAAGAAAAAAAATGATAGGAAATACTGTGAAAAACTGCCCTTGTTCAATTAAATATCACTTGAGAAATATTTGAATAGAATAAATATGGCGCAGCAGGGCTAATATTTTTTCCCTCAACTATACGTGTATATATCAGCTTTAGGGAATTTACATCAAATTGAAATAAAATAAATAAATAACAACTACAACTAAATTTACACTGACAACCAATGTGTGTGTGCTTGAGCAGGAAGGCCTGTCTGAAAAGGTGGAGGTCAGTAATTTGGGCATTGCTAAGAAAGGGCCAGTGATTGTGGAGCAGAACCAGCTGAAGTTGGAGTACACCGACGGCTCCGTGTGTGAAGCAGATGGAAACACCACCACATATACAACCCGCATCCACTTCGTCTGCGCTTCTGGGACACCAGTGAGACTCATTGCTTTTCATGCTGCAAAACGGCTTTTTAGAGTCATTTTTCTTTTTAACATAATTCAGTAGCAACAAAAATATGGTAGTTGTGTCTAATTTGTTTTTTCCTGTTTAGCCGTCTGGCCCTCGCTTTGTGGTGAACCAGAAATGTATCGTTGACTTTGTTTGGGACACAGAAGCAGCCTGTGCCATTTCTACTGTCGTGGGCACAAACCAGGTCACTTTTGGTAAACTCTTTGGACTTTAAGACGTTCAAGAAGATTTTGTTTCTAATTTCTCTTGGTTTTTACCAACAGACGTGCTCCGTGAAAGATCCCAACACTGGCTTTGAATTCGACATGCAGCCGCTGGCCACTGACAAAGGATACCACGTCACCGCTCATGGAAAAGACTTTATTGTATGAACCTTTTTTTATATTGAGTGAATAGAACATAAATGCTTGATATGGCAGACATGGTGAAAGACTTTCCACTTTTTCCTTTTAAACTGTTATAACAAGACAAAATCGAATAATAATAATAATAAATATAAAAATGAAGAAATAATAAAATAATAATAAATAGCATAACTTAATAAGGGCACCACAGTGGCGTAGTGGGTAGCACGATCGCCTCACAGCAAGGAGGTCGCTGGTTCGAGCCTCGGCTGGGTCAGTTGGCATTTCTGTGTGGAGTTTGCATGTTCTCCCCGTGGTCGCGTGGGTTTCCTCCGGGTGCTCCAGTTTCCCCCTCAAGTCCAAAGATATGCGCTGTAGGTGAATTGGGAAGACTATATTGTGCGTAGTGGATGTGTGTGAATGAGTGTGTATGGATGTTTCTCAGAGATGGGTTGCAGCTGGAAGGGCATCCGCTGCGTAAAACACTTGCTGGATAAGTTGGCGGTTCATTTGCTGTGGCGGCCCGAAAAGAAAATGAATGAATGAATAACTTAATAATAAAATTATTAATAAAAACAATAATAATACAACATATTAAAATGATAATAAAATATGTATTTTTAAAAAAGAAGGAGAGAAAGGGGTTAGAGCAGGTGATGTCAATGATTTAAATGGATTCAATCAGTAAATAAACGCAGCAGTTAAAATAAGTTATGACGGGTTGCCATTCATCATAGAAAGAACCATAAACGGCATAGCAAGAACATCTGATCTTTTCTACCTTCAAAAAGTACATGGTGTCCACGTGCCACTATGAAATACCTGGTGGTTTTGTAGACTTCCAAAGAAATAAGATCTGTTGTCTTGCCAGTAAAGAGGTAAAGGCTAATACCTCTAACTATTTAGATTTAAACCAGGTCCAATTCTTGGGAACACCAACGATTGCAGTGGTGGTATTGTATGAATTTTTAAATGAACTTCTACAAATTTTAAATGTGCTTGGATAGAGCTTGAATGATACAGAAGTCAATTGTAGCATGATACTACTAACATCTATTATGGCAGTTTCAATAGTGAGACCATAAGCAACCAATTGTTTCAAGACTTCTAGTTGGTTCATTAACTCGTTTTCAGTAATAACTTTTATAAAGGTGTGCTTAATATATGCATTGCCTTTCTAAAGATTGAGGTCACTAAAATACAGATCTTTATTATTGTTATAACTTTTATAAATGACATTGGATGCAATTTTTTTGTTGTTGCTTGCAGTATAAAAAATATGATTATTAAATCAATTATGAAAAACTAAATTATAAACTCACAAAAACACACATTTTTACTATCGCAGAGTATTGTTAATTGCAGTTGCATGTGAATATTCATTAAGTCGATTGGATTAAAATAAAAGACAAACATTTATAATATTACAGTCAATTTTGTTATAAAAACAAATTACTGTTTATATTGTCATTAAATAAATGTGCCCTTGGTAAGCTCATATATATATATATATATATATATATATATATATATATATAT
>CAIGQQ010026964.1:2929783-2960159 GCA_903798035.1 Danio albolineatus | reverse complement strand
ATATATATATATATATATATTATCTGCCCTAAACCTTTAAAGAGTAGTGTAAGTAGATTATATCCTTATGCATTCAGTTACTGCTAGCAAATCTAAAGACAAAGTGTAAAAAAAAAATTACTGAATACCTGAACATTCAAATACCATTGACATACTGTCCTCTGCATAAATGAGTGCACCCCGTTTTGAAAATGAATATTTTTATCCATTTCTCAATGAATATAGATCATATATTTTGGTGCATTTGAACAAAGAGATTTATCAAACAGATGTATTTATTAAAACAATATTTTAGTCACCGAACCTCTTTAGAAATCGAAAGATAATTTTTTTAAATTAATGCAAAATATTGCAAAAAAAATTATTCAACTACTAAATTTATTTTTAATTTTCTTGATAAATTTTTTTTTCCTTCTTTTAAAAATAAAAAGTCATATGATAACGGTCCAAAAATTAGTAGCTCAAATTTATTTGTTACGGTAAAATAAGTTATTTTGTTAGATTAGCTCCAGATTTGCTTTCAGTACTAACTAATTTATTGTATACCCACAGACATAATATTGTGTAAAGCATCCTGTTGGAAATATTAATTCAAAAGAGAAATTTGTGAGGGCTGTACTTGTATACGCTGATATAAACAGCAGGGAAAATAAGTACTGAATACGTCACCATTTTCTTGACATTTTCTCCGGATGTTGCTAACAACCAAAGAAATTCATATATGCAAAGAAAACAAATTTAATTCGTTTACAAATTAAGTTATTTGTAATAAAATGAAATGACACAGGGAAAAAGTATTGAACACGTGATGAAAGGGCTGAAATCTCTCAGTAGCTCTTCAGCGACTCTGTGCCCTTCCTCATTGTATACAGTCCAACATCTACATTAGCAGGATGACGAAGATGAAACCAGGGTGGACATTTCAGCAAGACAATGATCCAAAACACAGCCAAGGAAACTCTCAAATGGTTTCAGAGAAGGAAAATCAAGCTGTAGAATGGCCCAGCCAATCTCCTGAAGCGAATCCAATAGAAAATACAAAATAAAGATCAGATTTGATAGACGAGACCCACAGAACCATCAAGATTTGTACACTCTGTTGAAAAACTCACACCTGAGCAATGCATGTGACTTCATTCTCTGTATGAGAGGTGTCTTTTAGCTGCCATCACCACAAAAGCCTTTTATATAAAGTATTAAATGCCTTTCAGTAGTTCAGTACTTTCACCTTGTCATTTCAATGTTATCACACATAACTCACACATTTTTCAGATTTGTTTTGTTTTGTTTTGTTTTATTTTTATGTTTGCATTGTTTGGGTTTTTACCAAACTCTGGTTCTCAACAGCTCCTTCAGAAATATTATTCCCTGGAAAAATCATGTGCAATACTTTTCCCCCCGCTGTTTACATAGACATTTATGTTTTATATTTGTACTGTACTGCTCTTGAGTTTGTCTCCTGTGTAAAATGGAAACCTAAGGTCATACTTCCTTCTTGTCTGCTGCAGGTGAACATCTGTGGCCCAGTGAAGGATTGTGGGACTGTTGAAGGTAAAGCTGTGTCCGGCTGTGAACTGGAGGATCAGAAGCCGGTCAGTCAGGTCGGGGTGGAGCGTTCCCTCCAGTTCTCCACTGATGGGACTCTCACTCTTACATACAAAGGGGTCATGGACAGACAAACAGGTGCATTCGACAGGAGTTATGTTGTATATTTTGCTTTCATTAGAATAGAAGTATAATGTTGTGAAATATTATTACAATTAAACATTTGTTTTGTTAAAATACAGTTGAAGTCAGAATTATTAGCCCCCTTGTATATTTTTTCTCCCAATTTGTTTAACGGAAAGAAGATTTTTGTTTTCAACACATTTCTAAACATAATAGTTTTAATATCTCGCTTTTATAACTGATTTCTTTGATCTTTGCCATGATGACAGTAAATAATATTTGACTAGATATTTTTTAAGATACTAGTATTCAGCTTAAAGTGACACTTAAAGGTTTAACTAGGTTAGGTTCACTAGGCAAGTTAGGGTAATTAGGTTGAATCATTGTATAATGATGACTTGTTCTGTAGACAATCAAAAAAAAATTATTGCTTAAGGGGACTAATAATAATAATAATAATTTCCTACATTTATATAGTGCTTTTCTGGACACTTAAAGCGCTTTACACATTTTTGGAGGGAATTTCCTCATTCACCACTAGTGTAATAATGTTGATCTTTTAATATTGACCTAATAATATTGACCTTAAAAGGATTTTTAACTGCTTTTATTCTAGCTAATTTTGACTTCTTCAACTGAATGTTTTAAAATAGTATTTATTCCTATGATGGCGAAGCAAAATTTTTAATATCAATTCTCTGGTTTTCAGTGTCACATGATCCGTCAGAAATTACTCTAATGTTCTGATTTGATGATCAAGAAACAATTCTTATTTAGCATTTCTGTTTTTTACTGACTTTTTGTAGATGAATAGTAAGTTCAATGCAATTATATAAAATATAAATCATTTGTCACATTTATGAATATCCTACATATTTGATTAATTTAATACACCATTGCTAAATAGAAATATTAATGATTTCTTTCAGGAAAATTTATTAATCGTCATTTTAACTGTATGTACTGTATTTAATTGTGTCTTACACCATTACATTAAGCTGAGGAACATATGTAATCATAGTCAAGTATTGTGGAGAGTTTTGATTTAAGGTTACATTCCAGTCATTTACTGAACTGAACCCACTTGTTTCCCATCCCTACTGTAGGTACCGATGACACCTTCATCATTAATTTTGTGTGTGACCAAAAGGCCTCTCCAGCCTCCCTAAAGCTTATACAGGAAGAGCTGGGCACAAGCACACACGTAACTCACAATGTGATTTTTGAGCTTGCAACACCACTAGCCTGTGAACCTGCACCTGTGGACTGCACAGTCACTGGTAGGATTTCACATGCACACTTTACCTTTTTTTCCCGTTATTGTTGTCTATGTATATCTGAGTGAAACTATTTCTCAAGTAAGAATTTTTTTTAAAAATTGTGCGGGACATGGAGAATCATGGATTATTGCATCAATTTTGTTTGCCATTGGTAGACCCTAATGCAGGAGTATAACATGCTCACTACCATAGTAAAAAGTATTGTAACTTTATGACTTCTGTGACATTTATTTTGAAATACAATAACCAAATCATTTAGTACAAATGCACAACTAATATGACTCATTGACAATATAATGAGTCATACCAATAGTATCTGAAAGCAGCCTTGATGATGCAAGTTGAGACTGCATATCTCAATGATACAATGTCAGACACTATGCACTTAATTTAGCTAGTGACGTCACTGTAAGGGGTAGGGTTAAGGGTGGGGTTAGGTGAGCGCGTTAAAAAGCAACGCATACGGCTCAGATTGCACTACACCAGGTCTATATTCCGACCCCTCTTGAGAAATACAGCAAACCATGGTACAAGTTAGCTATTTGTAATAGGAAAAACCTCCTAACCTGTTCATTAATACATTTTTTGTTTGTTTTCTGCATTGGTGCAGCTCTTTTTCATTTACCTTTAACCCCTTAGCCAGCACCCCGACGTGGTCGCACTGAGGCGCTGTTTTTCCATATGCCAGCATTTAGAAATAGATTACACCAAAAAGAACACAAGTAATCTTCACAAACTATACATCAGTCTAAAGCTACAACCCTCAAGCACCCATTGCAGCTAGTTGCTTTTCAGTGGGAAGCTTATAAAGAATGTATTTGCTAAATTTTGTGTAAGTTTTACATGAAACGCTTATTAGATATGGAGTGAATATCATCGTAATAACAACACACACACGAATTCATTGCTGTACATCAGGGTTTATTTCGAAAGGTCCACAGAAATAGCTTAATTTGTGGGCTGCATCAAAGAGAGCTGTAATGAAGTCTCTTCTCGCTTAATTTCATAGCACTGTGTTTAATGGTCCTGTAAAGGACTGATCCAGTGTGTCTTTGTGCAGTCTTTTCTTTTAAACCAAGCTTATAAATGGCCTGTGCACTGTAGTAGTGCTGTAGTGTAGTAGTGCTGTTTTTTATTCTGCTTTTAGTACATGTGTCTAATATGCAATAACATGTCATTACTTATGGCAAAATCTGAACTGGAATCATCACTCTAACAAAATGTAGTTGTAGCACCAGAAAAAGTCACAAAATGCAAGCATTTGGTCACAGTCATTAGCATTTATGCATCACCATTATTATCACTGTTATCACAATTTGGATATTAAAGTCAAGCTAATTCCGTTTCCAGATTCACAAGGCAGGGAGTATGACCTGGGTGACCTCAGTCTGGATGAGAAGTCCTATGTTCCTCTGGACACCTCGGATCAGGCCCGGTTTCAGAAGTTCTACGTAAATGTGTGTAAACCACTGCCTCGTGTAAAAGGCTTCCCTGGTGAGTGTCCACAATACTGAGTCTGAAAGCTGCTTTTCCACTATTGGTTTGAAAAACAATCAGGTCCGGTTTCAGTCGTGTTTCCATGTGAAATGCCTAATGCAGTGCAGCACAATTGCAAACTGTTCTCGTATTAAAATTCTCTCTATGGTTTGACATGCACGCTGAGCTGTGCTGGTAAAGCGCACGCTGTTGCCTGCCTACTAGTTTCTGGCTAAGCAGAAGTACGCTGTTTATTTATTTTTGTTGTTTAATGAAGTGGATATGAGATAAAAAGGAGTTCCAAATGTGGCGTACGCACAAAACGGGTGGAAATATGCTTTTACAACTTCCCACACAAAGGTTTTGATCTATAAAAAAAACAAACTTGACAGGAGGATGTGCACAGCTGTAAGGAAACTTTAAGCAACCCTGTTTAACTTAAACATTGACCTAATTAAACAACTTTAAGTCTTCATTTGAGCTATAATCATTAATAAATAAGAGTTTATTATGTCGTAAGTTCACTTTTAGGAAGGTTTCTAATGAAAGTTTTATAAATAAGACTCCTTGATCATCTTCCATATCACTCCTTAGATTACACTTGCATTATAAAGGCCATGTCTGGATGGACACCAAAGGGAAAGGTTAAGCAAAGAAATTCTTCTTTGGCCTAGTTTTGGAAAAGTGGTTTTTGAAGTGACTTGTTTCTAGCCTGGTTCTGAGTACCGTTACATACCAGAAGCATGTTTTCCAAAGTGACTTCCATGCAATGCAATTAACAACAAAGTAAAGCGGCAGCACGTTTCAATTTGTGACAAATTAGAAAAACACATAAGAATTTATATGGTGTATTTTGTCCACACGCCCCTAGTTCCCATTTTATCCCACATGAGAAAATATTACAGTGATATATAGTAAATATTATAGTGTTATTTAACCAAACTATAGTAAAGTGTATTGTAATTTATGTAGTATAGTATTTACAATACTTTAATGAAATCTACAGCATACAGTTAACTGGTGTGTTCTAGAATTACCACAACAGATTAAGTACTTTAGTATGGTTAGAAAATACTACAGTAATTAATAAAAAAAAAAAAAAAAATTAGTAATTTTTTTTTTTGATGTGAGACTGAAACTAGTTTAGGTTTGACGATTGTAATAAATGTCATTTTTAGTGAATCCAACTATAATTTTGGTTTGTTTTACGCTTGTTTTTTAATTCCTTTTTCTATTTAAATAAGCATTTGATATAAAAAGAGTGTAATTCATATTTATAGGATGTTTGTAAATGTTTTGTTTATAATTTGGGCTTCCAGTAGTCTTTAAAGTAATTTTTTGACATGAGATGATAGGGCCTGGCACATTAATGAACACACATTTAATTAATAGTCTTGTGTTGTTGGCAGATGGTGCGATTGGAGCCTGCGGGCAGTTCAACGGCAGTTTCGTCAATCTGGGATACGTGCAGTCAAACCTGCAGGCTGCAGCGGACGGCTCCATCAGTATTGTTTATATGAACGGGGACAAGTGTGGGACGTCAGGACGTTACTCCACCCGAATCATCTTCCAGTGTGATGACAGTCCTGTAAGCATATGCATGTATATTACTCTCTCAAATGATGACAGATTTTTCTCCATAGCACATATGTCTTTGTTACAGAGCATGAAATGATGGGAGGAATGTTTCTAGATATGTAGGAATGTTTTTTTGTTTGTTTGTTTATTTTGTTTAAATTGTTTATTAACCACAGATGTATCAGTACATAGATGCTAAGGATGTACATTACCCTCTTATTGCTGGTATTTATATGTCACTCTATACCAAAGACTACAGAATGCACAAGACATCTCACTCGTATAGTTTTGAATGGGGAAAAATGTAACTGTCCATATGGCGAATTAAGCCCCATCTTTTAGTGCAGGAGCCAATGATCAATTGTATAGACTGAAGTTTCTCCAGGGGAAAAGCTCGGGCCAGACGTGTGCTTTTACGACAGTTTGGTGGTCAACAAACGCACTGCAATCTCAGCGAATACTTGCTTCACAGACATAAGAAATACATCCAAATAAAGCTTGAAGTCTGTGCTTTTAAATAAACCAAGTGCACTTTTGGTTTTGTAATCTGTATGAACCGAATGCGAGGTACAGTCCGTCCTGTCAAACGCACATCACATGACCGCAATTACTCAAACGCCTACACACTTGTAAACAAAGAGGCGCTGTCACCTCTGGAGGAGATTCGCCATTCAGACCAAGTTGTGAAATACTTCAGAAGATCAGCGCGATCTGACAAAGCATTATTCAGAGGATGATAGTGTGTTGAATGGCCATAAATGAGGTTGGTGTCGTGATCTCGTTCCTTTCGAGTGCACATGCGCATTAGCTCGAGCAACCTGAAAATATGTTGATTTTGTTTGATTGAAACGTTTAGAATCAAAACTTTTGAGAAAGTTGTTTAATTTCATTGGTGATTCCAGATATTTAATGTAATCATAAGCTTGGCAAATGGTTTTGGAGAATTTGATGTTTCCCTATTCAGACAGAGAGGTATGTTTTAAAGATGGTTGCCGAGTGAAATGACTTACCTTAAAGGGACTTTGTCTATACTCTCTTTTTTGTTTCATTTTAATATAATGTAACCAATATTTTGTTGATAAATGTAACCAATGGTGGTTCATTCCGCTGTGGTGACCCCTGATAAATCAGCGACTTAGCCGAAGGAAAATGAATGAACGTAACAATATTTCCTGCGTTTTGCCAATGTTTTGAAGAAAAAAAAAAATTCAAATCCTCCTATTGGATTTTTTTCAGGAAGACACATACAAAACACACATACAAAACACAATACAAAACACATTGTATTTTATACTAATGTGTAATTATTAATATTAATAGTTATAATTATTAATAATGGATCTTTTTTTTATTGTTTTTTAAAATTTTCCTAAGACAGGAATAAGTGTTTAATGGTTTTAGGACAGCTTCAATGAAAGGTTATGATTCAGATGTTGACTACTGTATAATGTATTGTATTATTAATTGTGCAAATATATTCAAATAGAATAATTATTTTGCATTATAATGTAATAAATGCATCCTGTGCGACACAGAGACTCAGTGGTTTTGGAGTTTGCATGTTCTCCCCCACGTTCGCATGGGTTTCTTCCGGGTGCTCCGGTTTCCCACACAGTCCAAAGACATGCAGGATCGGTAAATTGAATAAACTAAATTAGCCATAGTGTATGTGTGTGGCCAGTACTGGTTTGCAGCTGGAAGGGCATCCACTGTGTAAAACATATGCTGGTTAAGTTGACCCCTAATAAATAAAGGGACTAAGCTGAAGGAAAATGAATGAATGCATCCTTTGTAGAGAACTTTATGTAGTAGAGAACTTCATTCATCCCTGTGAGGGGAAACTCATTAGCTACCATTAACATCACAGCACAATAAATTAATAAACAACAAATACCACAAAAAACAGTACAACAACACACCATTTGCACCAACACAATAAATAACTGAGGAAAAAATAAATAAATAAAATACATATGTAAATTCCACCACTATATTACAAAACCTGACAGCCTTACTAGTCTCTCACTGAATGAGCTCTTAAGTGTTCTAAAGGTATTATTTTGTGGATGTCCTTCATATTTCAAAATGATCTTTAATTTAGCCATTGTTCTCCTTTTTACAGTCACTTTAAGGGAATCTGGATTAAAGCCAATAATAGAACCAGTTTTTCTAATAATTTTATTCATCCTGTTTCTATAATCCACAGTCATACTACTCCCTGAACAGAACACACCGTAATCAGAGGCTAAATCTGAGTCCCAAATGGCACACTATACACTATGCACTATGTACTTTTGCACTTACACACTCAACAGCATAGTATATAATTCAAACAGTTTCCCTGATGACGTTTGACGGTTGCCAAGTTAGTGAAATAAATGACCAAAGTACCAAATAACACCTGCCATGAGTACAGCCGCATTCACCATCGGGAGGCGCCATAATCACACTTGTAAAAGAATTTTGCTTTCACAATCCAAAATAAAGTTAGCTCCCGATAGCTCTAATAGTATCTGGATGCAGCCTTTATGATGCATGCTGAGATTGCATCACTTAGCGATGCATTGTTAGACACAATGTGCTCAATGGAGCGAGTGACATCACTGTGAGGGGTGGGGTTAGGGGTGGGATTAGGTGAGCCCATTAAAAAGCATTGGATGCAGCTCAGATTGCACTGCACCAGGCCTGGCATCCAGACCCCTCTCAATACCTCCGGCCCTTCCGATACATGAGTAAAGCTGCAGTGGCTGAGTGCGTGAAGTGAAGTGTCCATCATTCCACACTTCAATTCACCGGTTGAAGGAGTGCATCATTCGGGTAATTAAAGTGCACTTATTATTTTTAGAGCTTTCAGTGTGAACACACTACTTACACTATTTATACTACAAAATGGCTGGAATAGTGCATAAGTGGGATGCACTTTATAACTTCACCATACTGGCTCCAACTTGTAGTGGTGTAAATTAATTACCTAATAGTGTAGTGTAAAAATGATCCAGAAGATAAAATAGCATAATCATAAGTGACTTAAAAGTATTTTACAGCATTATGTTGTATTCTAATTATGTAAAGTTTCTCCAATATTTAAAAAAAAAAAACTTTCTTTAACCTTTTTTTCTTCCTTCTGTTGAAAGGGTGCACCGATGTTCGATCGCAAAGATGGCTGTGAGTTTGTTTTCATCTGGAGAACCTCAGAAGCTTGTCCGATCAAAAGAGTCCACGGTAAGATGAACAGCCAATTCATTCTCAGTCAATGAACAAATACTCTCTCTTTGGCTTTTGACTTATTTTAGCTGCTTTCTGCTGTTACAGGTGAAAACTGCAAAGTCACAGACCCCAAGAGCGGTTATGAGTACAATCTCACACCGCTGGCCGGAAAGGACTATGAAGTGAAGGGTTTGCATTATGAGTATCATTTCGCAGTGTGTGGTCCAATTACAACCTCGGTCTGCCCTCACGGTCCCAGCCAATCTGTTTCCTCCTGTCAGGTCGAGGAACAAAAGCACAGAATTGCAGGTGAGTTTATTAGGGCTGCATAATATATATCGCTAACATTATTTGCACTTCTCTGAGATCCAGATATTGCATGTACTATTAAATTATTTACTATAAAATTAATAACTATTTAGTAAAAATTTTTGTGCCAAGCATTTGTCAGCATATGTAGGTTGTTTAAATTCAAATCTGACCAATCAGAGGAGACCTTTAATATCTTTATCCCCAGATGAGCTTTCCAGTTGGTCATGTTAAGTGAATGTAGATCTGAAAATAAATACCTGCGCTTGGTGACAGGAGAAGGAAATGACAACAGCCAATAAAAATCTGAATTTTCTCCAAGGTTTTCAGTTATTTTTGATGTTTTTTTACATTTATTAGCTCAGTAAAATATGTTACCTTTTTATTTTAGTATGATCATTGTATATATAATTATTTTAATTGCTGATAAAATAGCTTTTTTTATATATTGTAAGAAATATTGTTATTGCAACATTCCACAACAACATTGCATATTTTCCTAGTATCGTGTAGCCCTATTAATAATATCATTGACAGATTTTTTATCAATTTGAAACCATTGGCTTATTGACTGTAAATTGAAAAAGGCTGAAATAAGTCAGAGTTTAGTATTGTCTGTTGTATAATCATTATTCTCTGGGTAAAACAAATAATTACTCGCCCAAAAGAATAATCTGAAAGCTGCACAAAACAAGGTATATATATATATATATCCAGTCCGTGTTCAGTAATATTGATTTGATAATGCCAGAATTAACTTAGTATACCTAAAATAGTCTACCCAAATATTTACTACATTCAAGATGTAGGTGGGCTTTTTTTTTTCTTCAGTAAAACGTTTTTAAATACATAATATTTTTAAATACATCTATGAACATTTTTGATGAACGTTCAAACATTGCTGAATATTTTTAGCTGAAACTGTGGTCTTTTTGATTCATAAAATTCCAGTCTACGGCTACTAGCACTTTGAGAGTCAGAAAAATATACAAGCAAATAAAATGAATAGTTGTGGCTTTGTTGTGGAATTTTATGAAAAATTTTCCACATTATTACCTTTATTAAAATAACACTTTTTTTTTTTTTTTTTTTTGGAAATTGGCTCATTTTACAAATTTTATAGGCTCAATTCTCCAGAAAAGTTCCTTGATTATTACACCATAATGACAGTATAGTTCCTAGTCATATTTACCTAGAAAATAGCAGCTATATTCTGTGGCCTTTGGTACAAATGTAATAACAGAAGAGCTTTAAATGGGAAAATAATTGCGATTTTTGTTCTTGAAGCCAAATGCTGATGGTCTAATGCGATTCTATGATTTATGCTAAGCTAAGCTAAAAGTGTTCCTGCCATACACAGAGATCAGCTGAATGGATACAAACTGGTAAAACTCAACTGTTTAACTCTAAGGGAGTTGTAAAACTATCTTTTTCCAGTCTTAAGTGCATTCACGATGTTAGAGCATTAGCAAAATAAAAAAAACACATGAGTAAAATAGTTAAATATAATAGTTAGTGTTAAACAGTGAAAGTTTAAATAGGCACATAACTATTAGAATTGACTTATAGCTGTTTATTAGAATCACTTTTGGTCTGTGCTTTCATGATGTTTGCTCATTCCTATACTCTATTGCAGGAATAGCCAATCAAAACCTCACGTTTGACGATGGGATTATTATGATCAACTATACTAATGGGGAAACGTGCCACAAGATTTACGAGCGGTCCACAGCTATTCTCTTTTCCTGTGACCACAGCAGGAATCCTGTGAGTTCCTTTCAGCCAATGAACGACTATATTAAAAAAGTGAAATACTCTTCTTCCTTTTAAATGTTTCTTCTTAATGTCTTTGTTTGTCAGGGTAAGCCAGAGTTCATAAGGGAGACCGCAGACTGCACATATCTGTTTGAATGGCACACAGCTTTGGCCTGCCCTTCCTTCAAAACCACAACCTGCTCCTTCAAGTGAGAGCGACTTTCTTACTACTACTCAGCCAATATATATATATATATTTTTTTTATAGTTTAAGAACAGACAAACCTATCATGTAACAATCTGTACAAAATGTAAAATAAAGCATGAAACAAGGGAAAATTGGGACATACAAAATATATATGACCTTCAAAAAGACACAGCAATGGATGTAAAGAGAGAAAAAAACAACAAATCTTGCAAATCTTCAGAAAATAAACAACATTGTTAGTCTTTATGTTGGATCCCAGAGGTGGCATAGCTAATTCTTTATAAATGTAAAGTCCAAGAAGCCATTAATATTTAAATGTAATTAAATACACCAGTGCTTGAGCATTACTTGGATTCTGTCAGGAGTCGTGACTGCATGCTTGAGTAGTACAGAATGATTCAGCATCATTTTATGTACAGTTGAAGTCAGAATTATTAGCCCTTCTGTGCTCTGTGTTTTTCTTTTTCAAATATTTCCCTAATAATGTTTAACAGAGCAAGGAATTTTCTCACAGTATTTCCCATAATATTTTTTCTACTGGAGAAAGTCTTATTTGTTTCATTTCAGCTAGAATAAAAGCAGTTTTCAATTAAAAGTTCAACATTATTAGCCTTCATAAGCAATATATTTTTTCTCGATTGTCTGCAGAACAAACCACTGTTATAAGATGATGTCATAACGGCAGAGATAAAAGACATCAGTTATTAGAAATGAGTTATTAAAACAATTATGTTTAGAAATGTGTTAATTAAATCTTCTTTCCGTTTAACGGAAATTGGCGCTAATAATGCAGGAAGGCTAATAATTCTGTGTTCAACTGTATGTTTAAGTCTCACTTTTTCATGTAAATTCTGTTCTTAGCTTGTAATTCAATGCTATAAAAACTGGAGTTGTGACCTTAGGCTTGTGATTGTTTTTCAAATCCAAAACACTACAGCATCCTGTTTGGGACATTTAGCTTTAAATTAGAAGGAAGTGGAAATTCGTCATACATCTTTCTTCCTTCCTTCCTTTTTTTTTTTTTAAAAATGTTCCATGTTCACAATAGATCAGTGTGTCTGTGTGGTCTTATTGTCTTCAATGTTTAATCTAAAATTTTAGGCATTATTCATTAATTTTCTTGTTGGCTTCGTCCCTTTATTAATCTGGGGTCACCACAGCGGAATGAACCGCCAACTTATCCAGCATTCGTTTTACGCAGTGGATGCCCTTCCAGCCACAACCCATCTCTGGGAAACATTCATACACAATCATTCACGCTCATACACTACGGACAATTTAACTTACCCAATTCACCTATACCGCATGGAAACCGGAGCACCCGGAGGAAACCCACGCAACCACGGGGAGAACATGCAAACTCCACACAGAAATGCCAACTGACCCAGCCAGGGCTCGAACCAGCGACCTTCTTGCTGTGAGGCGAACGTGCTACTCACTACGCCAACGTGCCACCAATTTTAGGCATTAGAAAATCTTAAATTCACTGAAAGAATCTCTTGTAAGTCTAATATTTTAAATTGGTCTTATTTTTAGCTGTGTCCACGTCAGTATATTTATATTTAGTTCATTATATACATTTTAAAACTTGACATTTAAAAAAAAAAAAAGAAAAGAAAATCTATGTTGCAAAATGTGCATTTATGCAACTACAGTTTGTTTTGACACATTATTTACAACGTGGCTGAGAAAGACCTTTTTTTCTTTTCTTTTGGATTGGGCAAGTAAAAAGAATTTTCTTCATTTAGCATTTAGCCCTATTTAAGTCTCAAATTTCATTCATAATGTTCATAAAAAAGGTCTTAAATGTCTTATATTTCACATGATAAAACCCACGGAACCCTTTTAAATAAAAGAAAAATATATTGCTAAAGTGTGAGGCACGGAAGCTTAGTGGTTAACTCTGTTGCCTCACAGCGAGAAGCTCACTGGTTTGAGTCCCAGCTAGGCCAGTTGGCATTTCTCTGTGGAGTTTGCATGTTTTCCCTGTGTTGCTCCAGTTTCCCCCAGTCTAAAGACATGCGCTATAGGTGAATTGTATGAACTAAATTGGCCGTAGTGTATGAGTATGTGTGAATGTGTATGGGTGTTTCCCAGTACTGGGTTGCAGCTTGAAGGGCATTCGCTGGAATAGTTTTTTCCTCTGTGGTGACCCGTGATAAATATAGGACTAAAACGAAGAAGAATGAATGACTGAATGATTGTTAAAGTGCCTTTTTTTCTAAAACGCCTGTTATAATATTACTCCTCTCTGTCTTCAGTGACGGCAATGGCCACTCCTATGATCTCTCCTCATTGGCCCTGCACAAATCGAATTGGATTGTTGTGCCAGAATCATCCAATCAGAAGCAGCGTTACTATATCAATGTGTGCAAGTCTTTGGTGCCTCAGACAGGTGAGTGGAAGCATTGTTTATTGTATGTTTATCAGTCAGCATTGGTTTCTATATCTCATGTTTGTGTCAGGTTTGTGGAGCTGCCCGTCCAGTGCTGCGGCATGTATGAAGGATGGGGATGAGTATGTGAATCTGGGGGAGGCAGAGTCTGGTCCACAGTGGGATAAAAACGTCCTGGTTCTGAAGTATACCAACGGAAAAGCCTGTCCTGATGGAGAGAGAAACCGGACCACCATTATCCGCTTCAAATGCAATCCAGACAAAGTGGTTTGTGATTCATTTATGTGTTTCTCGAATGTTATCCCCATGTTGCTCTGAGAACAAAAAAGGGCTAAACATAATTATGACAACCTTATAACTTTTAAATTCCCCTGGGACATTAGCTGCTATCAGTCGAAACATACAATGGATGTGACAAAAAGTGGTTGGCTTTATTTACAATTATAAAGAGAAGATAAAATAATAATAATGTAAGAGAATTGTATAAAAATGTAAGAGAAAAGAATAAGCAAATCAAAACAAAGCTGATAGAGGGAAGGAAAATAAACAGTGCCAAAGCAAAAAAAAAAAAAAAAATTAAGCACACGCCAAATAAACCACCTCTGAATAACCGCGAAAACTGAAAATAGAAAGAAAAAACATCTTCTACGTCACTACAACTAGGCTCACTTGAGCAAACATATAGAGGGCAGTACCTGCTTCTCACCTAGTGTTTTAACAGAGAATCAGCTACAAGATGTAAGTTACGAGACATATTTTACTTTCATTTCCCTCTTAGTATATTTAAAGGGCCACGAAACCCCCCAGTCTCAGCGTGGTGTTTTCACACCTCTAGTTTGGAAAAGCTCAGGAAAGTGGGTGTGTCCAGATCTGTTTAGGTGGGAAAGTCAGGGGAGAGAAAGAGGGAAGGTTTTGCATATAAATGGGAGTTTCCATTTGTGCATGCGCTGACTTTCAAACAAACACACAGATGCAGGGGGAGAAAGACAGTGACTGTGTTTACATAGACGTCAGTCATCCAATTATTTGCCAAACTATTAATTTGTTGACTTTAACTGCAGTTTGGCACTTTATTCACGAACATTTCCTGCATGTCCCCCGTGACAAACGAGATATTAAATGTTAGTAACTGCTGAAGGAGTGCAGATTTAATGGAGTATTTGAAACGCACTTATTTCAGGAAAAAAAAAAATCCTCAGCATTTCTCGGTAACTAGATGCACTCGGTAGGTAGCGTCAGAAAGCCCTGTGTGTATAGACTATTCTGTCACTAAATGTGGCGAAAATTCTATACGACAGTAATCGTTTGATTTAAGATGTTTACACTTTACATGGATCTTTCAGTCTATAATACTGTAGTGATATTAACATGATGTAAACTCAGTCACAGTTCTAATCATTTGACTATGGTCTGTCTTTAAACACTGAAAGAGTACTGCTGACGAAACCAACTATCTTTGCCATCTTAATAAACAAACAAACACCACTGATCGCCTACTTACCAATCAGGTGACAGGACAAGCAACACTAACTGAAGCTGTGTATTTTTTTAAAAGGAGACGAGCGGCAAATCCGGATTTCACCATTTCCAGATGCAAAAAGCTCTCTGGGAAAAATGTTTCTTACAAACGCATTTCTGTCACGCGTCGCGTGCGCTGTAATCCACCGTGAGTCCGGCTGCGCTCTCATAGCGGGAAAATGAAAGCAAGACCTTTGTTGAAGCACATTTATAAATGCAACACTGAAGACCTGTGTCTCCAAACAATCCTTATTCTTCCACTTGTTTTGGCAACCTGGCGTCGCTCTGCCGTCTAAACACTGTAACAGCTACACTCTTTGACGCTGTCATGCATATTAATGAAATAGTGCGAGCTGATTGGGTTGAACAACGTCCTTGTCATGACTTAATGCTGCACACTCAGAGACGTCACTATGTACTCGCCGGGACAGACGCCCTCTCTGCACGCTGGAGTACATGCATAGATCTCATCGGCGTGACGCAGACTCAAATTCGTTTCAAACCGGGAGAACGAATTTGCTCGAAATAACGCAAAAACAACCATTTTTCTTTTTTTAGACAATTATACGTGTCCTAATAGTGTTTATAGCAGCGTGGGACACATATATGACTGTCAACAGCTCAAAAATGTGTTTTGGTGTTTCATGGCCCTTTAAGCAGTTTAGTTAGGGTGTTCAGAACTCAAACAATAAAACGAACCAGAAAACAGTTTATACACACAAGTATATAAAGTGTTTATACACACAAAAGACTCCTTTCAATTTTTTATTTTTTTTAAACATAGCAGAAAAACAAAACTATTAAGAGAGTAGACAATCAAACAAACTCCATACAACAGTCAGACTTTAAAGAAATAATTCTTTTTTAACTACATATAAGCATTAAGGCTGGGTATCAACTCTCATTTCTGTTCAAATAAATTTGATTCACTTAATATATCGTAAATTTAATGAATGCAAATAAAAGAAGCAGTATAGTGTGAGCAAATGTAGATGTTATAGTCTGTAATCTCCATCTGTCTGCAGGATTCTGAACCCACTCTGATCACGGCTCTGGAGAACTGTGTCTACAGCTTTGTATGGTTCACTGCCGCAGCCTGTCCTCTCAACAGCACTGAGCATGGAGACTGTAAAGTCACAAATCCTGCTACAGGTGAGTCATAACCATGAGCAGAAAACACTGCTGACTCAACCAGAAACACTGAATCATCTTGTCCAGACACTTCCTGTCTGCTCTGAACAGTGTTAAATACTTGCATGTGTGACCGGATGTTTTTACTAAGGCCCCGTTTACACTAGTGCGTTTTCATTTTAAAACACATAAGTTTTGCTACGGTTACGCTATCCGTCCACACTACGCCGGAGTTTTCGAGGTGCGAAAACGGAGCGTTTTGAAACCGCTGGAGACAGCGTTTCCATTCTAAAACGCTGCTGTTGCGTTTCAGTGTGGATGGAGGGAAACGGATATCTTCGAAAACAGAGGCGTGGCTGCTGAGATCCGCTACGTGATTGGGGCGTTGGGTCATTGCGTATCCTTTCCTCATTCGTCAAGCGCACATGGCTATGACGTCACCGGCAGACGGCAGACCAGTCTTCACTGTAAACACTGTATTTTCGATAGCCATGGATGTTTTATATTCATTTGTTACTTTAATTAACAACTCGACCTCGTCGTCTGTCCTCAAAAAGACCTCTCTTGCTTTCTTTGCCATCGCGTTCATCGTTCCTCCAGCGTTTGTTGACTAACCATAACCAAACGCCGAGCGAGACACGTGCTTCCTGTTTATACTTAACCGCGCATGCTCAGAGTGCGCCAATGGTGCGCGAATGGTCACGTGATATACGTTTCTGGTAGAGGGAGATCTGTTGAGATCCGCTAGTGTGGACGCAGATCGTTTTCATGCTAAAACGCCGTTTTTAAACTAAAACGCACTAGTGTAAACGGGGCCTAAGTGAGTGAATGCGTTTATTTCTTTCCTTAAATCATGTGTTTGGTCTTCACAGGTCATCTGTTTGATCTGAATGCGCTCAGTCGGACGGGTGGATATACGGTTTATGATCCTGAATCACACAGAAAGATGTTCAGACTGAACGTGTGTGGAGAAGTAGTCAGTGCTGGTTGTGCTACTGGAACAGGTACTGTATAACTTTGCTTATAGGCAGGTAATTTAGCTTAAAAAAAAACAGTGTGAAAAAATATCTAATTTCATATTTTTTACTGACTTTATGTAGTGTCCACAAGTCAAAACTTATCTTTGGCTTCACCACATAATTACATCAACATTCACATCACATATATCACAAAAAACAAGTAACACAACTACATTCATTATCATCACATTAAAAATGCATTTAACCCTATTCAAATTTTAACTACATTTTTTCATTACTTTGTTTGACATTTTTTGTATTTATTAAACAGCAACTTATTATTTGGTTAAAATTATTTATATAAAATTATATAAAAGTCTTGTCGTTAATCTCAGTTGTAAGAGCAACAAATAATAATCTGACTTCTAGTTGATCATTTGGCAACTAGATGGTAGATTGTGGCAGAAGGTAGATTTTTCCAGTGAATCATCTGTTGAACTGCATCCCAATCATCACAAATACTGCAGAAGACCTGTTGGAACCCTCATGGACCCAAGATTCTCAAAGAAATCAGTCATGTTTGGTGAAGGAAAAATCATGGTTTGGGGTTAAATTCAGTATGGGGGCATGTGAGAGATCTGCAGAGTGGATGGTAACATCAACAGCCTGAGTTATCAACACATTTGTGCTGCCCATTACATTACAGACTGCAGGATAACGTTCCTTCTCATACTTCAGCCTCCACATCAAAGTCCCTCAAAGCAAAGAAGGTCAAGGTGCTCCAGGATTGGCCAGCCCAATCTCTAGACATGAACGTTATTGGGCATGTCAGGGGATGAAGGAGGAGACATTGAAAGTGAATTAAAAGAATCTTTATGAACGCTGGGAGTCCTGCAAGAACGCTTTCTCTGCCATTCTAGATGACTTTATTGCAGATTACTTTATTGCAGATTATCCAGATTACTTTATTTATAAGTTATTTGAGTCGTTGCAGAGATGGATGGATGCTGTTGTCCAAGCTCATGGGAGTCACAATATAATTTTTTTTTCCTCTGCACCATGACTTTATATTCTAAACTGTACATTATCTCTGTTAAGTGACAAAACTTTTGTCTAAGCAAACTCAGACCTTACTGTTCCTATGAAATAATAAAAAATCAAGGCATGATCATATTTTAGTTTGGTAAAGTAAGCATAATCTAGAGACCTTTGCCTTTCATATAAGCCACTTCTGATATCAAATGATCAACTAGAAGTTGTTATTTGTTGTTGCTAAAAATTGGAAAGCTGACAAGACTTTTTTCAAGTAGTGTATAATTACATTAATCTATACGTACAGAGACAATTGGTCTTTTAAACATTTTTTAAATACAAGTTAATTGATAAATAGTTTACAGTATGTGGTATGTGTATATCATTGTATTTATTAATGTTGTAATACATACAAATGAAAAATATATCAAGTTAAAGTTATAGCTTGTCATACAATATTTTTTTATATAATTTGATTTTAAATTATTGAAGATTTAAAGTTTTATATATAATAATTTATTAAGTGCAGAATTTTTTTTAATAAGTTTTAGTTCTTGTATTAGCATGTATATATGTGTTTGAATCTCAATATATACGTATACATATACACACATTTAAAAGATGGATAACTATAGAGTATATTCAATTCATTTCAATTCACCTTTATTTCTATAGCACTTTTACAATGTAGATTGTGTCAAAGCAGCTTCAAATAGAAGATTATAGTAAATTGAAAGAGTGTCAGTCCAGTTTTTAGAGTTGAAGTTCAGTTTAGTTCAGTTCAGTGTGGTTCAATTTTCACTACTGAGAGTCCAAACACTGAAGAGTAATCCATTAATGCGCAGCTCTACTGGTCCCGAACCATGCAAGCCAGTGGCGACAGCGGCGAGGAAAAAACTTTGGCGAAAGTGAAGAATTAAAAAAACCTTGAGAGAAACCAGGCTCAGTTGGACACGACCATTTCTCCTATGGCCAAACTATTATAATATTTTATTGGTAATATCTAATTATTCTAAGTTGTAGAAGCGTAACATTTAAAGATATTGTATATTTAGATAATATATTATTATTATTATTATTATTATTATTATTAATTTATTAAGAATATAGAGGTGCTTTGGTTTTACTGAGCAACTCCGATTCAGTAAAGTCAGTAAAAAATTCTTCAGAAAAACAGCATAGATCGCACTTGTTAATGCTAATGTTTTTTGGGATTTTTTTGGCGCAGCGGTGTGCATCAAGGACAATCAGATGGCTGTAAGTGCTGGAAAAACCTCAAGAAAGCTGGTCTATAAGAATCAGGTGGTGGAGCTCAGCTATGAGGACGGGGATGCATGCACCACAAATCCGTCCCGCAAACACAAGAGCATCTTCAGCTTCGTCTGCAAGTCTGAAGGAGGAGGAACTGATGGACCTGTGCTGGTTTACTCAGACGACACAACCTGCACTCACTTCTTCACGTGGCACACTCATCTGGTCTGCGAACAACAGGTAACCAAAAGTCTTAAATCTCCCATGGAATTAAAAAAACGTTGTATTTCAATGATTCAATTAGTAATTGAATAATCATATGTAAATCAAATACTGCATAGTCTTCATTGTAGAAATAGTTTTTAATTATAAACAATTAACGATTTTACAAACAAATTGGCAGGTTCTGATACTAATTTATTTATGTATTTATTTTTTGAAGATGCTCTATGCAAGTTATAATCATAATGAGTTTTGAGATGTTTAAGAAACTTGCTTGGTGAACATAATTGTTTATCTGAAAAAAATACTCAAGTCAGTTATTCTCCTTTGAAAATGTGTGTCAGAATATTTATCTTTGTTTTGGTCTCTGAAGCTCTGCCCACTGCTAGTTTAACTCTGGCTTGCCTTGACCAGAAAAAATATTTCACTTCAGTCAAAAATGTGACCTCAGGAGGACAGTAGCAGCCTCTGAAATGACTCATGATTCATGAGGTGTCTTTAGTATGCAAATATTACAAATGTAAGCATTAGCTGATCGGCTTTAAAAGGCAAGCTGACTGTTTTACTGTTGTTTAGTCAACACTTAACAAGCGAATATTGTCCTAGTCTGCACTTTAATTTTTTATGTAATGTTGAAAAAAATCACAGAATCGTTAATATGTGAAATGAAGGAATGTTGTTATTTGTTAAATTTGTGCCAGTTTTGGTTAAATTTGTGCCAGTTTTGGTTAAAGTTGTGCCAATAAAATCATAATGCAGTAACTGACTGTGAGTAATGCATGTGTTAAAGTAAATATTAATAGTACTGCTTACTAATATTGCTTAAAATGTAAATAATTGTTTACAGAGTGTATTTTAACATATAGAATGATGTTTAATTAGGTAATTGAGGAAAGTCCAAATTATTTATATTTATTTATTTATTTATTTATATTTGTATTCTTTTTTTTATTGAAACTACTAAGCATAATGTTTAAAACCAAATGTAAAGTGTTTTTTGTCTATTGTTATGCTACCAGTACAGTATCTGTTGCCAGTCTTTAGCATCTCTGGCGTCTGTGAAGTTGGTTTACAGACATTATTGTATAATATCAATGCAATGCAGTTTTGTGTGCAAAGTCTGGAACAGAGAATTTCCAAATTAAAACAAATAAATGGCCAGCTTTTGTTCTAAATGCTCCCTCTTCCATCTTTCAAATTTCTGGATGTTCAATCGGGGCATCTCTACTGGAAACCTCACTTCAGGTGATCCAGCATTAAAGGGCTCCTATTTTACCCCTTTTACAAGATGTAAGAAAAGTCTTTGGTGTTTCCAGATGGTATCTGTAGAGTTTCAGCTCAAAATAGCCATCAGATCATTTCTTATACCTTCCAGAATATAAATATAAAATATAAAATATAAATATAAAGAATATATATATATTGCTCAGACCAATGTGTAGCAGTTTTTGTAGCCTGTGTCTTAAATGCAAATGAGCCGGTTCTCGCCAACCCACTGTTCTTGTATACGTGTCAGCTTCTCATGCCTATTTGGATCCTATTTTAGTGTCAGTAAATGGCATATAACCTTAGATAAAAATATCACGGTTTGACGGTATGACGGTATTGTGATTACTGCTCTAAAATATATTCTTTTTAAATGTCTGGCTAAAAAACAAAACTTTTCCCCCTTTGAACACAATATATTTTATTTTGAGAAACATTTTAAATATTTTGGGGAAGTAAACATGTCAGGCTAAATAATTCAAGTGAATCATTGACTTCTGCTGTCTTCATTTGTTTCAAAAACACAGATGTCTTTACAATTTACACCTAAAAAAACCAAAATGTAAATAAAAAATCTTACACATACCTTAGGAACGGTATAGCAGAAAATGTTGGCGGTATGAAAACCTTGACTTTTAGATACCGCGGTATACCTTGAAAACGGTTATCGTCCCATGCCTAAAATGTATATACACACATATACACAGTTCTGTACAAACAGCTTGATTTGCATCACAGGTGCCCTTTAAATTTGCTCTCTCTTATCTGCAGGTGAAGTGCTCTGTTTGGAACGGTACCAACCAGATCGACCTCAGTCCTCTGATACACCTAACCGGTTACTACACTGCTATAGATGAGGATGTAGACCGGGAAAAATCTCCTGACTTCTACATCAACATCTGCCAGCCCCTCAACCCCATCCCAAGGGTAAACTGTCCTCCAGGAGCCGCTGTGTGCATGGACCCTGTCGATGGAGAGCCAATCGTAAGTGTCAAACTGCATACTCCAATAAGTTAAAATGTTAAAATAAATTCGTTTAATATTTGAAAAATTGGGGCGACACGGTGGCTCAGTGGTTCTCGTGGTGACTCGCCTCACATCAAGAAGGTCCAAGTTCGAGTCCCAGCTGGGTTAGTTGGCATTTCTGTGTGGAGTTTGCATATACTCCCCTTGTTTCCTGTGGGTTTTCTTCTGGTTGCTCCAGTTTCCCCCACAGTCCAAAGACATGTGCTATAGGTGAATTGAATAAACTAAATTGGCCGTTGTGTATGGGTGTTTCCCAGTACTGAGTTGCAGCTGGAAGGTCATCCGCTGCTAAAACATATGCTGGATAAGTTGGCAGTTCATTCCGCTGTGGTGACCCCTGATGAATAAAGGGACTAAGCCAAATTTGAAAAGTTAAATGTTGAAACAAGAAATATAACAATAAAAGGTTTATTGTGTTATTGTATTATTTATTGTTTATAATAATTAATATTATTGTTGGATTTATTATTACTATTAGTAGAAGAAGTAGTAGTAGTAGTAGTAAAAACAAATATTATAATGAACTGTCATGTCTATTATTATTATTATAATAATTAGTAGTAGTACTAAATAAGAAATAATACAGTAAAATTTCATGTTTATTAATTAATCATGTTTTTCATATTTATTAGCAAATATAAGTAGTATTACACTTTGAAATATTAGTTATTATAGTATTATTTTGTTATCATTTGTATGTAGTAATAACTAATATATTCTTAAATACTTATTTATGATTAAATATTAATGGAGTATTTATTATTGCACAGTTTCAAAGACTGTCTCGTAGTAATTTGCATCACACTGTGAACAAACACAGCTAATAAGCTTTTTATTTATGTGTGTTTTAAGTCAGAATTTAATTTTTTGTTTTAAGAAAACTGGAAGTTTTTTGCATAATTGCACAGCTTGAGCATTATTTAATATATTAGGGTTAGTAAAATCTCTTATTTAACATGAAGAAAGTTTATATTTGTCGTTTGCCTTTTGTTTTTAATGATTAATATTCATTTTAGTCTATCTATAAAAATCATTCCCATGACCAGTAGCTTATAACTAATCAGCTATTGTCTATAGAGATATATTTGAAACTGATTTTTTAGTGTGAAATTTAATGCAAGCTTATTGTTTTTCTCCTTTCTGTGCAGGACATTGGCCGAATCACCTCTCCTCCTCGCTATAACAGTGACTCTAATGAGGTGGAGATCACCTTCAGCAGCGCAACCGTCTGCGCTTCTGATCAGACCTCTAACTACTCCTCCAAGATCATTTTCACCTGCCAGAAAGGAGCAGAGCTGGTAAGACATCATAGTGTCATCAGTTGTAGGGCTGTGCAATATGACAATAACTATATTTTTGGACAAAATAAACAGTCTGTTGTTTCATATTATGCTCCATAGTTTATTTTGTGGTGCCACAGAATACATTGTTAACAGTAATACTTTTTTAATAATTAATATGAGCTCAATGTTACACGCCATTAAGGGGATGCAGACAGAAACGTGAATAACAGCATCGTTAGAAAGTTGCAATCTTGAAAGTTCAATGTTTACATAAATGTATTCAAAAGTCCAAGGTACTTGAAAAGTAAATAAAAAAAGTTTAAAGGTCTTTATTAACATGGCTGTTGTTTAAAAAATAGCTCTATTGTGCACTTCACCTACCTACCTACTCCTCAGGGTGACAATATTCAGGAATGTCTGGGGTTCATTTGAACACTTAGTGTCACATGACATAATAATAATAATAATAATAATAATAATAATAATAATACGTTTTATTTAAAGCGCCTTTCAAGAAACTCAAGGTCACTGTACAACATATACTTATACACAATTCAATAATTACAAAAATAAACAATTCTTACATAAATTAAAGATGGCAAAAAGAATGGGACAATTGCACAAATAATAAACTACATGAAATTAACCCAAAAATAAATAAAAGACACATAGCAAATTATAATTTTATAATTTGTTTATATAATATTAAACCTTTACATTTAGATTGTGTTGCATTTTTAATATTGATTTCATAACATTCACAGTGCACTGACGATGCTTTCCATACACAATTTTAGATTTTACTTCACAGCACAAGAATTCTTGTATGAAAAAGTGTCATTTATAAATATATTTATAGTTATATATTATTTGTAATACAGTTTTGTCCTTTAATACAGTCAGATAAATGAACTGTACTTAATTTTACCTGTTTAAAGAAAACATTCTTTTAAAGGTATTAAACAAAGCTCAAGTACTTGCACAGAACAGCACAAGCATTTATTGCAAAAAACAAACGTAATTATTATCCCGCTTGCTTCTTGAGCATTGTCGAGCGAGTTCTTTCACCCCTATGATAGGTCATTGTGTTGCTGCACTCAACAGAAAGGGTCACGGTCAACACAGCTCTGGTGTTATTCACAGAGTGACGCGGATACAGATAAACTGCCGCGGTTACAGTCCATAATGTGCGGTTATCACAGCTGATCTACGATAGACGCGGTGGAGAAAACTCACTCTGCAGACATTCTCGTGCGTGTGTGTGGTTTCAGAGGAATTGCTTTCGCAGCCGAGAGAGGACTTAAAGGGACGTTGGTAATAATCAAAGTAATTGCAGCTTTTAAGATTTGAAAATTGTGCCTTTTCAAATCGTGATTTTGCTTTAAAATCGATTAATTGTGCAGGCTTGATAATGCAACATATTTTTCAAAATCTCGAACTTGCAATGGAAATAAAAAAGGAAACCACACAAATATGCACTATATACATACACATACATGAATATATACATAAACAGAACATATGTATACAGTACACCTATGCATACGCAATGTTTACCATTTTTAATTTGCAATTTTGGAGCTGTAATTAGTTTTTGCTAAATATTTTATATTTTATACATATTTATTTTGTATTTCTACATTTTTTATTTTTTTATCAAACAAGTTCTAAACAAAGTGAGAAATATGATCACATATGAGTGAGTACAATTCTGAGAAGATCATTTAAAATGTAAAAAATAAATGTAAATAAACCATTAATTAATTTGCAGAAATGGTACTATATTGTGATAAGTCTCTTTATCAGGATATGAGATTACTTGTAGTGTGATATTGCATTTTTGTCATATCGTCCAGCCCTAATCAGTTGTGTCAAATGCATGTAGGTACAGTTTTGTTTTGTTTTTTTCTTGTTGTAGCCGAGTGTAAGTGTTTGTTCTCCACAATAGGGTTCTCCTCGGATGATTCGCGCTCACAGCTGCATGTATGTGTTTGAATGGGCCACTCCTGTGGTTTGTCCAGAGATCGTTACGGCGCGGGGCTGCAATCTGACCGTCTCTCAGCTGCGATACACCTTTGACCTCTCAGCACTGACTGGAGCTGTTCAGGTAAGAGAGAGGAGAGAGGCTTTTGCTGCAAAGCAGACTGAAATTTAAAAAAATTAATTCATACATTTTCATAAATTAATAACATGTATTCATAAGTTTGGCTGCTCGATATTTAGAAAAACTGACATCATGATATACAGTTGAAGTCAGAATTATTAGTCCCTCGGTATATTTTTTCAGCACATTTCTAAACATATTAGTTTTAATAACTAATTTTTCATTCAATTCAATTCAATTCACCTTTATTTGTATAGCGCTTTTACAATGTAGATTGTGCCAAAGCAGCTTCACATTGAAGGTTATAGTAAATTAAAACAGTATCAGTCCAGTTTTAATAACTGATTTTTTTTATCTTTGCCATAATATTTTACAGTACATAATATTTGACTAGATATTTTTCAAGATACTAGTGTTCAGCTTAAAGTGCAATTTAAATGTTTAATTAGATTAATTAGGCAAGTTAGGGTAACTCGGCAAGTCATTGTATACTGATTGTTTGTTCTGTAGACAATTAAAAACTAAATTTCTTAATGGGGCTCATAATATTGACCTAAAAATGTCTTTTTAAATTAAAAATTGCATTCATTCCAGCTCAAATAAAACAAATAAGACTTTCACCAGAAGAAAAAATATTACAGGAAATACTGTGAAAATCCCTTTCTCTGTTAATTATTAATTAGTTAAACATCACTTGGGAAATATTTGAAAAAAAAAATGAAAAAAAATTCACAGGAAGGCGAATCATTTCAACTTCAGCTGTATATTGCATATAATATGAATATAATTTCTAAATATAATATAATTTTATAATTATTAAAAATGATCTGGCACCTTCTTCTTTATCTGAACTTGTGACTGTTAACAGATCTGCTAGATGTTTAAGGTCATCAAGTCAGAAATTGTTAAAGAAAAAGGGAGACTGGGTTTTTGCCATTGCAGGTCCCAAAATTGTAGAGTAGTCGACCTCTTTCTATTAGAATAATCTCCACAGAATCTGTGTTCAAAGGAGAATTAAATCTTTGCTCTTTAGAAAAGGTTTTTAATAACAGTCATGTTTTATGTGTTGTATTAGGGCTGAACAATATATCATTTGAGCATATATATTGCAATAAGTGTATCCACAGTAGTCACATCGCAGGGTTAGATTATATATATACAGTTGAAGTCAGAATTATTAGCCCCCCTTTTAATTTGTTTATGATGTTTATGAATTTGCACAGTATGTATGATAATATTTTTTTCTACTGGGGAAAGTTTTGTTTTATTTTGGCTAAAATACACACATTTTTTATTTTTAAGCCATTTTAAGGTCAAAATTATAAGCCCCTTTAAGCTAAATTTTTGATCTAGATGGTCTACAGAACAAACCATCATTATACAATAACTTTATAATTACCCTAACCTGCCTAGTTAACCTAATTAACCCAGTTAAGCTTTTAAAAGTCACTTTAAGCTGTATAGAAGTGTCTTGAAAAATGTCTAGTTAAATATCATTTACTGTCATCATGGCAAAGATAAAATAAATCAGTTATTAGAAATGGGTTATTAAAACCTATTATGTTTATAAATGTTGAAAAATTTGAGAGATTGAAAAAGTCTTCTCTCCGTCAAACAGAAATTGGGGAAAAAAACATAAACAGGGGAGCTAATAATTCTGACTTCAACCGCATATATTTACACACTACCCGTCAAAAGTTTGGGATCAGTATGATTTTTAAATGTTTTAAAATAAGCTTCTCCTGCCCACCAAGGCTGCGTTTATTTCATCAAAAAAACAGCACAAGTTGTAACATAATAAAATGTTATTACACTATAAAATAACTGTTCAAAGGTAGTTTATCATTTAATTGAATCATTTATTCCAGTGATTTTAATGATGAATTTTCAGCTTCGTTACTCCAGTATTCCTAATCACATGATCCTTCAGAAATCACTCTAATATGAATTATTATTTATTTATTTATTTATTATTAATGGTAATAATAATAAAAGCAATAATGACTGGAGTAATATTTTCATTTGAAACTACATGCAATAAGAAAGCAGTTATTTAAAAATGTTATAAATATATAAAAAAATACATTTAATAAATGCCGCCTTGACAAACAGAATCATTTTCTTTAAAAAAAAAAAAACAACAACAAAAATGACCCCAAACTTTTGACCAGTAGTGTATATACAAATTATTTATACAATGATGACCATTTTATTTTATGTTTGATTGTTAATAACAATAATTGTTGATAATTTCTGTACTACTGTTAGACCAGAAAACCATAAAACACTTTTATTTCACTTTTATTTCTCTTTTTTTTCCACTTATTTTTGCTATAAAATAAGTTGTAATTATAATATAGTTATAGTATAGTTGTAATTGTTTCTAATTTATGCAGATGCACTGCATAGAAAAAGACTTGATCATCCCAGTTGATCTCAATTAATAAAATCTTCCCAAGTAGAGCTCTTCAAATAATCTGGTGAATTATTTCTATATTCATATCGCAAATATATACCGCAGCAAAACAAAATGCCCTGGTGTCAGATTTTTCCATTATCATACAGCCCTGTTTTGTATTTAGTTTTATTTCTTTGATCTTATCTGATCATTTTATGCAATTTGTATACAGCACAATGGTCAACGGCTGTTGTTCCTGTACATTGCGTTACATTTAATAAAGTAAGTGTTGAGATGTTTGTATTGTATTTAATTTTAAGGTTCCTGTAACCTCTGGCTCTTTCAACATCAACGTGTGTGGGACTGTGGCGAACAAGGGTTGTGAAGACAGTGCAGTGTGTCTGATCTCCACTAACTCAACGGCTTCATACGGGAACAGTAAACTCATTAACCTGGACTACAAGAGAGAAGAGCAGTCTGTGATGATGCAGTACAGCGGAGGAGACCCCTGTCCTCAAGGTAGGGATAAACAATATATGTTTGAGCATCGATTGGCCAATGTATCTGCAATAGTCGTTTATACAACGATGACCATGGTAATTAAGGTTTGATTGTTATATTTTTGTGTCTGAACGCTGTTAGACTGCTCAGAAAACCATAAAGCACAAATTATTTAACTTTTGTTTTTGCTCTGTTGTATTTATATGTTTGTTATATTTTCTTATATTATATTTTTAAGTCTTACATCCCCCAGAAATGAAAATTAAAGGGTGTTAGCGTCAATGTGTTGTTCTTAAAAAAAAAAATTTCAATCAATACAACAATGAACATTACAGTTTCCAACTTTCAATTTTTATTTTGTTTTTGTTTTTCCATCATCACTGTCATGTCATGACATGCATGACTCAGGCCTTTTAATTATTTTATTTGACCCTAATTATTGTGTTAAGCTGCCTAGGGATGTTCAGGTCTTGAGTTTAACAAAAACAAAAAACAATTACAAATAACAGGGGGAAGAAAAAGTAAATAAATAAACATTTGCAGGACAAACTACTTTCCCAGAGATGGGTTGCAGCTGGAAGGGCATCCGCTGCATAAAACAAATGCTGGATAAGTTATAGCGATCCCGGATTAATAAAGGGACTAAGCCGACAAGAAAATGAATGAATGAATGAGGACAAACTACATTAAAGACAAAACGCCAATGTGTTATTCTTAAGGTTATTTGTAAGTTAGAGTGCTCCACATTTGAGCTCAGAAGCTATAAACCTTCAAAAATTGCAGTTTCACACTTCTGCCATTGGGGCGCCACGGTGGCGTAGTGAGTAGCACGTTCGGCTCACAGCAAGAAGGTCGCTGGTTCTTCTTGTCGGCTTAGTTCCTTTATTAATCTGGGGTCGCCACAGCAGAATGAACCGCCAACTTATCCGGCATATGTTTTACGCAGCGGATGCCCTTCCAGCTGAAACCCATCACTGGGAAACATCCATTCACACTCATTAACACAGATACACTACGGACAATTTAGCTTACCCAATTCACCTGTACCACATGTCTTTGGACTTGTGGGGGAAACCGGAACACCCGGAGGAAACCCACGCAACCACGGAGAGAACATGCAAACTCCACACAGAAGTGCCAACTGACCCAGCTGGGGCTCGAACCAGTGACCTTCTTGCTGTGAGGCGAACGTTCTACTCACTACGCCACCGTGGCGCTAAAACTATACATACTAATGTTAATCAAAACATATTTCATGATCCTATTTAATCTTTGGAATTTTGTGAACACAACACATTTTATTATGCAAAATAATAAATTAAGTACAGTATTATTTAAGATATCGCTTCTGCCAAATTGTATTTTAAGATAATCCCAGAATGCACTGCAATCAACCAAGGTTAATGGTTAAGTTGGATTCTGACAAAATAATCTAGTTGCACATCTAGTTCTTCCTAAATGAATAATATCTGTTTGTTTGTTTGTTTGTTTGTTTGTGTTTTTCAGTTACAGATAAAAATGAGGTTTGCACTTTTCCCTTTAAGTTCCTGCGTAAGCTTTACACTGAATGCACAACTGAAGGCAGGACTGATGGCAAGAAGTGGTGCGCGACTACAGACAACTATGACAAAGATAAGAAATGGGGCTTCTGTACTGACGGTATGAATGATTCATTATGTAAATCATATCATTTACTGAGCCTATGAAAGAAGTATGTAAAAATAGTAATAATAATTAAGAATTTATATATATAATAGATAATATTAGTCTTATCCGTATATATATATATATATATATATATATATATAT
>CAIGQQ010026964.1:2909748-2929383 GCA_903798035.1 Danio albolineatus | reverse complement strand
TATATATATACACACACACACACACACACACACATGCATACACTGTCTTATGCAAAAGCTTGGCCACCCCTGATAATTTTCATAACTGCAAGCCATAGCCTGCTGGCCTTCAAATCAGCAATTTCATTTGGATATATGTTGTACCCTGGGGGAAAAGCAGCATTTCAGCTCTGACATAACATTTATTTAAATCTGCTGATACTGGGTGGGTTTATTATCATATGCTGATATCGGGTGAAATTCATGTGTCTTTTAACTCTGACAAGTTTTCCAGTACCTGTGCTTGCCACACATCCGCACAGCACGATCCGCTCGACCATATTTTACAGTAGGGAAGCAGGTTCTTCTCCTGGAATGCTCTTTTTCCGCCATGCAAAGCACCTATAATTGTGGTATCTGTCCACAATATATTTTTCCAAAATGATTCAGGCTTGTCCAGATGAGCCTTTGCATACCTCAGACAATTCTTGTTGGCAGAATGCAGCTTCTGCTGCATCACCTTCCATTGAGCTGTTCTTTGTGAAGAGTGCGCTGAACTTTTGAACGATGTACAATGACATTATCAGCGCCTCTTTGGAGGTGATCTGGGGTTTGTCTGTGACCATTCTAACTATTCTTCGCCTTTGCCTTTCAGATATTTTTCTTGATCTTCCACACCTTTCCTTCACACTAACAGTTCCTGAGGCCTTCCATTTTTTTACTATATTTCTGACTGTGGAGATAGAGACTTAAAACCTTTGTGGTAGCTTTTTGCATCCTTCTCCTAATCCATGTTGATGAAGTTCCTTTGAGGTTCCCATGTTGCTGCTTTCAGGTTCACAATAAGGAGAAACACAACTAGAAATCAGCTATCTTAAATATCCTTTTTCATGATTTTTTTGTGGCTGTGTTAGGATTGTTAAGGTTCATTGAGTTACTGAAATCAATTTTCTGTTGTAATCAACCAGCATGAAGTGACTACAGGTTTTGAAATCCACACAAAGAGAGGGTGCCCAAACTTTTGCATGGTCTATTTTTCAGTTTCAATTTAATTGCACACATCTCAATACTGCTACACTATTTCTGTATTTTTGTCTGAAAAACATGACATTATCTAGCTTTCTCTAGAAACCGAATGTTATTTTACTGCGATCTTCTCTTATAAAGAAAGAACACATTATTATGCAGCCACAGAGGGCTAAAAATATTTTTTCCCAACAACAAAAGTGTGGCAAGTGAAAATGGCGAATGGCTAGTAATGTTGAAAAAATACAAGCCACAGTGGCTGGTGATCAAAAAGGTTAATGTCAAGTCCTGTGTATGTTTATGTACAGTATGTACTATATATACATATGTATGTGTGTATGTTGTTTCAGCTCTTCCTTAAGAACATTTAGTCAAGGATGGACAACATGACAGACTTGTTTCACTTTTAAATAAATATTTTTACAAAACTTTATAAATAAGTTAATTCTTTACATTAAAAAATAATTTCAGGTACACTTCAAATGTAAAGTTTTTTTAGGCAAATAGTGCTAATTACATAAGTTGTATTATGTAAAACTTATAATTATTAGTTTCTGCAGTTTTTCCACACATCACATGAACTTTTGATGTGTGTTTTATTAGTTTATTTGAATCTTTTATATAGATGTGTGTATCAAGAGTAAATGCTCTTCATTTTAAGATGATGTTTTTCTGCACTTCACAGCTGTGCAAGGGAAGCGTCAGTCTTCAATCTTGTTCTCTTGTGATCGAGCGGCGGGTCGTGGAAGCCCACAGCTCATCAGTGAAACCCTGGGCTGTTCTGCCACCTTCCAGTGGAGAACCAATGTGGTTTGTCCACCCAGAAAGATGGAGTGCAAACTGGCAGGACAACACCAAACCTACGACCTGCGTACCCTATCTTCTCTAACAGAGCCCTGGAAATTCAGCAACGGCCAAGACTCGTGAGTTTCACCGCTGTTCGTCTGTTTGGGTTTATTTGTTCTGTCATGGGAAGTGAAGGTATTACAATATGAATGCATGTACTATGAAGTTTTTTTTTTCTTGAGTTTGTGCTAGGTTGCACCAAGTGTATTTTTTCAGTTGTTATAAATCAGGCTTTTTGTAAAAATACTTGAATTTCAGTCAGTCTGCACAGTAAAAACAAATAATGACAAAAGTCAAGACAGCAAGGATTATTATGTTGCTTTAACTTATTTTAATAAGTTAATCAGGTTTCAGCAAAAAAATTTATGTAAAATAAAGTTTAACTTCATATTTTTTGTCAGTTTGATTGATTAAAAAAAGCTAATTCGATTCAACTACAAAAATTTAAGCAGCAAGAATTTTTTTTACGGTGTGGAAAGTACTTAAATACAAACACAGCTGCTTGAAAACGCTTCAATTATATTTGAAATTAAAATTGTTTATGCTTTGATTTGTTGAACAGTTGTTAAAAATTGTTTATAAAGAAAACGATGAGAAAATCTTAAATCAAAACAAAATCTTATTTTAAAATCTTGTGCAGTAATGCTGAAAAATAATGCACATTTTATCAATACTACAGAAACCTCATTTTAATATCTCCAGTATTTAATTCAACACATTTTATTAAAGTTCTTTGAACAGACTTTTTGAAAATTACTCTAACATTTTTTTAAGTAAATATTAAGTGAAATGTTAAGTACATATATGAAGTCCTTCATATGGACAGCTTTTCAAATGCTCGGTATGAATTACAAAGGTACTTGATTTAAAATGAATGGTGCTTGAATCTTAAGTCCTTAAATCTGCTGTTTATGAAAGCATGGGGAAAGTGTGAGGTTTTAAGAAAGTCAGCAGCATGGCAAGGCTCTGAGCATCAGTTTTATGTGAAAAGGTGAGCGCTTGCCATTTTGGGAATGCTCTGACAATTGGAGAAGTGCTTACGGCTAAGCATTTTTGGTAGAGCTCTGACAGTTTCAGCTGTGCAAAAACGCTTGGGACATATCCTCTTTAGGTAATGCACAATATTACAGTTGCACATTTGTGTTTTTAACATTGGTTTGATTAGGCTATTAATAGACAAACATAATATCACAGCCTTGTTGTTTTTTTCTTTTCTTTTTTGTTCCTCTTTTTAAGCAGTATTTTTGTTTCTGATTTTTACATTTACAAAAATGTAAAGAATTGTAGTTTTTTTCTTTCTCACAGCATTAACAAAATGAAAACTACAGAACTAAAGTGTTGCTTACAGTATAATGCAATAACATTAATTGAATTAATTTTTTATTTCTTGTTTTCATTCAAAGTTAAAACTTAAATAATTTAAACAAAACAATGTAGATTTATATAGACAATAATACAGTTGTACATTTTATTATCAGCATTGGTTTGAGTTGGCAAATATTAGAAAAACATAGCATCATGGCCTTATTTCCCGTTTATGTTTCTTTCTTAAGTTTTATTTTTGTTTCTGATTTTTACTTGAAATTTGTTTTTTTCATGTAAATTTTTTTTTTCACAAAGCATCAACAAAATTATATCATAGAACTAAAATGTTGCTTATAATTCAATAACTTTAACCAAAATATATATATATATATATAAACCTTATTTTATTACTTAGTTTTCATTCAAGGTGAAAACTAAAATAATTCTACCAAACAATGTACATTGTAAAGACACAACTTATGAAAATGGAATGGAATAAATCACATGATCAATAAAAGCACAAGCACAATTGTACATAAATATAATGGTATCTAGTGATTTCATGATGGTTTATCTAATTTAATAATATGTATGTACGGTATTTATGCATGTATGCATTCAGAATGCTTCTTATTTTTCCTAAGATATTATAGACTAATATAAACAAAGTGTATAGAACTATTATTTTTGCAGCCATCCTGGTTTTCAGTTTATATTAGCCAAAATGTCTATATGTGCATGTTTTTGGGGTTTTTTTTGTTGACATTTCTGAAGCACTGTAACAGTATGACATGTTCAACTCAGCGGAACGTAGTACATGTAATCAGTAATAAAACCCTGGTGTACCATTGCACCAGCATCTGTTGAATATGTATGGAATTATTAATATTGCACCAGCATCTGTTGAGTATCTATGAAATCATTAACCGTACTCCTTTTTAATACATTAATAACTGTAATGCTTTTTTTTCCGCAGCTACTATTTTAATCTGTGTCAGGCCATTCATGGAGGTCAGCCGGGCTGTGCGGCGGAGGCTGCCGTGTGTCGTAGACTAGCCGGAGGAAAAACTGAGACTCTGGGCCGAGTTCACACGCAGACCATGGAGTTAATCGGTACGTGAATTTAAAGCTTCTCTTATGTAACTTGTTAGTTTGTTGGTTTCTCATCAATTTGTGTCCTCATCAGATGGAAAGATCCTGGTCAATTATTCCATGGGCGACGAAGTGTGTGGAAACAAGAAACCAGCCAAAACAGTCATACAGCTGAAGTGTGGAAGTACATTCGGTCATCCCAAACTACTGTTCAAGTGAGTTATGAGAAGAGCCAGACAGAATCAGCAAACGTTTTTGCCTACTTTTGTTAAAAAAGATTGGGTTAGGGTTTAGCAGATTAAAAAAACAAAAAATAAACACATAAAAAAACGGTACCGGTTTCCCCACAGTCCAAACACATCAGCTGTAGGTGAATAGAATTTAAAAAATTGGCCGTGGTATACAGTATGTGTGTGAATGAGTGTGTATGGGTATTTTCCAGTACTGGGTTGCTGGCGACCCCCTGATGAATAAAGGGACTAAGTTGAAGGAAAATGAATGAATGAATTAATGAAGATATATGAAGGTATGCGTTTGGCACATGTTGGATAAAAAAACACTGTGTTTTGGTACAAACATGTTACATCAATAATATATGTTCATGTTTATTTATTAATTCCAGAGTTAACTTAAATCCTTTTTTTTTTTTGCCTTTTTATGTTTCAGGGAGGAAAAATCCTGTGAGTTCTGGTTTGAGTGGGAAACTCGGTCAGCCTGTGCTGTGAAGCAGGAGGAAGTGGAGATGGTCAACGGGACCATCACGGTTCCCAAAACAGGAGCCACGTTCAGCCTGGGAGCCCTTTATTACCGGTGAGTATTTCTCCTTCTTTCACACAGGAAGTCTGTTGGCTCTCAAAAAGGTTGCTAAATCAATTTAGAGAAATGTAAGGCCCTTAGATAGAATTAAAAAGTCTTAAATGTTATTTTAGAAGGTATTCATTATTTAAATTATTATACAATGTTTAGATGTATGCTAAAGTTTAAAGTATGCCTAAATTTAATCTGTGAATGTTGAGATGCTGTGTAGTTTATGAAATCGCTAAAATCCTGCTAGATTGGACATTACACTGCTATGCTTACACCAGTAACCAAGGAAGCACCGTTAATCCTGTTGTTTTATAGACACCACCTGCTGGGAGAGTGCATTAGCATTTCTATTCAGTATTGCGGTGTCCTAAATAGCATTAAAAGCTAAATTTAGTTTGTCCCAGACTGTAGAATGTCGGGTCACACTTTATTCTGCTGGTCCGTTTGTTGAATTTAAGTTACTTTGCAACTAATTCTCATTAGATTATAAGTAGACTGTTAGGTTGGGGTTAGGGGTAGGGTTAGTGTAAGTTGACATGTACTTGCAAAGTGTCTTATAGTCAGTTAAATATCTGTTGAATGTCAGTATCAACAGATATTAAGTAAACAGTCTACTAATACTCAAATGGACCATGATCCAAATAAAGTGTTACCGAATGTTGAATGGATCATGCCAAAGGTTCCTGGATGGTGTTCTACTTCTAGTAGATATTCAAGGTGTAGAAGGGTCTAAACTCCATTATTAGTACTAGTGAATTTGATTAGATCTACTAACGAGGGTAAAAAGTGTAAACAAACTACACAAATGTGAGACCATTCATTAAGGAGAGAGGCTTCAGTAAGGGTGTTTGAATGACAATTAATATTTAGTCTGGAAAATACTTTAATCAAGTTTTCTGCGTTATATTTCATTTGCAAAAAAAATGTGAACTTCTATAAAGACGTATTTGAACTTTAACTTCTGAATGCATGATTATGCAAAGACCTGAGGAGATTTCTCTGCATGAAAGACTTGGCGAATCACACATTAACCTGCTGCTGTGTTTACAATAAGGTACATAATTAAATATGAAAGAAATGTGGATGATGTTTCAAGATGATTGACAGATTACGTAACTAAGCAAAATAATGAGGAAATAGTATGCCAGAGAGATTGCATACTCTTCTGTCACACACACAAAATATGTTTTTGGTTTTTTTTTGGTTTTTGACAAAAAAGCGTATGTACTTTTAGGACGTAGTATAAGTAGGCAAACTGGGATGCAGCATTTAACTTGTTTTAGTTCAGTGCAGGTAAGTTTTATGTAGCATAATTTCACACAAAAAAACAGATTATAATCATTCATTCATTTTCCTTTGGCTTAGTCTCTGATTTGTGAGAGGTCGCCACAGCAGAATGAACCGCCAACTATTCCAGCATATGTTTTATGCAGCGGATTCCCTTCCAGCTGCAACCTAACACTGGGAAACACCCATAAACTCTCACATGCACACACCTATTACGGCCAATTAAGTTAATTCAATTCACCTATAGCACGTCTTTGCACTGTGGCTGAAACAGTGGGAGAACATGCAAACTCCACACAAAAATGCCAGCTGGCCCAACCAGGACTCGAACCAGCAACCTTCTTGCTGTGAGGGGACAGTACTAACTACTGAGTTACCGTGTCACCCACAAATTATGTTTTTACATCATATCTTTAAATGATTCAGTCTATTTATAGTCCTTAACTGCCAACTCAATTGCATGTTGATACTTTGTTTGGATCATGATGAAGTACAGTTCACTCTGCCCGTAATAGAGGAGCTTAAAAATGCAGTCACTTTGTTTTCTTTCTTTTTGCTTTAATAAAGTTATAAAATATGGAATCTGGCAATTTGCAATTTATAATTGTAGTCATCTATGGAATAGCAAGATCGGTGCTTCAGTGTCTTTATAGATGAATGCGTTGAGTTGTGTTATATGGGAGTCTAAAGTTTTGTTATAGCTCATTTAAATGTCAGGGAGTTTGCTAAAGCCCCACACAAAGTATGTATTTCTCTAAAAGGGCACATATTTTACCTCTTTTTCAAGATTCAAGATATGTCTTTTGTGTCTCCAGAATGTGTCTGTTGAGTTTCAGCTTAGGACCATCAGAATATTTATTATACCTCTCAAAATGTTCTGCTCTGAACACATTTTTGCTGTTGTTGTTGCCTGTACCTTTAATGCAAATGAGCTAGTTCTCCCCACCCACCGTTCCCACGTGCCTGTCAGAGTGTATCTCAATCTCCACGTCTGCTGCGTCAGATAAACAGCACAGTGACAGACATGAAGAAAGCAGGTCTCACATAACGTTAGTGAGAAATACTACACTAAGAGCTTTCCCAATGATTATTTGATGTATTTGTTATGGAGTTACTGCAAGCCTTACTGCAATGATGAGTCTCACACAATATTGTTACAAAGTTCACACACATACACAGTGCGCGTTTAACTTTGCACTGTTTTTGCACAACAAATGTGACAGGATACACGTTTATCTTCACTGCTGTATGGATATCTGTTATGCCAGTGTACCAAATAAACATGATTTTATCGTCCACAAAGCGTCGTCTTTTATAGTTGTACTGACATGCGACTGTGGTGGTGAATTTTACCATCTTTAACTTACTTTATTACAAACGTGCACTGTTTTAAACGCGTGTTAAACTTGTAAAACTCACCACATTTGATGATGATTGATGATCACAGCGAGCTCAACAGATCTTGTAATCCCAGTTGCTTTGCGCATGTCCTGTATTGTTGACATGATTATTCATTATGGAGACTTGTTAATACACGGCAGTCAATTTAATTCAGTGGGCAGGGAAACCGCACTCACTCCTACGTCACGTTGCGGTGGGCCTCAAAATGGGAGGGAATAGAATCCTATTTTAACATTTGGTAATTAAAAAAAGAGACTTATAAGAGCCTTTCGATTACTCCTACTTGACTGTAGACACACTATACCAACACACAGTTATGTCCAAACAGCTAACAAAAGATGATTTTCATCATAAGTGCCCTTTAAATAATTGTACTTTGTTTCCACCTTCTAAATTATGTTGCACTGAAAAGGAGTTAGTGAGGTCTTAAAATGGTGGTGAGGTCTTAAAATGTTTGAAAATGTCTTAAGAGATATTGAATTAAAGGGATAGTTCACTAAAAAATGTATTTACTTTCCCTTCACTTGTTTCAAACCAGTTTGCGTTTCATCAGAGAAAATATTATGAAAAATGCTGGAAACCTGTAACCATTGACTTCTATGCTATTTGTTTTACATACTATGGAAGTTAGTGGTTTTTAGTTTAACAGAATAAAGAATCTCCTCATGGTTTATTGTACCACTTGAGGGAGAGTATGTAATGAGTAAATGTTCATTTTTGGGGGAATTATCCCTTTCACTCTATGATTCCTGTAAATACTGTTGCAGCTAGACCACATTACAGGTTTTGTGCATGAGATAAGCAGTCTTTTATCTGTCCTCAGTTTGCACAATGCCACAGGAGACATCCGTTCCAATGGAGACCGCTATATCTACCACATCCAGCTGTCGGGCATCACAGACAGCTCTATTTCCAAGTGCTTGGGTGCCAATATCTGCCAGGTCAAGATTAATGACAGTTACCGCAGGAAAATCGGCTCCTCCAGCAAGGCAAAGTATTATATCAAAGGTGTGACTATTTCTGTGAAGGACCGTATTGAAAACTATAGTATGGAGAAATGTATTGGTGTGCATTTTGGGATGGATAAAGGCAATGGAGGGGTTGTTTTTTTTTTTGTTGTTTTTTTTATTCATTAATTTATGCTCTTGTTATAATGTGGTAATGTGATTTATTTTATTTATAAAATTCTGTTTACAACAACAAAAATTAAATAAAAGTACAATTTAAAATAGCAAATTATAATATCTTATTTTCCACAGATGTTTGTTTTTTATTCTAAAATAATGTTCAAAAGAATCTATTTAGTTTTTATTTATTAGTTTGTTTGTTTGTTTGTTTTATATTAGTCATAACTTTTAGTTTGTCTATTGTTTTTGTTGTATTAATGTGGTAATCAAGTTGTTTTTGTTTAGAATTTCAGTTTGAAACTATAAAAATGCTAAAATGCTATTCAAAATAGTAAATTAAACTGAAAAAAAGTTACTTTCCACAGATTAAATAGATTAAATATTTGTACTTACTTCATTTGTACACATAGTTTAATAATATTCAATGGTTTGTTTGTTTGTTTGATTCATTCATTCATCCATTCATTCATGTAAATCATGTGTATAAAAATGCTAAAATATATTGTTTAAAATACTTAGTATTTTAATAATTGTTTTTAGCGTTCGTTTGGTTATTGATTTTATTTAATTTTTATTTTTTCATTTAAACCAAAAATAACATTTAAAAAAATGTTGTTTAATGTGTCAATTTTGTATTTAATTATTTATTTATTTGTTTGTTTGTTTGTTTTATTTGTTTAAAACCTTTTTTTTGTATCAATGTGTTAATGTAGTTATTTTTATTTATAATTTCTGCTAAAATCATCTTCCACAGATTAAATATTGTTCATTAATTCATTTATACATATATTTTTTGTTTGATTCATTCATCCATTCGTTCATGTAAATGTGTACAAAAAGCTAAAATATATTGTTTAAAATATTTAATATTTTAAGCATAAGAAATTGTTTTTGTTATTTATTTTATTTTATTTTAATTTGCTTCATTCTCACCAAAAATAATGTTGCATAAATATTTTGTATAATGTAAATTTTTGTATATTTTTGTATAATGTAAATTTTGTATTTATTTATTTATTTATTTGTTTGTTTGTTTGTTTGTTTGTTTGTCTTATAAGTCATAACCTTTTTTGTTAATGTAGTTATTTTTATTTACAAGTTTACAACATCGACATCATTCTTGCATTAATTAAAACAAAGAGTTTTAGTTTCGTTTATTTATTTTATTTATATTAGTCAGAACCTTTTTTGTATCTTCATGAACAGGTTGCACAATTTATTTATTTATTTATTAAATCAATTTATTAATTTAATAAATTTTTTATTTGATCAATGAGTTCAATTTATTTTGTACTACAAATTCCTGTTAAATTATTTATTATTTAAAAATCATTTATTTCATTTTATTCACACCTGAAATAATGATATATAAAATTAAGAATTATTTTATTTTATATTATTTTATTTTATATTAGTCGTAACCTTATTTGTATCAGTATGTACATGTAGAAAAAGTCTACTATCGCAATTTAATAATGAATTCAATTTATTTTGTAGTATTAATTCTTGTTAAATTATACTTGTATGTTACTAATTTTAAAAGAATATTGTTTCTGCAATGCATCAGTTTTATGAAATGTCCTTTTATTGTACTTTTTCAGGTGGAAATCTTGACATCTTGGTTCCGTCTGAATCCGTTTGTGGACGAGACAAAACCAAAACAGTATCTTCCGCGATCCTGTTCCACTGCAGCCCAACAGCTGGAGAGGGTATCCCAGAATTCCTGCTGGAGACCGATAGCTGCCAGTACCTGTTTGTCTGGCACACCTCCACCGTTTGTGAATTTATGTAAGTAAAACAAGAACATTTAAATGTGATTGATCTGACACATGAAGAGTATTTGACTTTTTTTGTTGTTGTTTTTTTCTTTCTATAGTTCTTCCAGCTCCATAGACCCGCACAGTAATGATGGAGGGGAGGAGCTTGCTGGACTTTCTGGGCGGAGTCAGGCTTTAGGGGCGGTGCTTAGCCTGCTTTTAGTTGTGCTCACAATCTGTTTGCTTGTTCTTCTGCTGCACAAACAAGACAGAAGGTAATTCAAACATACCAATGCAATTAAAGGTAACCAATACAATAAAAGAAATAAACAAAATAACATGGACAGGAATGAAATAGACTTGGACATCATTTAAAATGTTCAATGAAAATATTAGAGTAATATCTCAAGTATGGTGTGACAATGAAGATTGGTGTAATGACAAAAGGAAAAATAGCTTTGCCATCACAGGAATAAATGACATTTTACACTTTCTTAAACAGAAAACTACTATTTTTATTTCTGATATTTTTTTACAGTATTACTGTGTTTACTATTAATAAACGCAGCCATCTAGAGCAGAGGAGATTAGTTTCAGAAACACTATGTAATCTGTAAATAAACTTGCCCATAGAAGACAGTCAAAAGTTTGGAAACATTATTATTATTTCTTTTCATCTTTTTGAAAGACATCTGTTCTCATCTAAGCTGCATCTATTTGAAAAAAAAATACAATAAAGGATAATATAATAAAGGTTTTATCAATGTTAAATGTCATATAGTGACATATTTCTAAAAATAAATTTAGAATAAATGTTTTCTGTGTGAATATATTTTAAAATGTAATTAATTCCTGTGTTTTAAAGCTGATTTTTCAACATCATTGCTATACTGGAGAGTCTAACGTTTTAAAACATTATTATAATTATAATGTCCTTTTTGAAAGACATCTGTTCTTCCTATCTAAGGTGCATCTATAAGATAAAAATACAATAAAGAATTAAATAATAAAAGTGTTATCAATATAAAAACCGTCATATAGTGAAATATTTAAAAAATATATGTGAATGTAAAAAAATATATAATTTATTTTGGTGTTTTATGGCTGATTTTTCAGCTTCATTAATATTTTGCTAATAAAGATTAGCTTGTCCTCTTGCTGCACAAACATACAGGAGGTAAATAAAGCTTACTAATGCAATTAAAGGTAACAATACAATTAAAACCGTTAAAAAAATTGCGCATTATAGTCATGGACAGTCAAAAGTTTGTTACAGCAAACTTTTTTCAGCAAAACATTTGTTGCCTCACAGCAAGAAGGTCGCTGGCTCAAGTCCCGGCAAGGTCAGTTGGCATTTCTGTGTGGATTTTGCATGTTCTCCCTGTGTTGGTGTGGGTTTCCTCAAGGTGCTCCGGTTTCCCCCACAGTCCAAAGACATGCTCTATAAACTAAATTGGCCGTAGGGCGTCATGGTGGCGCAGTGTGTAGCACTTTCGCCTCACAGCAAGAAGGTTGCTGGTTCGAGCCTCTGTTGGGTCAGTTTGTTCAAAAGTTTCAAAGACGTGTGGTATAGGTGAATTGGGTTAGCTAAATTGTCAGTGAATGAGTGTGTATGAATGTTTCCCAGTGATGGGTTGCAGCTGGAGGGGCATGCGCTGCGTAAAACATGCTGGATAAATTGGCGATTCTTTCAGTGGCGACCCCAGATAAATATAGGGGCTAAGCTGAAAAGAAAATGAATGAATGAATGAACGAATGAATAAAATTGGCTGTATTGTTTGTGTTTGGGGGTTTCCCAGTTCTGGGTTGCAGCTGGAAGGGCATCTGCTGTGTAAAGCATATGCTGGAGTAGTTGGCGGTTTAGTACCCTGTGTTGAGACCTCTGATGAATAAAGGGACTAAGCCGAAGGAAAATGAATGAATGAATGGAAATATACAGAGTACGCTCAAATATATTTTGTACATAAACTTTTATTTTAGATGCAATTAATCATGATTAATCCTTTGACAGCACTGGTTCCAAAACTTCATGAGTTTCTTCTGTTGAGCACAAAAGAAGATATTTTAAAGAAAGCTAAAAACTTGTTACCATTGACTTCCCTCTGTTAGTCTTAACAATGAAACTCATTCAACATGCATGCGCCGCTGGTCATAAAATATTTACTTCATGTCTTATGATGTTCTTCCCTAATACTCAATAACACCCATCATTGTTCCTCGGATCCCCCGGCCCCCTAGGCCTCGTCCCAAACTTCTCAATAATAAACATAGTCTCACATGATTTGAGGGTATAGAGAGCATGTGACTCGACCTAAAGTACACTTCATGTAATCTCTTCTGTTCTCACAGAATATCATCATACGTCGATTGATATTCTAATGTATCGAAGTCAGTCTGTTAGTAACATTAGAATTAAACTGTAAGGGCATCCGCTGCGTAAAACAAATGCCGGATAAGTTGGCGGTTCATTCCGCTGTGGCGACCCCGGATTAATAAAGGGACTAAGCCGAAAAGAAAATGAATGAATGAATGAATGTTACCCAGCTCTCACTTATGGGGATTTACGCCAAACAGATCCTGACTCAAGTAAGCTACAAACACAAACTAGGTGTCATTGGAAAGAAGACACTTTGGGCTTTACTGTGCTAAAAGTGTCATGCTTAAAACTATAAAAAGTTAAACACTATGAAGTTGTGAGGAAAAAAAAAGTATTGTTTAATATTTGTTTTTCCATATACAAACACAGGAAAACATTAATGTAATGTCCTAGAAAAATAGGACTTGAAAGCCAAGTGTTTCATGAGTTTATATTTCAAATTTGATTAAGATAGCATACAAAATGAGATTTCTGTAAAAAGTTTTTTTGAGGCTAGATCCGTGTCGTCCTTTCTCTCACCATCAGAGGCATTTTCTCAAAACTGACCTTCCCACACTAAAACATTTAACAGTTGCTGAATAATTTGGTCTACATTCACAGTTCTTGTATCTTTGCAAAGAAGACACTCTGGGCTTTATCATCCATCATCTAGAGCAGGGGTGCCCAAACTTTTTGTAATGAAGGGCCAAAAAACAAACTTGATTGAGGCTTGTGGGCCGAAGATAAACATAGTTGCCACGGCTAATTTCCTAATTTATGTAATAATATTCAAATATGACTAGAAAACATTGCTTTATATTACCTAATACAGCATTTTTTACTTTTTATAATAAACTTATTACAGTAAAAACAAAACAATCTAATTTATAACAGAAGTACACTAGTTTTTGCCTTCATCTTTCTTGCCCCCGTTCTCACTCTCCTCTCAGATGGGATGGCGGGCCAAATCAAAGGTTACAATGGGCCAACTTTTGCCCCCGGGCCGTACTTTCGGCATCTCTGATCTAGAGGTTGTAATGCTCAAAATGCAAAAAGTTATAGATGCTTAAGTAATGTAATGTAAAAATAAATTGTACTGCACGAAACATTTTACTATTTCATAAACAAGTAAGTGAAATTAGTCCTAAAGCAATACAGCAGAGTAATAGGTCAAAGCTACACATCTCCCGAGTATTTGTTTTGAATTTGATGCCAATATCATGCCAAATGAAATTTCTGGAATTATTTTTCTGAGACAGTAGCTATGTTTCCATCCAAGAATGCAAATGAACTTTATGCGCAAAACTGGATTATCGCATAAAAGACGTTCGAATAAAGCAGCGTTTCCATCCAATGAGTCAAAACGGTCAAAATCGTCACTTCCTGATAAACTGGCACCAAATATCAACAGTAAAAACTTAATTTGCTGCAGTAGGCGAAGCTGTGTCAAACTTTTTCTTCATTTAATAAATGACTTGAGCCTCAGAAGGCAATCCTGACACACAGTGAACGCGCGGTGACGTTTGAAGGTGTCAGACGCGGATCACAGACACTCTTGATTCTCGAGATCATTAATAATATAATAACACTAATGCTGAAACGGTAAGTCGTTTTAGAATGACTAAAACAACATTTCAGATGTTTTACGATGTGCTCAGCCTGCTGGTTTGTCCATTTACACACATTTTTTTCATCACATGATCTCTCATAATAAAATCACGTGACCTTTATTTACTGCGCATACTGGAATTTTTGCGGTAAAAGTGTTTCCATCGAAGTTTATGCGCATCTTTTCTTATCGAATAAAAAGTTTATCCTACTCAGTTATGCACATTCATTTTTATGCGTATTTTCAAAATTTATGCGCATCATGGTGTTTCCATCAACCGTTTTTTATGCACATATCCAAAATGCGAATAAAAATAGCTGGATGGAAACATAGCTAATGTCTTGTGATTTTTTTATAAAAAAAATCCCCCCCCCCCCCCTTCTTGATGTGGAGAAGCTGTCTGATGACCACACATGTACTGAGTAGGCATGGACCGGTATAAGTTTTTGCCGGTTTGATAACCTTGGATAAAAATATCACGGTTTCACAGTATGACGGTATTGTGTTTACTCCTCTAAAATATATCATTCATTCATTCATTTTCTTTTCGGCTTAGTCCCTTTATTAATCCGGGGTCGCCACAGCGGAATGAACCACCAACTTATCCGGCATTTGTTCTACGCAGCGGATGCCCTTCCAGCCACAACCCATCTCTGGGAAACACATCCATACATTCTCATTCGCACACATACACTATGGACAATTTAGCTTACCCAATTGACCTGTACCACATGTCTTTGGACTGTGGGGGAAACCGGAGCACCCGGAGGAAACCCACGCAACCACGGGGAGAACATGCAAACTCCACACAGAAATGCCAACTGACCCAACCGGGACCTGCCCCAACCGGGGATCGAACCAGCGACCTTCTTGCTGTGAGGCGAACGTGCTACTCACGCGCCACCGTGGCGCCTCCTCTAAAATATATTCTTTTTAAATTTCTGGATAAAAAACAAAACCTTTTTTCCCCTTTGAACACAATATATTTTGTTTTTTGAAAGATTTATAATATTTTGGAGCAGTAAACATGTCAGGCTAAATAATTACAATGAATGATTGACTTTTGCTGTCTTCATTAGTTTCAAAAACACAGATTTCTTTACAATTTAAAACGGCATCTTTGTATATTTTTTCTGCTGGAGATGCTGTTGTCCTAAAAAACGAAAATAAAATTATTTAAAATAAATAATAAAATAATACCTTAGGGACGGTATTACAGAAAATTTTGGCGGTATGAAAACTTTGACTTTTCCAAACCACGGTATACCTTAAAAACGGTTATCGTCCCATGCCTAGTACTGAGGTTTCTAACAACTATTTAATCTTTTCACACAAAACTTATTTTTAATTGTAAAATAATAGACAGAAACATTTAGCATGAGTGATTTATTTGAGCACAAGAAGTACATTGTGTTTGTGTGAAATAAGTCCAGTGTATATGCAACAAAAAAATCCTTACAGGAGTTGTTGTTTTGCTCTCTCACTCACTGGCAGAAACTGCTTGAACATATTTTCATACGAGTTTGCTGCTGGCTGCTGCCTGAAATCCACTCCACAGCAGAGATTCGGCTACATCACGAAAATACAGAATTAGGATTCTATTGTAAATAATTGTATTTCCCCCTTGAGTAGCAAACATGATTTACAGTATTAAGTAAATTCATACAAATCATTCATTCATTCATTTTCCTTCAGCTTAGTCCTTTAGTTTATTAGATCATAAACTTGTATTTTCTCAGTTCAACTGAGTAGCGGCTTGGACCCGGCTTCACACGTCATGACTTGACAAACGGATAATTTTGACTTCAACACTATTGAGTTGTACTTGAGTTGCTTAATCTCCATCTGTGTATCTTTTAGGCAACTTGTAATCCAGAAAGTGTCGAGCTGCTGCAGGAAAGGAAATCCAGTATCTTACAAATACTCCAGGGTAACGTTTTAGCATTTTTAAAAATTAAAAGAAGTCCAAATTAAACCAAATGTGCACGTCTTTCAATCTTCCTGTCTTTGTTTCTCCCTTTAGGTGAACACGGATGAAGACGGATGTGAGGATGAGATGGAGTGGCTGATGGAGGAGACCGGGACACCGACACGAGAACCACAGGAGAACGGTCACATCACCACCAAACCGGTCCGTGCAGACGCCCTGCGCTCCTTCTCCCTGGACGAGCAGGACAGCGAAGACGAGGTGCTGACAGTCCCTGGGGTCCGAATGGCCCCGACATCCTCACGCCTAAAATCAGCATTGCTCAAAGCAGAGAGCGATGAGGATCTGGTAGGGCTCCTGGTGGACACGCGGAGCCAAAATAAGAGCCGATATGGGGATAAAAACCAGAGGAGAGCCCAGTTGGATCCTGACGACAGCGATGAGGATCTGCTGAAGGTTTAAGGGGTGTCAAACGGACCCCCGAACTGAACTTTTGAATGTCTCTGCCACCACGCTCCAAATGTTGAGGTTTTTTTGAGGGGGTTTTTCTAAAGGGAAATCTCTCTGTGAGCTGTTTATAAAGACGGCTTGCAAGAGCAGGTTGGTCCATTCGTCCGTTAAAATAGACTCGATGCCTTCCTCACAAAAGAGGGTTTTTGTTTTTTTTGTCATTTGATCGTTTATTTGTTTTGAATGTTCGTTTTTCGATTGATTTTCGAATGATTCATGTAAACATCACAAGTGAATATTTTGGTCCGCAAACTTGGATTATATATATTTTTTATTGTTATTTAACGATTCGTGGGTACTGTTTGTTTTGTTAAAGGGATAGTTCACACACACAAAAAGATGAACGTTTACTTAATATTTACACACCCTCAGTGTGGTTGCGAGCGTTTTTGCGATTCTTTATTCTGTTGAACACAAAAGAAGATATTTTGAAGAATGATGCAGCCCTTTAACCATTGACTTCCACAGTACGTTTGTGGTTCCAAACGTTTTTATGTTTCTTTTTTCTGTTGAACACAAAAGAAGACATTTTGAAGAATTTTGATAACTAGTAACCATTGACTTCCATAGCAGGAAACACAAATACTATGGAAGTCAATGGTTACCCATTTCAACATTCTTCAAAATATCTTTCTTTGTGTTCAACAGAAAAAAGAAAGTCAAAAAGGCCTGGAACCACAAACGTACTGTGGAAGTCAATGGTTAAAGGTCTGCATCATTCTTCAAATTATCTTCTTTTGTGTTCAAATATCACATCAAAAGGATTGTGTTCAACAGATTAAAGAAACTCAAAAATATTACGTACTATTGAAGTCAATGGTTACCGATTTTAGAGCTTACTTCAAAATATCTTATTTTGTGTTCAACAGACTCGTAAAGGTTCGAAAGAAGTGAGTAAATATGACAGAATTTTTAGTTTTGTGTGAACTAACCCTTTAATTAACCCTCTCACTGAAAGAATACACTGTTCTCCGAAGTAATCCCGGATTATTGTGGCAGATGCAGTCAAAGACCTTTTCTAAACTACAATCTGAAACAGTATTTCACATATCTTGAGCCATGTAGCACACGGAGGAGATTGATCCGCTTTTGCCATATTTAAATCACAAAATCTTCTAGTATCATGCTCGGCATTTGCGTTTGACTTTAAGCGATGTTCATCTTAACCATAACATCCATCTGTAGGTGTTTCGTTCAGTGCTTCTTTTCCCTCTAGTTCTGCCAACAACAACAACAACAAAAAGCATGTTCTATTTTTTTCTGACTAGAACTCAGAGCACATGCAGAGATTTAGTGCCATGAAGGAATGACATTGCAAATATGAGCGCGGCAGGCTTCCGTTCAGTTTTTTCACTGTGATCAGAGGACGAATTATTCATAAATGATTGCAATCACAGTGTTGGTGGGGTTTTTGTGGGTTTTGTGTAGTTTGGGAACACTTTGCAGTAAGGTTCAGTTGATTTACATTATTGCATTTATTAGGTGTCGTCATTTACAGTATATGAAGTCCTTAAAGGTAAATGGTGATGGTAAAATAATAATAGGATGGATGAATGAATAGATTGATGGATGGATGGAGGGATGAATGAATGAATGAATTAATGAATGAATTGACAAATGAATGGATAAATGAACACACGGATGGATTGATGGATGGATTGAAGAATGAATGAATGGATGGATGGATGGATGGATGAATGCATGAACAAGAAGAATATTTTAATGCATTTCAATTATCTTTAAAAATATTTTTGCCTCAGAGAAACGCGTTTGCTCTTAAAGTAATACATCATAATACAATGCCACATACCTGTACATCAGCACCGTCTTCCAGTAAACAAATTTGCATTCGCTTTTAAAACATTTGTTCGCTTTGGAAACCCGCAAGTTTTCAACACACAAAAGTTTTTGCAAATTTAGTTTTCTCTTTAACTTCTCTGCAATTCTCAACAAGTGTTGTTTTACTTGTACATATTTTGCATTCGCTTGCAGAGTATTTGCATTTTCACTTGCAAAACTTTGTATTCGCTACCAACTTTTTTTCGGAAGCATTCCAATTTGCTTATGAAATTTAACATCAACTCACAAAATTTAGCATTTTCTTTTACAAAACTTTAAATGCTCTCGCAAAAATTTCACGTTCCCCAAAGAAGCATTTTCTATATTTTACATTCTCCATTTATCTGCCTATAGCAACTTGCATTTGCATAAAAAAAATAATAAACTTTGCGCTCATGTTCAGAAAGCATCAAGAGTTTATGAGAACTTTAAATTCATGTTGTTAAAAATATATATAAATGATAATAATAATGATAATAGATAAAGGTCTCCTTTTTGGTCTCCTAAATTTTTATTTTATTTTTTTTCTTGATCATAACATTTTTAGTGATGAGCAAAAAAATATGTGAGGTAAAAATGACAGTTGGTTTGTTTGTTTATTTTGCTAGAAAAGATTTCTTGCAATGCTCTTATGTACGAATGCATAGTATAGCTTCAAAGTAATAATGCAAAGGCTGTTTTTCATCACCATTTCTCCTTTATTTTTTTTACAGAATTAATTCATCTGCGTTATTCTTATATATATATATTTATATATTTATGATCAA
>CAIGQQ010026964.1:2842137-2890105 GCA_903798035.1 Danio albolineatus | reverse complement strand
TTTTTTTTTTGCAAAGGGCTATCTAAGGGGTTAATGCTGCCAACTGACGATCCATCGATCCAAAAAAATCCATCTTCATAACAGAGAAAACACCAACAATCAAAAATGCATGGTCATTTGGTGTCGAGGTTTTGCAATCAAAAAATGTCATTATAACGGAAGTCAATGGGACAAAAACAGCCTCTAACATAACAAAGGGATAGTATTTTAAAAAGTGCACAAGGGTGAATTAAAATCTTTAACAAGCAGTTGATCATGTGTACCAAATAAAGTGGCTTCTGAGTTTTAATAGTATTTTTCTTAAAGTACTGTATCTTCTACAGGTATGTTCTGGTTAAAAAGTGCCGTTGCTTGCGTTGGACGTCTGGGCATCACTATGGCTTTTGAAATGGTAGTGTTTGTGAACACTGAACTATATCCTACTGTTATCAGGTGAGTTTTACTGTATGTTGACTGCTTAATTTTTTCGTCTATTGCAGGGACACTCATTAGTAAATTTCAAAAAACAATTGCAGATGAAGTCAGTTTTCTGTGAAAGTGCATTTTAGTTATTTCTAGTGTACATCTCACAATCTAGACTTCTTTTATGCAATCCCATTAAATAAATGAGTGATGTACTCTTGGTATTAGAAGAAAAATTCTGAATTGTTGAGGTTATTTCTGGTACCTCTAAATTTTAAACGAGTTTATAGTTCATATTTTCTAATTCCAATTAAATTTTTGGAATATAAACTCTATTATAAACACAATTGTGGAATAAACTTGTAAGTCTGAAAAGTAATGTCAGAATTTTGAAGTAAAAGTCACAATTGCCTTTTTTATATTATTTATTTTTTATCTGTAGCGTAATCAAGCTTTGATTTAAATGTTTTTTTTTTTGTAATTCTGAGAAAACAAAAAACTTTGAACTTTTACATTTTGCATTTATCAGAATTGTGTTTTATGAACTCTCAATTGTGACATAAATTGTGGAAAAGTTGAGATTAGTATTATATGATGTAGTAGAAAAGCTCACATTTTTTATTCTGAAACACTCCAAAAACTTTCTTTGTTTCCAACTTTTTTTGCGGTGTAATACAGTATTTAATATATGCAGTGTGTGTGTGTGTGTGTGTGTGTGTGTGTGTGTGTGCTTATGTTTATATATACATACATATACAGTACTGTAGATAGTGATGCTGTTTGATGTTGTCTGGCTGCAGAAATCTAGGTGTTTCAGTCTGTTCTACTCTCTGTGATGTTGGAGGGATTGTGGCACCGTTCCTGCTCTACAGACTCGCTGTCATCTGGCTAGAATTACCTCTTATCATTTTTGGTATAAGAATCTAATGATTTTCATAATTCATATTTATGTTGTACATTAATAATATATATGTGGATTGTAATTTGTTAACTGGTCAGAAAACATACTGTATAATTCACAAAATTGTGTGTTTTCAGAAGTATATAGCATATTAATCTATAGATACATACAACATTTGTTTATTTTAAATGCTGTATTTATTTGAATCCATATTTTGCATGCTGATTGGTGTAATTACATTGCTAATAGCCAATGGGGTTTTACTCACCAGGCAAAGTTTGACCAGCTTTTATCTACAGTGAATATTCCAGCTGTTTCTTTATTGGCTTAACAAAACAAATGATATAACATAATTTAGACCCCATTCTTCTATCATTCTACACAAAAACCATACTATACCATATCCTGCTTTGACTTCCACTGGGAAAATTTGACTTCCGCCCATCATAAATGTAAGGTTGGGAATGCTTTTTTTTGTGGCCTTTTTGCTTTTATTAGATAGGACAGTATTGAAACAGGAAACGAAGTTGGAGAGTGGGGTAGGGTAGGGAAATGGGGACGCCCTGACATGCTGCTGCATCATATGTCGGCGCGCTAACCACAAGGCTATTGCACTGAATATTTTTATATTCGAAATTTGATGTAACCTCAACTGAGACAGTGTAGCTCCTCCCCTTTAAAAAAAGAAAAGAAAATAGCCAATGGCATTTTGTTTTTACCCCAGCTCTGCCAGTGAGAGTTCTTGAGATCTAGTGCATCAAATAAAAAGCAATTGAGAAGTTTCATAAAGAGGGCGGGACATAACAGATAATAAAAGCATTTGATTGGTCAGAAGATTTGAGGAGAAACTGAAGTATGAGGTGACGTCCAAAACATCGTCGATCTATTTAGGCGTAAGTGACCAGGGGTGGATTTAATCAATAAGCAATGTAAGCAGCCGCTTAGGGCCCCCAGTAAATACCTGAAAGTATATATATATACTATATAACATTATATATATATATATATATATATATATATATATATATATATATATATATATAAAACATTGTTTTCTCTCATATTTAGTAAAGTTGAGGGTCTAATAAATAAAGTGTATCATAATTGTTAAATCTTCCCAAATTTGTGCCTCATCCTCCAAAAATGGAGCAGTTCAGCAAAGTCAAATGAACATTAAGTTTTAAAAAAGCGACACAATTTATTTGTTTTAGTCTTTAAGAAAAACTATAGAAAAGAATATTGAGTTACATTAAGAAAAGTCAGCAAAACAAACAAATAAATACAAAGGGTGTATATTAGGACTTTTGGGCCCCATGGCTGGATTTGCTTAGGGCCCCCAAATCACTAAATCCACCTCTAGAAGAGACAAACTACAAGATTTAGATCTCTTAAGGCCCAAGCTGTTTTTTTGCATGCTTTTTTTCAATTTCTCTTTGCTATTTGAGCTTATTGGAACCTAATTAGTATCATCTTTTTATATGATGTACTTTTTGAGAAAAATCCTGTCCATATATGTGGACTCGTGGTTAATAACACACCGATATTTTGAACGTGTTTTGACTATCAGAGCGTAAAACCAGTTTTTTTTGCTCATTTTGGACATTAAAAAATAGTGTTTGGGACATTTCATATGCTGCAAAACAGTTGCAGGATGACACTATATGTCTGTAACAAAATATAAAACATTCAAAGTATACAATTGTGGACCTAAGAGCCAAAATGTGCAGTCCACATATGTGGCCACTAAGCCCTAGTAGGTTCATATTGTTTATTTCTTCTAAATATGAGTTTTGGAGTTCACTAGCTTATAGATACCCTTTAAATCTGACGCACTGATACTAAACAATCTAAAAAATATGATTGTTTCCTGACAGGTGCTCTTGCGTTTGTGGCTGGCGGACTGGTTCTGCTGTTACCTGAAACCAAAGGTGTGCCTCTTCCAGAAACCATCGATGACCTTGAACGTCCAAACAGGTGAGGTTTTACTCTGTTTACATGCACAATCTACCATGGTAACATTCGTCACCTTGAACCTGCTCACAAATGTGAACTGTACATACAGAAACAAAGAAAACCATCTGCAGAGTCAACAGCTAGAGAATCTGATGACTTCTGATGTTACCAAAAACAAAGACGTTACAGCCGTTTGAGACGGGATACAGCAACCCATCGTAACCTTATTATTATTATTATTATTATTATTATGTGATGCTGCTTGTTTATTCTCACGCGTAAATCAATTCTGGCAAAAGAGAATGAATAAATAGGATCCTTTTTCAAACTCAAAATGTGAATTTGGTTTATATGTTTAATCAGAGGGTGGCTCAGTGGTTAGCGCTGTCGCCTCACAGCAAAAAGGTCGCTGGTTCGAGTCCTGGCTAGGTCAGTTGGCATTTCAAACAGATGCGCTATAGGTGAATTTGATGAAGTAAATTGGCCGTAGTGAATGAGTGTGTGTGTGAATGTGAGTGTATGAGTGTTTCCTAGTACAGGTTTGCAGCTGAAAGGGCATCCTCTGCTTAAAACATATGCCGGATTAGTTGGTGGTTCATTCCGCTGTGGCGAGCTCTGATAAATAAGGGACTAAGCCGAAGGAAAATGAATGAATATTTAATCAGACACAATAAAAAGATCAAATCAATGAACCAATATTCGTCCCTAGCTGTTATTGTTTCCAATCTGATGATCTGTTACTGTATATTTTAGAAAGAGATATATATATATATATATATTAGTTACTGTATTTTAATTTTACATTACTTTTATTTTTTTAAACTCCCAGTACAATATCTTTGTGTTTTAAAGTGCTAGTAAATATCATTCTATCCCTTACTAGTGCTTGAACGTTGTATTGTGAACTGTTTGTATGGTGGAGCACAAATAAAGAGACTTTAAAAAGAAATGTTTACTGAATATTTAATGCATTCAAACTATTTTCCTTTAGCAGATCTGGTTACATTCTAAGGGGTTAAAAAGTTCTGTAAAACACGTTCACTGGGAAGTGCCTGTTGGTAGTGGAAGACATCCGGCTTATTCTTCATATACTGTACAGTTGAGTTCAGAATTATTAGCCCTCCTGAATTATTAGCCCCCCTGTATATATAAGAAGTAATACATATATATTGAATCCTAATATTGTAATAGTATGATTAATATTGAATCATATATACATAATAGTTTTAATAACTCATTTCTAATCACTGATTTCTTTTATCTGTGTCATGATGACAGTACGTGATATTTTACTAGATACTAGTGTTCAGCCTAAAGGCTTAACTAGGGTAAGTAGGCAAATCATTGCCTAATGATGGTTTGTTCTGTAGTAGGCATGGGACGATAACCGTTTTAAAGGTATGCCGCGGTTTGGAAAAGTCAAGGTTTTAAAAAACTGCCAGAATTTTCTGTAATACCGTCCCTAAGGTATGAGTGAATTTCATTTTTTAAATTTTATTTAGTTGTTTTTTAGGATAACAGCATCTCCAGCAGAAAAAATATCCAAAGATGGCATTTTAAATGGATTTTAGAATCTAATGAAGACAGCAGAAGTCAAGAATTTACTTGAATTATTTAGCCTGATATGTTTACTGTCCCAAAAGAGCAGTAATCACAATACCGTGAAACCATGATATTTTTATCCAAGGTAATCAAACCGTCAGAATCTTATACTGGCCTATGCCTACTCTGTAGACAATTGAAAACAAATATTGCTTAAAGGGGCTAATAATATTGACCTTAAAATGGCTTTAAAATTTTTAAAACTGCTTTAATTTTAGCCAAAATAAAACAAGTAAGACTTTCTCCAGAGGAAAAAATATTATCGGAAATACTGTGAGATTTTCCTTGCTCTCTTAAACATCATTTGGGAAAGAAACAAATATTCCCAGGACTAAAAATTCTGACTTCAACCGTAACTACTGAACTTTTGAACAGGGTCTGATACTTAAAATATCACTTTATTTTCATTATTATTTCATCATGAGTTGTGCACTTCAATTCTGTTGGAGATCATTCCACTCGTATGACCAGTTCTCAGTTTTCCTTTATGCTGCGTTCAATCCAGTCGACAAACTTCGAGACTCGGGTGTAAACTCCAGGTTTCATGGCATTCGCGCAGCCTAGACCCCACGATGTGACTCCCTGAAGGACGAAGGTGTTCTGTGAGTAGCAGACGAGAGGTCCACCGCTGTCACCCTAAAAGAGTTTGAGGAACAGGACATAAGTTAAGCTGCAAAGAAAATGTTTTTGTCTTGTTTCTAGTCCAAATATCCAGTAAATGTTTTTAAATGGAGAAGTATTCTGTAGATATGTTTAAATGTTGTTTTATTTTCAGATATACGTCAAAATTAGTCTTTTTTTTTTTTTTTTTTTAATACCTTAAATCAGTGGTTCTCAAACTTTGGTACATGTACCACTAGTGGTACGCAAGTTTCCTTCTAGTGGTACTCGGAGGAATTGCTGAATAATAAAAGTTAAAGAATGAACACAATTTTAACCCTAGTAAGCAGATCTAATTTCTGATTTAAATATGTAAATCCAATTCATATATTCAAAGTAAATGTTTAGATTTTAAAGACATAAGAATAAGTCATAAATACATGCAACATATAGTTTAAAAAGAGTTTATATATGAATATGGTGCCATATAGCCTATATTAGGTCCAAGGAACTTGACGATTAGGCTACTTTATGATAACACTTTTTAGTTTTCTTTTTACCTTTTAAGTACAGTGTCATTAATTGTTTAATTAACTTTAAAAGCACTTTTTAATTTAAATGTTGACTTTTTATTTATTTTTTTCACCTGTAAGCACAGTACAAAGTATTTAGAATGTTTATAGTGGCTGACAGTAATAAATATTCGTAATAAGAATTAATCTGCCAACTGTACAGTGCTGTAGCTGCCTAATTAGGTCTACTGTATTTCAATACTGGTCATTATGGTGGTACTTGGAGAGGCATTTTTTTTTCTGAGGTGGTACTTGGTGGAAAAAAAGTTTGAGAACCACTGCCTTAAATCATGCCAGTGTAAATAATCTGCCAACGCGGTGAGTCAAATAATTGTTTTCAGTTTGAAGGATTGTTTACTTACACCACTAGCAGATATTATTCAGCATGTTTGGCTTTAGATTTTTCTTTTCTTCTTTTTTTACATCAGCACATACAAAAATACAGTCTCAGCTATACAGTAGAAAAAACAAGGGAAATATACAAACAAATAAACAGGATAATACAGTCAGGCTAGGAGCCAAAAATATAAACCATATAATAGAAAAATCAGGAGAAATTATTGATATAATCCAAGAAAGGTGTTCATAGCTGCCAAAAGTCATCTGACTTTTGATATAAATATCATACATACTTGAGACAACCACAGGTTTAAAGGAGGGTAACTGAGCACAATAAAAGTAATAATTTCTTTGCCAGATGGACCAAGATTAAAAACAAGTGCTTGGTGTGGGTGTGGTGTGGGAGTCCAACACCTTCTCTACACCATATGATTACAATTCTAGAGGAAAAAAACTAAATATATCCTAAAAAGTCCTTGTGGAAAAGAGATGATTTTGTCACAGTAGCAGAACCAGTGAAGGAATGTTTCTTTGCGTTGTTCACAGTTAAAAGAAATATCAGAGGAGTTTTTGTCTTTTCCAGACGCAAAGGTGTAAGATAAACTCTGGTAATGAATTTGTAATTCATGAACACCTAATGAAGTTCACTTAGAAAACAAATTGTTGGATATTTCAGACCAATCTGTATCTTCAATTTTGTGATCTGAATCTCTTCAAACTCTCAAGAGAAGAAGTACACCAGTTAGACAGAGCTTTGTATATTTTAAATACTGTATTATTCCCTTAGAAAAAAAAGCTCATTACAATTTACTCTATGGCTGCAAGTTCAAATCTCAGTTTACCCTTACTGGAGAAAGATTTAATGAAGCTGAAGGTATTTAAAAAAATTGGATTGTGGTATATTATATTGGTTTGAAATTTCTTGGAAAGATTTAAGTGTACTGTCTGTATGTCACGATCACCAGCGATCTACATCCAGAGATCGCTGGTACACACACAATTCACACAAGAACTACAAATCTGCCATGTTTATGAACTACATTCCCAGTCATGCAACACACACACTCACCTGCTCCAAGTCACCACTGATTAGAGCTTCACAGCTGAAGCCACTTACCACAGATTCAGAGACTTTGTAAACTGCACAGAAACACTCACTGGGGCTGAGTATTGTTATCTGTATAGTTTACATAAGCTGCGTCCCAAATCGCATACTTGTGCACTTTTCTACACCATTTTGTAGTATAAATAGTGTAATAAGTGCGTTCACACTGAAAACTCTAACAATAATAAGTGCACTTATATTACCTGGATGATGCACTTATTCCACCGGTAATATGAAGTGTGGAATGATGGACACTTCACACACTCAACGACCAGAGCTTCGTGCACGTAACGGAAGAGGCGGAGCTATCGTGCGCACATGTTGGATAACTTTATTTATTTTGGATTGTGAAAGCAAATTTCTCCTGTAAGAGTGATTATAGCGCCTCCTGATGGTGAATGCGGCTATACTCCTGCCAGGTATTATTTGGTATTTTGGTCATTCATTTCACTAATTTGGCAACCGTCAAACGTCATCGGGGAAACGGTTTGAACTTCCGCTTAGTATAAAAGCCATTAGTGTTCCATTTGGGACAGCACTACATACATGGAGCAGGTGAGTGTGTGTGTTGCATGACTGGGAAAGTAGTTCATAAACATGGCAGATTTGTAGTTCTTGTGTGAATTGTGTGTGTACCAGCGATCTCTGGATGTAGATCGCTGGTGATCGTGACACTGTAAAGAGACATGAGGATATTAGAATCGCTGATTTGGACCAAATTGAAAGACCAATATTTTGCTTTTTTTTTATCTGTTTTTTTTATAGTTGTCTAGGACAGTGGTTCTCAAGCTTTTTTCACCAAGTACCACCTCAGAAAAAATGGTCTCTCCAAGTACCGCCAAAATAACCGGTGTTGAAGTACAGTAGCATAGTAGGCCTAATTAAGCAGCTACAGCACTGCACACTTCAAGAACGAGGCTGATTAATTATTATTGTCAGTAACTTAAATAAAAGGTTTAGCCTATTAAAATCAATTTACTGATCACATCAGTGTTATCATATGCGTCAAAGGGTTAAAAGCGTGTTCATTTATTTATTTTAATTATTCAGAGATTCCTCCGCGTACCACTAGAAGGAAGCTTGTACACGCACCACAGTTTGAGAACCACTGCTCTAGGAAATGTAATTTTCTTTCAAGTAAGAAACTGATTTATTTTATTCTCCAATTAAAATTAGCATCATCTCACAATTAAAGTTTGTAAAAAAGGACACAAAAGCATAAATTACCATACAAATGTAATTAATGAAAAGTTATTGGAGAACAGTACATGATGGGGATGACGTTATTACGATATAATATATTTTTTTCTGTGAAAAAATCATCTAAAACAGTTGTAAACCTCAGGTATGCCACACATATTCCTTTATTACACCATTCATTATTATAAAATATCATCTCATTATTATATATAGGTATCTAGACTTTGTTTTTTATCCCTATAAAGGCTTGAATGCTCCATACCTGGCAACTGTCAGTTCCACCTTCTATGTTTCCAGCACACATTTCGTGGTCCTTCACGCGACCATTCAGAAATGATGGACGGTTACAGACTTTGTTCTCAATTACAGGGAAACCGGTCTCTTTCAGGTAGCCTTCTCCCCCAGTATCTAAGAGACAGAAAAGCTTGAAGATGTGTACAATGTATAATATTTAATTGTAGTTTGTTTGTTTTTTAGGTCAGAATGTGGCATCCAATAACAAATGAATGAATGGTTAACTATTTGGGAAACACAGATTATCACAGTTAATTCAGATTCATGGAGGGAATTTATTTGGAAAAATTGAATCAGGTTCTTTATAACACCTAAAATAAAATTCAAACTAGAGATCAAAAACATGGTGAATGCTGGAGAAAATGTGGAAATGTATTGGCTGATCATTTCCACATATTTTGGGATTGTAATATTATACACTCCTATTGGCAAGATTTAAAGAGATAAATGCAATATTGGGATTGAATCCGGAATGTAATTTCAAAATGATCGGCAGAAATACCAAAAAATGATTTATAGCTTCTTAACACACTACTAATAACTAGCAAAAAGGCAATTACAAAGAAATGTCCCAAGGAAGATCCTCCATCTGTAAGCGAATGGTATGATATTGTTAAAGAGGTGTACTGTATGACATGGAAGAAATGACATTTTCCTTGAGACATCAAGCCTGTAAATTTTCTGCACACTGGGGTAAATGGTTGAGAAGAGATGTATTGTTTTAATCTCATTGTGGTGCTTCTGTTTTATATGTATATATATAGATATATTTGAACCCTGTTGATCTTTGATACGTAACCCTTAACAAGATTTTATATAGCAACATTCTATCAACGATAACTACGGATGTAAATAAGATTATATTCGGTGACCTTTGACACTTGTATTGTATATCTTTCCATGTTCTTTAAAAAAAAAAAATTCTTTTTACTTATTTTTTTATTGTTGTTTTTGTTTGTTTTGTTCTGAACTGTTTTGAAAAAGGAAAATAAATAAATAAATAGAATGTGGCATCCATATTTTTATGCAGTACTTACTCTGTGTCTCCCCCCATCCTGTTACGTAGCATTCAGTATTGCTCGGGACAATGTAGTCTTTTTCTGGTAGACATACAGGTGATACCTTATCATTTATTACTGCAGGCCTGAAATCAGACAAAATCATTAGCTGTCTTAATATCGCATTTACAAGAAACAAGGTTGTTATATTAGACAAGGCTATGGCTTCAAAAGCCAGAACATCCTAAATACATCCATAACCCACGGCCCCTGGGTGCGTCAGTCTCCCATAGTCTGTTCCCAGACATACGTTGGAGTTACCATGAAGGGGAACCACATTTCTTTTAATATAAAATGAGGATACTTAAAGGAACACTCAACTTTTTGTTTTTCTTCTTGCAGGAGCACTTTTAGCTTAGCTTAGTGCATATCACTGAATTGGATTAGACCATTAGCATCTCATTTAAAAATGACAGATGATTTTCGATAAGTGAGATGCTAATGGTCTAATCCGATCTATGCTAAGTTAAGCTAAAAGTGCTCCCCCTAGATCAAGAGATCAGCAGAATGGATTCAAAAATGGTAAAACTCAACTATTTAACTCTAGGTGAGTTGTAAAATTAGCATATTTATTTTATTTTATTAAGTGGAGTGTTCCTTTAAGATACGAGTGTACATTTTGCAACAGTAACATTATTTATTCATGTGTGTGTCTACATATTTAGCTTGGCTACTATTTAAATGACTAAAACATTACACACTTCACTTGTGTGTGTGTGGGTTTTAACTACAACAGATATCTGTTTACAACAAAAGACTGTAACCTGTCCAACTTGAGAAGAGCGATGTCAGTTCCAGCTGGTCCTTTAATAATCTTTGTAACATCTCGCTCCTGTTTTGATGATTCGGTTGCACGCTCTGTGTGGATTCCTAGCATGATCTTGTAGGCAGATGGACTTTCAGATCTACAAAATAAATAATGCAAGTTCATATTCTCCATAAAGAATTAAATGGTCGCCTCTAAGCAGTTGTGGAAAGAGTAATGAAAAATATTCAACCAATACTTGGCCCAAAAAAAATGTAGTGCGAGTAAAAGACTGTTTTAAGTCTACTGTACTCAAAGTATGAGTAAAACGTAGCCCTGCTAGAAGTACTCAAGAGTAACTATCAAAGACGCGAGCTGAAAGAACCGCCGATGCCCGGGAGATATTTGGCGTGCTGAATATCTGGAGCTGTTGGCGATTCAAATCATGCCGTGTGAAATGTGTTTTGACTAAACATAACATCGGCGATCACGTACAGCCAATGAGAGAGCAGCATTCACTAGTGTGGGTACCTGCAGGCCAGCGGGAGGTTGAGGGAGAAGTTAAAAGCGCTCATTTCAGTTTATTCGGACCCAAGAAATGGAGGAAAAATTAGTGTAAATTTGGCATGAGGCCCCATGTCTGTTTGACATGTCATGTGAGCAATATCACAACCCAACCCGGTCAAAAAATAAAAAAGTTGAGGAGAAATTGCTAATTCCCTTCAAAGCCAAATATGCAAATATGTACATTTCTACCCCATTAAAGGCTTCTTTCTCGTTATGTAGTCCATAACAAAAGATATACTACGTGTTTTTGGGTGTGAGACGTAGTTTGGACAAAGTTGTCTGCGATTCTTCCTATTTTGAAGTCATGCAGTGTGAAACTCCCTGTCGCCGAACCATCTTGCAGTGTAAACAAAGCAGCGACAAAACGCAGCCCAGATAGTCATGCAGTGTGAAAACATCTGTAACACGACTGCTTTGAAAATCATGCAGTCTGAACTCGGCATAAGCTAGAGCAGTGAATGACTGTAAACTTCATTTCAGGAACCATATTTACAACAAAATGTACAGTTAAAACTGTATGAGACAATAATACCAAACTGATCACATACCTTTCCAGGCAGTGAGCTGCAGTTACGACCCACTGCGGATCAATTAACGTTCCACCACAGAAATGAATTTTGCCTCTGGTTTGACAGAACATGAAAGTTAATAACTGCATATATCCCAGGCATAAAGACCAAGGTGTTAAAAAATAGCTTGTTTGCATACCTGGTCCTAAGACTGATCTGCCAAGGCCAGGAGTGTGGTTTGGAAACACATCCCCCGACAATACGCCCAAAGCAGCGCTTAGGTTTTGTTGCTGGTTGTCCACATTTTAGACTCTCTGAAGAGAAACGCATATTATGAATGTTAATAACATAGCCAGACTATCACAGCCCCTGTAACAAATATTTGTGGATTTCCCCCTTGCCAGTGGACTCAAAATATTTCAAGAGGAATACTGAGAATCCTTACCACAGTCTGGGATCTGACAGTAATCCCACTTCTTGCTTGGGTCTGTTGTGTAACACCAAGGTCCATTTACATCACCGTCTGGGTTTCTGCATTGCTAACGAGGCAATCAATTAAAAATGGTTAAAATCTTATTCATTTTACCTGAAAAAAGTCTTGCAAATTCTGCATCGACGTACATTCGACTCTAGACCCTTGTCTGGATGCGTATCAGGTGTAAAACTAGGATGCTGATGGGGGGTCATTGACCTCCATGCTTGGCAGGTCACTCCCATGACAGTCATAGATGTGGAACCCCGGTATTCTGCACCATTGCCATTTTTACAGTCTTGTAAAAAGAAACAAAACACATTGTAACTCACTCCCTCCCTTAGACCCAATGTTACTTTTGACATCTGAAACAATTTATTAGCTTCTAGGTGGATGCACCTGTTTCTGAAGGAGCAGATTGGTCTGGAGTAGACTGAGATGGAATAGACTGTGTTGGAGTTGTAGCTGCTGGTTTGGCAGGAGGTTCCTGTATGTTGGGCTTGTTTTCACACCGCTCAATATTGCAATACTCCCACCGAACTGTGGGATCTGTGGTGTAGCACCAAGGGGCTCTGTCTCCATCTGGGTTCCTGCACAGGTTTCTTCTTAGATCTCTGCGTAAATCACAGGGGAAATCAGTTAAACCAAAGGTGGCAACAGTTGGCGCAGTTTGATGTCGTTTCTTACGCTTTGGGGAAATTCTGAGGTGTTTTGGAATGTCGATGAGGTTCCATGGATGTCCAGAACTGGCATTTCTTTCCACTTATGGTCTCAGACATGACACCACGGTATGAGCCTCCATCACCCTCATAACATTCTTCACCCTGAGGGATCACAGGCTCCTCTGGGAATCATATGTTTATGTTACTAATGGCTCTTTTATCAGTTCTAGGAGTATATAATATAATATGAAATAACACCAGAATCTACATTTAAACTGAAATGCTTTTGAAATGGGTTCTTCAAAACAGACCTGGTCTAGGTTGATCTCCACAACTAGGCACGCTGCAGTATTCCCAGCGGGTCTCAGGATCTGTTGTGTAACACCATGGACTTCTTTCGTTATCAGGGTTTCTGCAGTAGTTCCCATCAAGGCCTCTGTGATTAGAAATACAGTTTGAGATCTGTTGCAAGTGTTGAAGCAAGTGATAGTTTTGTTGTAAAGGATATCTCAAACTATCAAAAATCTTATTGTTCAATTTTGTCGATCCCTGGTTATGGATGGCCCAGTCTTGGGTAGTTTAGCTTCAACACACTGGCCGGGAAGTTTCTAGCAACCCTGCAGACCTTGATTAGCTGGTTCAGGGTGTTAAAATATGGGTAGAACAGAAATACCCGTACAAAATAAAATATCTGTAGAACAGTAATACTCGTAGAGCAGTAGTGGACACACTTGTTCAAGGGTTCCAAACTCAGTATTTGGAGTACCACTTTTTAAAGAGCTTCGTTCAGACACTTCTCAAAACCAGCATATAATTTTGCTGTTATAATTAGCTGCTCCAATATATAATGTAATGCACATTTATTTAGTGCTTTACTTATTGTGTTTTGATTGCTTTACATTGTGCTTTCCGTCTTTCGGATGAGACGTTAAACCGAGGTCCTGACTCTCTGTGGTCATTAAAAATCCCAGGATGTTCTTCGAAAAAGAGTAGGGGTTTAACCCCGGCATCCTGGCCCGATCTGCCCATTGGCCTCTGTCCATCATGGCCTCCTAACCATCCCCATATCATAAATGGCTTAATCACTCTGTCTCCTCTCCACCAATCAGCTGGTGTGTGGTCTGGCGCGATATGGCTGCAGTCACGTCATCCAGATGGATGCTGCACACTGGTGGTGGTGGATAAGGAGATTCCCCCCATTGTGTAAAGCACTTTGAGTGTCTAGAAAAGCACTATATAAATGTACGGAATTATTATTATTATATTATTATTATTACTACAATCCTCTGCATAGAGTGGGTTCTCCACGTGGTGTTTAAAAACCTCAACCAAAACCTGACCCATAAAACCCAATGTGTTGATGCTTACTTGCATGGGTAATTTTCTGGAGATCTGGAATGTTTGTGAGGGCTTTGGGATGTCCATTGCTGGCATGTTTTTCCTGTGATAGTGACTGAAATTGTGCCCCGGTAGGAACTACCTTCTCCACTGGCACAGGTAAGCTCCGGTACAATTGTCGGTGGTTCAGTTGCTAAAAGAAAGGAACGACAAGTTGACAATTGGAACAATACTTTAAGTTTCACATTGACGAGAACATTGCTTACTGCATCGAGGAATGGCGCAAGCTTCCCAGCGTTTGGATGGACTGGTGGTGAAGCACCATGGCCTGGGCTCTCCATCTGGGTTCCTGCAATAGTTCTCTTCCAAGTACTTATCAGGAAGACTACAAAGGACAGACCACAGTCAAAAAATGCATAAATAAGCCATACTCCAATTGGACTTTAAATAATAAGGTCTCACGCTGAAGGGAGGTAACCGTGGTTTTGGGGTTGCTGAGAGTCCCAGCGTTGGCAGGTAAATCCACTCACGGTGGTGGAGATTTTCCCTCTGTAGTTTTCTCCACTGCACTGCATACATTCCTCTGCAGATATTTAAGGGCACATTCAAATGACAAATCCTTTGTGTTACCATGTACATTCCTTTAAAGAATTGTTCCAAATAAAACTGAGCAACTTAATCCTTTTATGAAAGGCTCTTCCACGAGACCATTATGCCTTATTTCCTCTGAGCGGTACAGTAAATTACGATTCAATACTGGTCAACCTGACAGGCTTGCTTTTCCACTGCCAACAGTACCCTTACTTGCTTCTTAGCATGTGGCTGTTTGTCACAAGGAGACGAAAAACTTATTTTAATCTTTGTTCATTGCTGCGCATCATCTTTGTATTATTACGATGTCATGTATTAGCTGTGTATCTAAAAATGGCACTTCCTGTGTTGTCGTTCCTATATCTTGTTGCATGCGCAAGTGATGATTGTCTGTAAACCAATAGCATTCATAAATCTGATCTGATAAATCATGTGATCATAAACCGTAATGATGGGTTCAAACAAACTGATCGACAAATCAAACACTTTTTGACCTTCAGCAGCGAGTATTGCTCCAACCTTTTACTGCAATGTTGTGCTAGGTACCCTTGTGAAAGAGTCCCAAAATCTATGCCATGTCTATTCCACTATTTTGGTACTTCTAACAGTGTAAATAGAAATAAATAGAAATTTGTGTCTAGGGCAAATAGCATTTTAAGGGATCCAACCCATCCTGGCCATAGTTTGCTCACGCTTATCCTATCAGGCAGGCGTTACAGAAGCCTGAGGAGCAAATCAGTGCGGTTTCATGATAGTTTTTATCCTGTCATTATAAGACTTTTGAATAACACCGTATCTTAAATACTATTGAATAGCTAGTATGAAATAATAAATAGTTAAACTAGCATAAATTGTTAATATTACAATTATTATAACAAATGGTGAAATAGGTATTTAAGTATAAAGTTATTCCCTTCAGAGATTTTTAATTTGGGTTATATTTTATATAACTTTATTTTTATATATTTATGAAATAATAAAAGCTTATTTATTATGTTAGGATTTTACAGTGTTTGTAAAGTGATGCTTTTTATGTTCTTGTTGGGTCTGATGCAACATAATTTCGTTCTGCATTACAATTAATTGTCATAAATGTGAAAATGTTTTGAATGACAAAATAAAGGAAACTGAACTGAAACTAAATGAGTACCGTATTTAACTGTAGCGAACCGTAGCCACTCAGTGGAAATGAGCCATTAATCTAAGGTACATGGTCATTCATAAATTATTGTTTGATTCTGTGTGGCAAACCTCAATTTATTTTATCACACAAGATAATAATCAGTGTTATGATGTTACCAGGGGTTTAGATGTAGGATTTGTTTACAAAGCAAATACCCTATTCCCTCATTTCAAATGAAACCAACAGTGAGGTTATACATGGGATTTCTCAATCCATCAGTATGATTTCTCACCATCACCAGTTTAATTGCTAATTGTACCTGTGCAGTCTTGGATATTGCAGTGTTCCCATCGTTTCTCAGGATCTGTGGTGTAGCACCAGGGACCCCCCTTATCTCCGTCTGGGTTTCGACAAAAGTTGGACTCCAAATCTGCTTTTGGGTAAGCTCTTGGTGTTATGCTGTGGGAAGATACGACTGAAGTAATTTAGCTGTCCACTGTGGTTTCTAACCATTTTGTCTTTTACAGCATCCTGAAATACAAATTTGATAAAGCAGCATACTTTGGTACATGGGGGAAAGTTCCCTCCCATCGCTGACATGTTTTCCCTGATTTTGTCTTGGATTTCGTGCCTCTGTAGTCCATGCCAATGCCATTTACACATTCCAGTAAGTACTCTGTATGAAGGAATTCAATCAGTTGGTTACAACATACTTAACACACTTCGTTTACTAATGATGTCGATATACAGTAGAACCGTGGACAGGGGCGCCGCTAGCAATTTTGGGCCCCGTGAAAAAATATGAGCATGGGCCCCCTACTACCAAGCTAGCTATCCAAACTCTTTGTCTGCAATGTAGTTTTACTGACCTATGCATTTTATTATTGATTTTGTCCACTACTTATCAGTATTTAGTAAGAGAACGGCCATGACTGGAGCTAGCAGATGATTTATTGTTCAAATGTAAATGTAGTACAAAAAAAGGAACAGTAATCAAATATTCATTGAAAATTGTACATTTCTAAAAACACAAAACACCAATGTGTAACTATTTAAATAACTGTACTGCAATAGTCTCATACAATGTGCAATACACTGGAACAGTGACAAAAATCAATAAGACACAAAATTATATTGCAAAGAGACCCATAAATAAGCCGAGACCCATAAATAATGCTGAATGCATCCTCCGGGTAATAAATTTTGGCAGTGACAATTTGACAGTGACAGACATGAGGGGCAGATATAAGCCGTATATTTATTTTTTATTTCTAATAAATAGTTTTACTTGTAATTTAGAGGTACATTAATAATTTATATTACATTATAGTACTGTTATTAATTATAAAGCAGATCTCTGTGGGCCCCTAACTTTCTCCCCCTTAGCGGCGCTCCTGACTGTGGATAATGGTAGTTACTGTACATTCTGTATAGTTCACTAGGGTTTTGTGACAGAAAAATTTGTAGAAAAGATGCAAATCATGAAATGTGACCAATTAACTGTGCATAAGTTAAAAGTAAGCTTAAATGTCTCTCATATCTGTTAAAGCCGCATAAGGTGAACCAAGCGCTACAGTATTTTGAACCAGTATTCGTTCACATGTGATAGCCAAGCATTAACCTAGCCCATTTTCTACACTGCTACATGGTAGTTTGTGACAATTTCAATACACTTGATATTTGATTTTGTGGTAATATTTATGTAGCGGAGTTGGATCACAACATGATTTCTCCTAAAAGCAAAGCATAACCAGAGAACGTTTGATCTAACAAATGCTTGTTAAGACAACAAGGCCATTTTTTTGTAACCGGGTCAGTGCCTAATACATGCATGAGTAATCCCTCATTGGATGATGGATTTTTAGATAGTCTTCTTCACTTTGTTTACTGACATGGACCAAACTACACTTTGATAAATGTGGATTATATATTAACCCAGGCTCTTGAAAAAAATGAAACGAGAAAAAGCCAGTCTCTATTAATTCTTAGTGTACTTAAAGTTTAATTCAAACAAGAATAATGCATGCTTAAATTATTTAGAGGGTCTGCTGTTAAACTTTCAAAGCCACAAAACAATTGATTGAGTGATAAAATCTTACCCTTTTTCTCAAAGAGGGCAGCACTCATTCTTCGCAGTATTTGCTCAGTTTTTGAGTTGGCTGGTAATGTTACACAATCCTGATCTTTTTCGATGTACAAAAAGGACCTGAAAAGTACATATAAATCCAATATTTTATTAGAATAGCGTGCATGGTTACTCATTAGATTGCTGTAGTGCTAAACAGTATATTTAGAAGGATTTAATAATGCACCTGCATGTAAAGGTAACCTCTTTGTTACACTTGACGGCACATTCCTCCACTGTATTGACAGTATATTGAGATTTAGGCAATTTCACTATCCAGGCCCCATCTGTTTTAACATATGCTTCCAAAACATCTGTAGAAATGTAAAAATGTAAGTCACAAATGTATGTTTTATCAATAAGGTTAATTCAGAATAAGTATAAATAATATATATGAACTAAACTTCTTACCTGTGTTTTGGCTGTGACTCCTGAGGAAACCTGGAGGTGTTATGATGATGTTAATTATGTAAAGATAAACAATTACTTAATTAGTATTTTTCTAATCGTTTGTAAAATTTAAGATAAATTCAAATCATTTTAAGTGTGCTTACCTGTAAATAGAAAGACACCAAGTAAAAGAACTGCTTTGTGTACCTCCATGTCGGAGCATTGACAGGCAGGGACTTTGAGAGGTTTTCAATCTTTTAAACATGACAGTACAACAAACATCACCGGCCGTCACTCATCAGTCAATCATTGTCCTAACAAGGACATGGACCAGGTCAAAAAGTGTTTGATTTGTCGATCAGTTTGTTTGAACCCATCATTACTGTTTATGATCACATGATTTATCAGAGTTGTTGTTTTTTTAATTTGATTATCAACTTTGGTTTTACTGTGCGTTTGCATACATTCATAATAAACGGCACTGAGAAAAAAAAACAATGACAACCAGGACCAACAGAGAGAGTCTATATCCAAATAAAGTAACCAAGGTTGTATACTGTAAAATATATATATGATATTTATTTCATTGTATTTAATAAAAAAGTAACATTGTTCACAATAAAGATAAAATTTCATTAGATCAACTGGCAGGATCGATAAATTTATTAGATCAACTTAAATATATTACTTCAATTCAAATATATTACTTCATTACTTCATTTTAAGTTAATCCAATGGTTTAATTTTTTTGGCAGTGGACTTAATGTTGTATTTAATTCTGTATGCTGTTTGTTTATTGGTTATTTATTATTTTATTTTTCAGTGGAAGACTCCAAAATCTCATCATTTGTATTTAAGGCAGAATAAACAATAGTAAATAATGAAAAAAACTGCATTATATAATAATTCAGTCCATCTAAAAGGAACACAAATCTACAAGTTAATTATCAACTGAGAAACCTGCAGCCGTCCTACGCTACAATACAAACAGAACAACCTAATTTTGCAATTCTGAACACTGTGTCAAGCAACCATGAGAATAAACTAGTGCAATCAAAATTTGAGCTGAAGTGCAAATAGAAAAAAATGACAAGAAAATAAAGCCAGAAGTACAAAAACAGACCAATGAAAACATGCAGAGTGTGTACAAAACAGACTAGTGTTTTAGCTTGTTTTCCCCAGTCTACACCCATTCAGGAAACGCAATGAAGGTATGGTGTCTTAATCTGGTATCAACGTCCAGTGTTTACAGTTACTATAACTACTACAGTTGAAGCTGTCGGCCACAGATTGTGCATGACTCCACAAGGCTCTGCAAGTCTGTGTACTTAACCAGATTATAGAACTAATCAAGGTAAGTTGTGTTTTGATAGCTTTAAATAGCACAGAATAAGTTGCATTGTTCATTTAATTTGTTTTGGGAGCTGTGACTAGGGCAGTACCTTTTCAAAAAGTACACATTTGGGTCCATAATGGTACCTCAAAGGTACTTTTAAGGTACATTTGGGCACTAATATGCACCTTTGAGGTACCACTGTGGGCTCTTTGGATACAAATATGTATCTTTTGAAAAGGTACCGCCCCAGTGACAGTTCCTGTGCCTTTATCTCTTAGAGTGTACAGGTATTTAGGTTCAGTACAGTACATGTGTATGGAACAAATACTGTTTTTAACCAATGAATGCAGTTCTCAATTTCATTTTTTTATTCAATGCTGTTTCAGTTGAAGCAAATAAACTGTCACTAGACATTATACAGTGCACTATCCAATAACCCAATAAATGCTTTGTGTTTTGTTACTATTGATTAGGAACATTGTCATCTTTCATCTAAAATACTCTCGTTATGAAATTCTCAGTAAATGATGTTTTGATGTTCTTCTACACTGAATAAAAATTAATTGCATTTATACACTCACCGGCCACTTTATTAGGTACACCTTACTAGTACCGGGTTGGACCTGCTTTAATCCACGTAGGAAAAAGGTTGCCTTTAGAACTGCTTTAATCCCTTATGGCATAGATTCAACAAGGTACTAGAAACATTCTTCAGAGATTTTGTTCTATGTTGATATGATAGCATCATGCAGTTGCTGCAGATTTGTAAGCTGCACATCCATGATGCGAATCTCCCATTCCACCACATCCCAAACGTGCTCTATTGGATTCACTTCTGGTGACTGTGGAGGCCATTTGAGTACAGTGAACTCATTTTCATGTTTAAGAAACCAGTCTGAGATGATTCGCGTTTTATGACATGGTGCGTTATCCTGCTGGAAGTAGCCATCAGAAGATGGGTACACTGTCATCAAGGGGTGGACAGGGTCAGCAACAATACTCAGGTAGGCTGTGGCACTGACATGATGCTCAATTGGTAATTAACCCCCACACCATTACACCACCACCAGCAGCCTGAACGTTGATACAAGGCAGGATAGATCCATGCTTTCATGTCGTTGACGCCAAATTCTGACCCTACCATCTGAATGTGGCAGCAGAAATTGAGACTCATCAGACCAGGCAACATTTTTCCAATCTTCTATTGTCCAATTTTGGTGAGCCTGTGTGAATTGTAGCCTCAGTTTCCTGTTCTTAGCTGACAGGAGTGGCACCCGGTGTGGTCTTCTGCTGCTGAAGCCCATCTGCCTCAAGGTTCGACGTGTTGTGCGTTCAGAGATGCTCTTCTGCTTACCTTGGTTGTAACGAGTGGTTATATGAGTTACTCTTGGCTTTCATTCAGCTTGAACCAGTCTGGCCATTCTTCTCTGACCTCTGTCAACATCAAGGCATTTGAGCCCGCAGAACTGCCGCTCAATGGATATTTTCTCTTTTTTGGACCATTCTCTGTAAACCCTAGAGATGGCTGTACGTGAAAATCCCAGTAGATCAGCAGTTTCTTAAATACTCAGCCCAGACCGTCTGGCACAAACAACCATGCGACGTTCAAAGTCACTTATATCACCTTTCTTCCATTCTGATGCTCGGTTTGAACTGCAGCATATAGCCTAGTCTGTGTCTACATGCCTAAATGCATTGAGTTGCTACCATGTGATTGGCTGATTAGAAATTTACATTAACGAGCAGATAAACTTAAAAAAAAAGAGCAGGTGTACCTAATAAAGTGGCCGGTGAGTGTATGGGCTAAATTTAAACAAACAAATTAAATTTGGTAATATTCAACTTACTTTGTTTGTTTAAATTCAGCCCATATAAATTATATTCAACCCCTTGCCTTAAAAAAAAAAGTAAATCCAATGAATATTTTTTTCGGTGAAATGTTAGGGGAAAAATCATTACACTGCTGTCTAAGTTCAAACAGAAATACCTACCTCCCCTCCACTTTAACATCAATTATAGCACCAAATAAACATGACTGATCAGATCATGTCACTTGCAATTAGTCACTGAAAAACAACTTGTAAACAAAGCCACATTACATGAACCTCAGGTCAAGTCAAGCTACAGGTATGAGCGTTTGTTTGCTTGTTTTTGTTTGCTGCAAGAGAAAAGAACCCTTATGCTAAAATGGTTCTTTGTGTTTAGGTCACAATTTACGGTTTTAACTAACCATTAACTAACACTACTTACTTAATTAACTAATAATTAACTTTTTATTAATAGTTAGTAAGGTAGTAGTTGGGTTTAGGTTTTGGGTAGGATTAGGAACGTAGAATTAGATCATACTTTATAACTGCTAAAGAAGAGTCAATATCCTAATAACAGGCAGGTAATAAGCCAGTACTAGCTAATAGCTAGAATTGTGACCAAGTGTTACCAGGATGATTTACAAACAATTTACTCACCCTCAGGTGGCTCCAAACCTTCCCTTGTTTTCTGATATTATGAAAAATGCTGGAAAATTATAGCCATTGACAACCACAGTCTTTAAGTCAAAGACATTTTTTTTTTCAAAATTATTTTTTTTATCAACGAAACTCAAACAGGTTTGTAGCAAGTGTAGCATGAGTAGCTTGATGATGACAGGATTTTTATTTTTACTTTATTTTATTATTATTATTTTGCATGGTGAAAGTGAACTATCCCTTTAAGTTTAGCGTTTCTTTAATTCCCGCCTTTTTAGTTCCCAGTCAGAACTTTATGAACAGTCGAACACTTCATAAATATTAGCTTTTCTGGAGCTCAAACATCAACTATTGTTACACAGACCTTCAAATGTGCTGTCAGGTAGCTAAATTACTTCTTTACTGAAATATCTACAACTGAAACGGTTTTTACTTACGTGTACATTTTTACACAGTTCTACAGTCAATCTCGAGGGCGATGTCTGCAGAAATACCCCAGAACCGAGCTGCACTGGAAACCCGTTTAAGTCCAAAGACTAGCTGTTTGGAGAGTCTTCAGAAACTTCCCATGAGTCCACCTAATCCCACTATATCGACATCTTTGAGTCTGGAGGTGTTGGAGGAACAGCAGATCTCTGAGCCGGACAGAACCGCCTGCCAAACTGCACAACAAAACGTTAAAACATCTCGAAGATTACCTGTGGAGGTCAGTCTCACGATTTTGGTTGATTGTGTTATTATTATTAACATCTGTTATGTGAGTGGATTAGACTAAATCTAATCAATTTAAATTGTCTTAATGGCACCTTTAGGTGGCATTGTTACACCAAGTAATCACAGGTATCAGGAAATGTGCTGATGAAAATGTTCTGATGTTGATTTTGAGATTATTTTGACAAAATTTCAGATTAAATTAGGCTAGATCACACAGTAGATCACACACATCAAATATGTCTGATATTTAAGCCAGTACAATAAAAAGAATATAACCAAAAAGTACAATACACCCCAGAGAGACTACATACTCACCCCAGAGAGAGTATGTACAAAAATGTACCTTTTTTAAAAATCCATTTAGATAGTACAAAGTGGAGTACAGATGTTTAAAATGTTTAATCTCAATTGAGCAATAATTTAGTTTTGCCAATTTTAAATAAACATTCTAATTTCTAATTATCTGTGTAGTTTATAAAAGAAATCATGTCTCCATTTCACATCTGTTGAATGTTTTGTTATATTAGATGATTATTAAAGTATTAGTAAATGATCAAAACTTTAAATAATACAACCACTCAACATATTCAGAGTTTTAGACCTTTTTGCCAGTTTTAGAGAGACACACTCACCTTTTTTGACACTCAAATAAACTTAATGTCATTAAATCTCATTTTAGTAAAAAAAATACATTTAGAAGGGTGTCACGGTGGATCAGTGGTTAGCACTGTTGCCTCAAATCAAAAAGGTCGCTGGTTCGAGTCCCGGCTTGGCCAGTTTGCATTTCTGTGTGAAGTTTGCATGTTCTCCTTGTGGTTGCGTGGGTTTCCTCCGGGTGCTCCGGTTTCCCCCACAGTCCAAAGACATGCGGTACAGGTGAATTGAATAAAGTAAATTGGCCAAAGTGTATGTGTGTGAATGGATGTTTCCTAGTACTGGGTTGCAGCTTGGAGGGTATGTGCTGTGTAAAACATATGCTGGATAAGTTGGAGGTTCATTCTGCTGTGGCGACCCAAGATGAATAAAGGGGCTAAGCCGAAGGAAAATGAATGAAGTAGGTGGTTAAATTGTCATTTGTTTAATTTGTTATTCCATCTGACATTTGTTAACACTGAAATGTCTTGTTAAATTAAGAATCCAGAGGCCCCTGGGCACATTGTCTTGTTGGGCCCCCTACCCGGCCGCACCCCTATAGTTGAATTAAAAAATAAGAATAATATAATTTTTTTAAATAAAATTAATCTATAATGTATAGCTCACTTTTTTTAAACAAAGGATATACACTGTAGTACATATATTTGTAGTCTACAAAGATTTTACTTAATTTTAAAGCATACTTTGTGAAAATAGTGGTTTTTAGTATACTTGTTCAAGTTCACTGAAGCAGTACTATGCTACGTGTGTATATATATATATATATATATATATATATATATATATATATATATATACATTTATATTAAAGCATATCCGTTGTAAATACAAATTAGTTATATTAAGATGTCGCTAACATTTAACACTATAGAAAATAACTGTTTGTAGAATACTTAAAATAACTATTTAGATGCTGTTTATACTCATATGAAACAGGCTAAACCTTATAAAATACCCACGAGCCACTTGTGACTTTATATCACATTATCATTATTTTCATTTTTAAAGACAAAATATTTTCTTTCTATTTAAAATAAATGTATTTCCAATCTAATATGTAATGAGGAAATAAAGAAGAATGTGTTCATCCGATGCTGGATTCGAACTGGTTAATGATCAATCACATCAAAACATGTTGCCATGAGCTTTATGAGCTATACCACTCACACTGCTGACAATTGCGTACTTTAGTTATGTTGTCTCTGTCAATCACACAGTGATGGACGGAAATCACTCAAATAGCTCATTCCAATGAGGTGCACTACTTGCACTTAGCCTAAACAGACACTCCAAAATCGGCATTTATTTCCTCCCTCACAGGGGCCACAAGTGCGCACGGGCCCCTGGGCCTGTGCCCATAATGCCCATTGGTTAATCCAGACCTGGTCTTGTTAAATAATTAGTGGTAAATAAATTATTAAAGCTTACAATTACAAGTACATCTCCATCAGCAACAGCTGTATTTATAAAACAAATGTTTTGTTGCAACTGGTAAATTACACTATTAGCTAATGTAAGTTTAGACGGTATAGTACAGCACACTTGTTGAATTTTATATGTAATCAAATTTCTCTCTCAACAGAATCCAGGCCAAAAAGAGCATCTCCTTCAGCTTCAAGTGCAGCAGCTGCAGAGGGTTTTACAGGAGCAGAACACACTGCTGTCGCTCATCAGTCCTGGTACGACTGCAAAAATGCTTAGAACAAGGATTCAAGCTGCTTACGGTTGCTGCTTATCTGGTTACTGAGAAAAACGTATGCAGTTCTCAGCATGTATGAGTACACCTCTCACAAATCTCTCATTTTAATGTATTTGTTTTTTCTATAGGAAGCTTTACAATATTATATTTTATGCACATACATTAGTTTAGTCAGTACTGAAGCCAGATCTGGAGCAACAAAATAACTTACGATCACGGTCCAAAATCTGTACACCCAAATTTATATGTACATTTAAGCAAAATTCAAGAAAAACAAGATATGTATAAAATTTTATTGAAATATTTGATTTTGAATTTAATTGTATTATCTTTCTATTTCTAAAGATGTTCGGTGACTAAAATATTATTTTCATAAATATATCTCTAAATAAATCTCTTTTGTTCAAATAGGCATGGGCCTATTTGATTACGATTCTGACGGTATGAAACCTTGGATGCAAACATCACAGTTTCACGGTATTGTGATTACTGCTCTAAAATATATATATATTTTTAAATGTTTGGGTAAAAAACATTTTTACCCCTTTTAAGCACAATATATTTTATTTTAAGCAACATTTAAAATATTTTGGAGCAGTAAACATGTCAGGCTAAATAATTCAAATGAATAATTGACTTTTGTTGTCTTCATTTATTTCAAAAACAGATTTTTTTTAATTACAATTTAAAACAGCATCTTTGGATATCTTTTCTGCTGGAGATACTGTTGTCCTAAAAAACAACAACAAATAAAGTCAATAAAAAAAGAATCGTAGGAACGGTATTGCAGGACATTTTGACGGTTTTAAAACCTTGACTTTTCCAAACCGCGGTATACCTTGAAAACGGTTATCATCCCATGCCTATGTTGAAATGCACCTATATTCACTGAGAAGTGGATACAAATATTCATTTTCAAAATGGGGTGTACTCATTTATGTTGAGCACTGCGTGTTTGAAAGCACGGTTTTTAGAAATGATCCAAAGTAAAAGGAATGCATGCAAAACCTATTTTTGGATCTTTTAACAAACCTATAACATTTGCAAATGTAACCTCTATTTGAGTTTTTGTTTTTGAGCCACCAGCACTACAAATGCAGTCTTTAAACTGATCCTAAATGTCTGGCCTCTGTAATGTTTTTTTTTTTTAAATTTTGCTTTATTGATCATTAAATAACTAAATTATTAAAGCCTAAAAACACAAATACTGTACGTCTCTGTAATTGTTTAATAGTAGTGTATTAAATATGACGTTTAATACTAATGTAGTTACACTTTTTCTTAAGGTTTTTGTTTCAACACACCCCTTAATTTTGATGTAGACTGTTGAGTACAGAAACTTATTTGCAAATCATTACAAAGTTCATTTTCCTTCGGCTTAGTACCTGTATTCATCAGGGATCGCCACAGCAGAATAAACCGCCAACTTTTCCAGTATATGTTTAACACAGCGGATGCCCTTCCAGCTGTAACCCAGTACTGGGAATATTACAAAATTGTATTTTCAATTTAGTATGTATACTTAATTCTGATTCAGTTTCCAATGTTTTAAATAATTTTACACCTATTTTACAGAGACACAAATGACTGATCTAATCAATTCTAACCTGTTTATTTATTTATTTTTATTGTAGTTTTAAGTCTACAGTAAGTGGTATCTGATATCCTTTGATACTGAAGGTTTTTCTATTTTAAATATTAGTATATTGAGTAAAAATGGTCAAATTACAGTATTAAAACCCAAAATACAATTTACACGTGCATCCATAATAACAACTGTTTTTATAAATGTAATGTAGAATTGTTTATGCAACAACTTGCAATGAAAATATACTGTTTTCTGAAATGTTTCTATACTGAAACAATATACAGTTGAAGTCAAAATTAAAAGCCACCTTCTGATTTTTTTCTTTTCTTTTTCAAATATTTCCCAAATTATCCAAAATCAAACAAAAAGTGCACAGGGGTGGCTTAAATATTGTGTCGGTGCTCTTTAGGTAAGGGATTCATCAGAATAAACAAAAATCAGTCCACGGCACTCGAAAAATGTAGAAACAATTTAAAAAGCCTTTATTCACATGGCTAATCCTTGCCATAATTTCCCCCTCTTTTTTTTTAACGGTATTTCCAATAATATTTTTTTCTTCTGGAGAAAGACTTATTTGTTTTATTTGGGCTAGAATAAAAAGCAGTTTTATTTTTTTTTTAACCATTTTAAGGTCAATATTATTAGCCCCTTAAGCAATATACATTTTTTATTATATACAAAAAAACTAATTATCCTTCTGAATTCAACTGTACATTTTTAAGCTTTAACCACTCAGCCACCAGCACAGTAAATGCAGTATTTACACTGACCACTTTGTGCCTTTATTACAGAACTTTTCTTTCTCTTGCAGGACTGATTTTATCTCCTACATTCTTAGCTCCCTGGCAAGTCCAGACACCTTCGAGCCTTTCAGAAACTGATCTCCTCAACTCTGCTGGGAATTCAGATGCCTTCAAGGAAAACTCAACCAAACCCACCTATTCTGGTGAGCTGGAGAATGAGTCAGACACGCTGGCAACTGAGAACAGCAATGGTACAGTAGAAAGTCCTTTATCTTTATGGTCTTCAGAAAAGTCTGTATTTACAAAATTCATTTGTCATTCAATATACATATACATTTCAATCCTCAAAAACAATCATTAACAAAATGAAAGCATCATAAAAATGCAAAAAAAAAGTGCGTACTTGCACATTTCATCCTCTGTGACTGACAGAAACGTCTCTTGACTAATAAATTGCAGTTAAGATGAAACCAGACTGTCTGTGACTACAGATCATGAGTCATGTTTACAAATGTACAGCATCACAAAAAGTCCAGTATGTCATGCAGACGTCATGTATACAGGTGACAGAAATTGTACACTCTACCATACATGCATTTATAAATACATAAAGTCATAAATTGAAATGCATAATGACTTCTGAGACATTTAAACTTTATCTGTCAAACAGCAGGACAGAGGACAAACCACAGAAAGCAAAAAGCAGATGAAATGAAATAGTCACAGTGCCTGAAATATACACTTGTGCAATTAACTTTTAAAAGTAAATCTACAATTAAGGCTTGGCTTAAAAAGATATTAAAAACATAAATCTTTTAATCTAATATATCTGAGATTTGCACTAGACATGATTTGGGTTCGATTCCCAAGAAAAGCAAATGATGAGATGTAAATGTGTACAGTCTGTGCACTGAATAAAAGACTCTCCCGAATGTATACTGTTGATGTAAATGTAGCAAGTTGACAACTACACTTTTTCCTATTCACAATTGAACATAATGCAATTGGCTCAAAGATGAATAGCATAAAAAAAAAAGTTCTGTTTTCCTGTTTATTTTTTTCTCAGCAAAAATATTGACTATCATACTGTACAGTTACCATGATTTACAGAAGACACTAAGATGTCATTCAGTGTGATAATAGTTTAAATACTTAAATAAATCTTGTCAGGCATATTTAAATATTAAATTTCTCTATTTAATGATCACAGTCCAACCCCTTAATATTAATTAATTGTAATTTTAAATGTTTATACATTGCCACTATACTTCAAACTAGGCATGGGACAATAACCGTTTTCAAGGTATACCGCGGTTTGGAAAGTCAAAGTTTTCATACCGCCAAAATTTTCTGCTATATCGTTCCTAAGGTATGTGTAAGATTTTTTAGTTATGCCTTTTTTGTTTTTGTTTATTTGTTTGTTTGTTTGTTTGTTTTCAGGACAGCACTATTTTCAAAGATATCCGAAGTTGGCATTTTAAATTGTAAAGAAATCTGTGTTACTGAAACTAATGATTATTTAGCCATGTTTTACACGTTGACTGCTAAACTAAAAATGTTTCTAAATGTTCATACCCACAAATGCAAACTTACTGATACCAAACCATATTTTCCTATAAAGAATTTAGATATTATTTAAATTTAATTTCATGATCTGAAAATAAGAAATCAAACAGGACTATTTCATTTTGTAATGACTTTAATTTATACACTGTAATTAATTCAAGTTTATTTCATGTTCATTATTATTATTATTATTATTATTATTATTATTTATTTATTTATTTTCTTTTTTCTTTTTCTTTCTGTTGTATCTTAAAATAAAATATATTGTGTTCAAAGGGGAAAAAAGTTCTGTTTTTTAACCCAGACATTTAATATGAATATATATTAGAGCTGTAAACACAATACCGTCATAACGTGAAACCGTGATATTTTTATCCAAGGTTATCATACCGTCAGAATCTTATACCGGCCCATGCCTACTTCAAACTAGGGTAACTAACCATATTAGAGAAATTTAAGATTGCGATATTTGTAATTCTGTGATGTATATTGCGATATGAAAACGATTTCTCTATAGATGAGTTTAATAACTGAAAGAATTCATAATTATAGATTGATTGGGATGATTCTGTAGTGGAGTGCATATGCATAATATATCATAAACGATCTACAAGTATTGATAAATTTGATAAAGAAATAGATACAAATTAAATAAATCACATTTTATTGTTTTTTCGAGGAGTCGAACTGTATTCAGATATACAGTAATTGAATAATCAAATGTAAAATAGCACTGCGTAGTCTTTATTTTATAAACAACTCAATAAAATCAGTTGTTGTTAACTTGTTAGTTACAATCGGTACAATTTCTTAAGCTTGAATGCTTTTAAATCCCTCACACAGTCATAGGCCTCAAAAGCACTTGCGATGTGATCAATTATAATCCAAACTTAACATTGCGTATACCTGTGATGTGACTTTTGCGAATGATCACATTGCGAAATCAATGCTCAAACGATATATTGTGCAACCCTACTTCAAACCATTGATAATTTAAGATGTATGCCGTTTTATTCTTACATTAATATGCTACACTGAATGACAGCTGAACATTATATCAATATTTTGAAGTTTTATTTATACAAACATTAAATACTTTATCTTATATGCTGTCTATTGACATCAAATCACTTGTGAATTCGTTTGATGCAGACACCAAAACAGGACGTGTGATAATCCCTCAAGAGCAGCAGCATTAGCACGTAGTTTAATCATCTGCGGTGTCATCTGAATCTTCCTGTTGTTCCTTCTCCATCAGAAAAGGCAGATAGATCGATATGTACAGCTTCTTAAATTTACCGCTGCTCAGGCAGTACAGAATCGGATCCAGCAAACAGTTTAGATAAGACAGACAAATGAACGCGTCATACAGTTTAACGACGGCAACTTTTTCCTCTTTCATCACAAGCCCCATCTTTAACTGCACCGCTCTTGTAACGGCATATGGCAAAAAGCAGATCGCGAAGACCAGAACCACCGTAGCCACCAGGAACATAGCTTTCCGCAGCTTAGTCTTGTCTCCTATGGACTTCTGACTTCTGAGTCTTTGGACGATCCGAATAGAGCAGTACACAAGAACAAGAAACGGGATGAAGATCTGGGTGAAAAACACAATCTCTCTCAGTATAACAACAGGGCTGAGATCCTCATGATCACTTTCTTTGGTGTTGCATCTGATGAAACTCTGCATCATAGCTGGGATGGTCAAAACCCCTAACAATACCCAGATAAATATAGAAATCTGAGGCGAATGTTTTAAAATCCGTATGACTTTTCTCCTGCCCGGATGGACTACGCTGAAATATCGATAAATGGAGATGACGGTGAGGAAGGCGATGCTGGCTCCTCGGTTGAGAAATTGCAGAAAGAGCTGCACTTTGCAGACGAACTTGTTTTCACTGCATTGCTGAAAGTTGTACGCTTTTACAGGCAATCCAATCAGCAGCAAAATATCCGCCAGGACCAGATTAAACAGGAAAATGTCGATGGTTTTGGATTTCCAGAACTTGATCTTGAAGACGAAGAGATGGATGACCGTAATGTTCAACAGGAAACCCAAGATAAACTCCACCACAACCACCGATGAGAAGAAAATGTACAGCGCACGGTTGTGGTCGATATTCTCCTGACACTTGATGTCCGAGTCATTTGAGATATCCTCAATTTCCATCGTGAAGATTCCCAGTCCGAGCCGACTCCTAATGCGTGTGGATGGCACACCTGTGAATGTCTGTTCTCCCGAAGCTGAGCATTTTAAAGCTGCACAGGCTTGAAGGCAAACACTTCCTCTGCTGGAGCGTTCAAGTCTCGACCTGTTGAGGATGATTGTTGAATGCCTGATGTCACGAACTGCCTTGAAAAAGACAAAAGTGCCGTCGTCTAATAAAGCTTTTATTGTGCGTTCAGTGAGCGTGCATTGAAAGAGATCTAGTGCCAGGAAGGTTGACATAATAAATCAATTGAATGCACAATAAAAAATCAGTAAAAGAGAAGATATTTTATAAGAACTGAGCATTTTCAGAGAGTACTATAATGGGTGTGATAACTTCACTATGCATGTTAAAACAAATCTACAAGGAGAAATATGATGATAATTGATTGATTTTTGTGTGCTAAACACCTAAGGTAGGACTATTTATTGGCTTGTTCAGACAAGTTCTTAGCTGTTGTGCAAGTATTGCCTTTTATAGCAAAAGGTCATAGATTTAAAGATTCACCACGCCTACCAAATTAGCATAACAATATGATTTTAGAGTTAACAATGCAGAGGATCTTGCATCACGTTGGAAAGATGAGTTGCATTGCATTGCATTTGTTTCTCAAAGTTCTGGTTACCTGATTAAGGTTAAGCAATCATATTAAAGTGATAGCTCATCCTAAACTGAAAATTCACTCATCATTTACTCACACTTCACTTGTCAACCTTTAATACACCTTTATTCCGTTTAAACACAGAAGAAGACTTTCTGAGGAAAGTTGGAAACCTTTAACCACTGACTTCTATAGTATTTGTTTTTCTCACTACAGATGCCATTGGTTACCAGTTTCCAACATTCTTCAGAATATCTTCTTTTGTGTTCAACAGAAGTAAGAATGTCCTACAGGTTTGAACAAGTGAAGATGAGTAAATGATGAGAGCATTTGTATTTTTGGATGGACTATCTCCTTAATGTCGCCATGAAATGGAAGTTAGGATTGTCTCTTTTTCCGCTATTGTGATGTACATCCAATTGAATTGTTGAAATATGGGTGTTGCTAAAAAAATATAATTGAAGGAAATGATTGACAACTGGATGAATTCAGAGCAGAAATGAGATATCCCTGCCCTAAAGGAATTCCATGTGTCCAGGAAGCAAAGTAATAGAATTTTTAAAATAGATGAATAGATTTTTACAAAATAATGAAGTGCACAGAGACAATGTTTATGACAGTCACTACTATATACATAAATATACAACAGTTCTGTCTGGTTCTTGAATCTGATTGGCTGATAGCTGTGTGATATTCAGCAAATAAAAGCACTTGTCCAGCCTCTTAACCTTTCATTTTTTTGTATTACTCCACCCACGTGCAGCGACAAGCAAAGGACACTCTACAGTTTGACAAATATTGCTGCTGTTGGACAACATAAAGTACTTTTGAGGCTTTTTAGTCGAGAATGTAGTTGTTTAGATTGCAATTATGCAGTTTATTAATAAGGATAGTGCCTATCTTAAATATTTACAATTTCTAAGAGACTGCGCGTCAGCGACCATTAGCCTGTCTTTGAGCAGAGCAAAGACGGTTGACGTTGTTCATCCACAAGATGGCGTCAGATACCACTTAAGGCCAGTGTCCTGCATAGTTTAGCTTCAACTTCCTTCAACACACCTCCCTGGAAGTTTTAAGTATACCTAGTAAGAGTTTGATCAGCTGGTTCAGGTGTGTTTAATTGGGGTTGGAACTAAAATATGCAGGACCGTGGACCGAGTTTGGACACCCCTGTCTTAGAGGATAAAAACAGCGTAATTTCTAACTACAGCTGATTAAATCACTATTAAACAGGGAAGTGACTTTCTGAGTCGATCTCTCTCTCTCTTGTATGTTGCAGTGCTGTATTTACACCATATAACTGTAGTGTACTGAGTGTGAGATGGGACTCGCATATCAGGAATGTATGGATTTTGTGTTGGCCACTCTTTGTATAAACCCGAGTTACTGTTTGTTGGCCATCTGTTGGCCTCCTATTTTCGTTACTACAGTTCAGTAAAAAGAAATAAAGAAGAAATGCCAGCGTGTGTTTAGCGTTTGTCCTTATTGCAAACACAACAGTAATCTGGTAGTGTTTGCATTGCTTTGGCTTATTGGTTAATTATTGTGATATACTGATTGCAACAGATAAATACTGGGAAATCTTTGTAGACTGATGGCATTTCATGCCGTTCAGCCTTATAATCTTAAAATGTCAGCAAAATCACCTGTTTTGTCATCACTTAAGACATTACACTAGAGAATCATTCAAATACTAGCTCTAAAGTGACGTGTGTGAAGTAGTAACAGTTTCTGCTGTTCTGACGTCAGCTGCAGATGTGAATGAACGGCGGAAGACAGTAGTTCTTATACAAAAGGATTTTTAGACTCTCTGTGTTTGATTTTCTTTTTTTACACACGATTATGCAGTCAAACTGTTGTATAAACGCAGTATAACACTCGTAGCAGTGTGATGTGGCTGTAAATCATCACTTGATGGACAAGGCCTCCCACCAATGCACGCCTCCCACCAGTGCTGATATACAGCCATATTGCACTGCTACTAGTACTCAAGTGATATTGCTTATATATATGAAGAGTAATGTTTTATTTAATTTCCTTCAACTTAGTCTCAATTTCAGAGCTCACCACAGCAGAATGAACCACCAACTATTCCGGCATATGTTTAATGCAGCAGATCCCCTTCCAACCTAAACCCAGTACTGGGATACACCCATACACTCTCATTCACACACACTCATACACTATGGACAATTTAGTTTATTCAATTCACCTATAGTGCATGTCTTTGAACTGTGTGTAGGAGACCAGAGCACCAGGAGGAAACCCACACTAACATGGGGAGAACATGCAAACTCCACACAGAAATGCCAACTGGTCAAGTCGGGACTCAAACCAGTGACCTTCTTGTAATGAGATGATAGTGCTAACCACTGCGCCTCCCTATTTTGATTTCATGACAGCTTTAAATGATATCTGATTTTGCATTGCAGATGTTGCCCCATCAGCAGAACTCAAATGTTTGTCTCCTATTAAAGAAGAGTCTTTGGATCCTACACCAGAAGATTGTCCTCTAAGCCCTTTCGGGTCAAGGCAAGGTTTTCTGCCAAACCCAGAGGAAAGGTATTGTATCATACAAAAACATTCATTCATTCATTTTCTTTTCGGCTTAGTCCCTTTATTAATCTGGCGTCGCCACAGCGGAATGAACAGCCAACTTATCCAGCATATGTTTTACACAGCAACTTACAACTTACAGCAAGATACATAGAGGTACTTTACAAAATGCAGTCCAAGTGTTTTGTTCTTTGGTGCACTTCAGTGTGCTTTTTCAGGGATTATGTTTTTTTTTATGGACATGCAGTAATTCACAGAGACAAAAGTAAAAAAAAAAAAAAATTTAATAATAGAGTACATTATATTTTGGTTTGCTTTTCACCACATCCTGTAGTATCCCCCGAGGCACTTGGTTGGAACATATCCTTTATTCACTGCATTATATGGCTTTGCTAGTCTTTTGTGGTATGAGAAACAAAGAAGGGCATACAGTAGTAGAGCAACACCAGAATAGTAAGTGACGAGTAATAATGAATTTTCATTTTTAAGTGAACTTATCCTTCCAAACACACTCCTATTGGCATACATTTTATTTAAAGTTTTACATTTCTAGAATAAATGAAAATGGCAGTAAGGCTAATGGATTAGTTAAGGATTTTACATGTAGTACTGTATAAAACACAACCAAAGGAACAAAGAAACAAAAGAAATCCTTCAATAATAAATCCATAAAGAAAACCACAGGAAATCTCAAGAGCAAATGGAGCACATTCACCAATTGTTGAAACAACAAACATCTAGTGTAGCAAGCAACAACAACCGGCTTAAATACAAGGGGTAATTAACTGAGCAGGAACTGGAGAGGATTAATGGAAGAATCTTCACGACTGCTAACAAGTGGCGGTAAACTGAGAACAAAGGAAACTAGGTCAACGAGACAGGGCAGGAAACCAAAACAGAACATCCATGGATTTTGTGTAGCTTTGATAAACATTTGGTTTTATTTGTCATTTTACTGTCTCTGCCTTTTAATAGAAGCATTAAGCCATATAGCAAAATGCATATACAGTACAGATCACAACATTCATCTTCCTTCGGCATAATCCCTTATTTATCAGGGGTCACCACAGTGGAATGAACCGCCTACTATTCCGGCATATGTTTAATGCAGCGGATGCCTGTCTAGCTGCAACCCAGTATTGGGAAACACCCCGGGACTCTCGCATTCACCCACACACATACACTGTGGTCAATTTTGTTTACCCAATTCACCTATACCGCATGTCTTTGGACTGTGGGGGAAACTGGAGCAACCGGAGGAAATCCACGCCAACACAGGGAGAACATGCACAGAAATGCCAACTGGTCCAGCAAGGGCTCTAACCAGTGACCTTCTTGCTGCGAGGCGACAGTGCTAACCACTGAGCCACCCTGCCGCCCCTAGAAAGAGATTGATGTGTTTACTCAGGGGTTTTATTCAAGAATGCATTTGAAAACAGTAAACAAAAAAAAGTTATTTACATGTTTAATGAACTGTCTAATAATCAAAGGATCCTGAAAACAAATTATACTGCTTTTGTCATTAATAATAAGCAGGAAATATTCTTGAGCAGCAAATCAGCATATTCAGAATTATTGTTACCGACTGGAGTAATGCTGAAAATGTAGCTTAACCATCACAGGAAAAGGAAATATATATTCAAGTTGAAAATAGTTATTCTGAATTGCAATAATTCTTCATAATGTGTAGTTTATGATCTTGGTGAGCATTCCAGGCTTCTTCCAACATATTTTTTTAAATCCACAGTTGTGTAAATAGAAAAATTTCCAACATTTAGAGTATTATACAGTACTATAGTATAGTATTAATATATATATATTTCATAAAAGGCGCCACGGTGGCATAGTGAGTAGCACGTTCGGCTCACAGCAAGAAGGTCGCTGGTTTGAGCCCCGGCTGGGTCAGTTGGCATTTGTGTGTGGAGTTTGCATGTACTCCCTGTGGTTGCGTGGGTTTCCTCCGGGTGCTCCGGTTTCCCCCACAAGTCCAAAGACATGTGGTATAGGTGAATTGGGTAGGCTAAATTGTCCGTAGTGTATGAGTGTGAATGTGTGTGTATGGATGTTTCCCAGAGATGGGTTGCGGCTGGAAGGGCATCCGCTGCGTAAAAAATATGCTGGATAAGTTGGTGGTTGATTCCACTGTGGCGACCCCGGATTAATAAAGGGACTAAGCCGACAAGAAAATGAATGAATGAATGAATATTTCATAAACACAGGCCTATACGACCAGGGCTGAGAAAAGAGCAAACAACCTTTGAAGAGTTTGTTGAAGAGCATCTCAAAACAGAACAGGCTGTTCTTCAGAATAATAATCAGGTATGAACCGTATTTAACAAGCATCTCTCCCAAAGTGTACTTACCTTCTAAACAGCATTCTCTCTTTTTTAAAGACTCAAACCAAAGGAGCAGAGAAGAGGAATTTCCTTCGTAAAGGAGAAGGAACATCTAGACTTACAAAAGTGAAACACTCCTCCAAGCACACCCACAGAAGACGCTCTGTTAGTCCACAAATGATGAGCGTGAAGATGCTCCGTCCCACTGACCTTCATCAGAAAGAGATGCAGCGAACATCTGTCCTGAAGGAATCTCTAAACAAGACCGATGCTCAACAAGATAATGATTTATCATCAAACAAAAAAGGTGAAGATTCAGCCTGGACTGCTAATATTACTAACAATGCTACCTCACCTAAAAGTAAACTCAATATTGGAGAGATGAAAAGTAATGGTTTAGCCAAAGGAAACAAGTCAAGTACGTATCATCAAAACATCAGTGTAGGCTTTAAAAAAATCAACGACCACATCGTCAAAGTCCACCAGAAAAAATATTCTCCTCCTACTAACCACAGCTGGCGAAACCAAAGTGGAAAAGCATCTAAGGAAATCAATCTAACCAATGAAGTAATGGAGACACTGTCTCTCAGCGATTCTGACCACAGCTTTAACAGTGAAGATGGACTCAATTCTCACAAACCATTTCCTCATCATGTCTCAAGACACACAGATCACAAAGATCAGAGTCTGGATCTGTCGGATGAAGACTACGCTAGTGATGCTCCGAGTGAGATTCAGTTTGGTGAAGAAAATCGCACTTCTACTCCAGAGTCCAGTTCTTCAAGCTCTTCAAGCAGTGATTCTGAACTCAGGAGCTTAGAAGAGTCCGACAAAACTGAAGAAAGAGGAGCTGACAGAACATCTGCTCCTCAAACCCTTACAAAGGTGTTTCCAAAAGTCTGGGATACTCAAGAAGACAGCACTCACAGTGTGGAGCAAGAGAAACCATATGCTTCAGTCAGGTTTTGTAGAAATCTCATATTTGGTTTTTTTTGAAGATAAGCTAATCTTTTGAACTCATGTTTTTGTTTCTGATTTGAACATATTGACTAGGGAGGAGAAGGAAGAGTGTGGTTTTAATGGTGTGGATGGCTGCAGGCTTCAGAAAGAACTTCATGAACCTCAGGTAGAAACACCTAGACATTTTAGACTGAAGTATCATGCTTTCTTACAACCCGTTTCCAACGTTTTACTTATCAGACATTGACTACTTTTACATGGACATCAGTAATCAAATTTCTCGCCTTAATCTGTATAAGACAATAATATGATTAAGGTGTTTAAATGAGTTGCTTTTTGAATATTCCTTGCATAATCCCGTTTTACATGTTGTAGCACATAATTCGTTTATTTCATGCATGCCAACCATGACAAACGAGATATTGGATGCGAGTATGAACTGATGGAAGAGTGTCGTTTTAATGGAAATTAATACCGTACGCCGAATTGAAAAAAAAAAATCTCCACATTTCACGATGCAGGTGTCCGTGGTCCTTTACTGACTCGGTAGGTGCAGAGAATAGTGGCAAACAGCTGTGTGTGTATAGACTATCCTGTCGCAAAATGCGGCGAGAATCATACACGACAGTAATAGTTTGATTGCAGTGTTTACATGTCTCTACTGCACTTCAACAATGCGCCTAAAATAGGAATACTCCACATGTCTTAATTCCATTTCTGTTAAGCTCGATTATGACATTAGTGGGATTATGGTGGGTGTCACGATGGTGCAGTCGGAAGCAAGATCACCTCACAGCAAGAAGTTTGCTGGTTTGAGCCCCAGCTGGGTCAGTTGGCATTTCTGTGTGGGTTCTGCATGTTTTTCCCGTGTTCATGTGGGTTTCCTCCGGGTACTTTGGTTTCCCCTCACAAGTCCGAAGACATGGTATAGCAAAATTGGGTAAGCTAAATTGTCTGTAGTTTATGAGTGTGTATGGATGTTTCTCAGTGATGGGTTGCAGCTGGAAGGGCATCCACTGTACAAAACATATGCTGGTTCTTTCTGCTGGGGCGACCCCTGATTATTAAAGGGATTAGGCCAAGAAGAAAATTAATGAATGAATATATGAATGGGATTAAAGTAATTAAAAATTGCTGTTTACATGGTAGACTCTTAATCAGAGTATTGTTTTAATCATCGTATTACTGGTGTCCGTGTAAACATACTCACTGTTAAAATGAAACGTTCTAAAGGTTTTTCACAGCAATTCCATGAAGAAACTTTCTATAGAAGCTTGTTTCCACAAGTAAATAAGAATTCACATAAAAAATATGATCTCCTTAAAAGGATAGTTCATCCATAAATGAAAGTTTCCTCAGCATTTACTGTAAGTGGTTCTAAACTTTTATGAATTTTATCTTGTGTTGAACACAAAACAAGATAGTTATTATATTATATTAAATATAGTTATTAAATTGGTTATTGTTAAGCACATTGGTCAACTTGTTTTTATTTATTTATTTATTTTTTAAAATTGTACTATATAAATAAACTGTCATTGTCAAGATATTCTGAAGACTGTTGGTAACTAGTAGCCATTGACATCCATAGTTGGGACAAAATTACCATGGAAGTCAATTGTGGCTGCTTTTCCAGCATTCATCAAAATATCTTATAGTCATGTGTTACTTAGATATTATTATATTTTTAATATTCTAAACCTACATCCTGATGGTAACATTTCCCCTTCACTCGGCTTTTAAAATGTTACCATCAGGACCTAACTTATGTTGTTGTCTTAGTGAGTGTTGGGATTGTGTGATTGTTGTATGTATGCAATTGTTGTCTTAAATCCAGTGTTAAAGACACATTTCCTGTCTGTGCCTAGCAGAACGGACTATAAAGTTTTTAGTAAAGTAATATTTTGTGTTCCACAGAGAAAAGAAATTTGACGAGGAGTAAATGTGGCAGAGTTATCATTTTTGGGTGAACAGTTCTTATAAGGAAATTTTATTAGTGAAACCTCCCAAAATTAGAATTGTTATCTTGAAATCTCAAGAAAGAAATGTGAGGATTTACAAGATGTAAACTTAGAATTCCAAGAATAAAGTCAGAATCTGAAGTGAAACATAAATACAGTATTGCTAATGTTATTTTATTAAACAATATGTGTACACATGTATATATCTATTATTAAACTGATATATGTAAACTTAAAGTATAAAGCAGGTTAGAATAATGAGATACAAACTCGTAATTTAAAAAAAGATCTCAGAATTATACGATTTTTTTCTTAGTTTGAAGAATAATTTATAGATATTTAGGGAACCACTGATGCCAATAAAGATCCTTTATTTAAATTGTTAAGTGTGCAGTGTACTGTATTTTCTGGACACTATATTATCCTTAAATGATTTCAACAGCAGTGTGTCTTGGGAAATGTCTTGTGTTGTGTGTGTTTAGGAGCTGAGGCAGCAGATCTGGTCTCTCAAGCAGCAGCTGATGGACAGAGAGTCTCAGTGGTCTCAGCTTCACAGTGTCCTCCAGAACCGCGTGGAGACCCTCGTTCAAGAGAACCAGCAGCTCCAGAGGAGACTCACTGTGAGCAGGAGATCCTCTGCGCCTCCATCATGCAGCACAGTGAGAGCAAAGACTTCACACACACTTAGGCCTAATCCCAATTCTACCCCTTAGCCCTTCCCTTTATCCTTACCCCTCGTTTTGCGCGTTTACATGTAGGGGAAGGGGTGTCTCAGTTCTCTATAGCTTGAAGGTGTAGGGGTAAGGGGAAGGGCTAGATACCCCTTCAAATGGAGATTTTCCAGAACCACACTCGAAACCAAGGGGTAAGAAAATTTCTTAGAATACACCATCCACAACAGCAGCATGGCTGAACCCGGAAGTGAGGAGATGCACAAATTGTTTTGTCATTATTATGAATTTTTACAACCAACAAACATATGTTTTAATACATTTATAACCGCATTTAGGTTATTAAAAAAATCGCTAAAATAAAAACAGCTAAAATTTGGCGATCTATAATCCATAATAATAACTCCTGTATTGCAGTCCCACAACATTATGACACTCGAATACCCTGTCAGAAAAAACTAGTGGCTGGGAATGAACTTAGTACAGTGTCTGGTATAACGTTAATGTTATTTTCTTGTGTTTAAAGAGATGAATATGGCCACAGTGTTAATGCACAGGACAGTTACGATCTTATTGCCGCGTTATATCGTTATAATAACATCATATTGTTGCCTTCAGTGATTTCCTGAAGATAAATATTTAAAAAATAACACAACTGGAATAACTACAGCAGTCATGATCATCGATCTCATATGAAGCAAGAGATCACGATGACATATGATGACGCGTGCAGGTGTAGTGCTGTCCCATTTTTTAGTGGTAAATTTTGAAGCCCTTCACCTTTACACTCTGTTTCAAGGGCAAAGGGGAAGGGGTAGGGGTACAAAAATAGAATTAGGATTGGGATTTACATTTACACTAAAATACAGAAAAATATCATGTCATTTTAATTAATACATTTTGCAAGATACTAGTGTTCAGCTTAAATTGGTTAACTTGGCTAGTTAAGCTAATTAGGCAAGTCATTGGTCAACAGTGTTTTGCTCTGTAGCCAATCGAAAAAAGGGGGCTAATAATAATGGGGGCTTAATTTTATTTTATTTATTTATTTTTTCAAATAAGGTTTCAAAAATTTTATTTAACACATTTGAATTATATCTATTTTCTGAGAAGTATAAATTTTTTTCTGGAGAAGTCTTATTTTATTTTATTTTATTTTTAATTTTTTTAGTTTGGCTGAAAGTAAATGCACATATACAGGGTTCCCATGCTTTTTTGAATGTTTTTGTAAGTATTATTTCTCTCAATTTCACACATATGAATTCAAGGCATAGAAAGTACTTAAAAACAAACATAGGTCTATGAAAGTGCTTGAATTTAAAGTTTATGGTGTTATTTCAACAATTGTACTTTTTTTACGACAATTGTACTTTTTTGTACGGCTTTTTAATACTGAACAAAAAAAACTAAGAAATTATACATAATAATTAATATATAATAATGCAGTTTATCAATATTTCAGAAAGCGCATTCAAATATTACCAGTATTGAATTCACCTAATTTTATTAGTTTTTTGAACATGACTTGTTTAAAACTATCAATATTTTTTTTAAATGACACATTCAAAACATCATCATTATGACGTTTTCATCTAAATATTAAGTGTAAGTGAAATGTTAAGTATAGGAAGGACTTTCATGGCACTGTATACAGTATGCTGAGGTGTGAATCACAAAGGTGCTTGTTTCCAAATTATTAGTGATTTAGAAAGTCCTTAAAAGTCCTTGAATTTGGCATTCATGAAAGAGTGGGAACCCTGTGTGTGAAAACTGCCAAAATAGATGATATGTTTAATTTTTGTTTTTGATACATGGATAATAAAACAAACCACTGTTGTTCAATGAATTGTCGAATTAACCTAACTTGCCTAGTTAACCCATTTAAGCTGAATACTAGTAGCTAAAATATTATGTACTGTCATCACGACAAAGAAGAAAGAAATGAGTTATAAGAAAGGAGTTATTAAAACTATTATGTTTAAAAACGCTTTGGAAAATAAATCTTCTCGCTATTAAACAACACTTGGGAAATATTTTCATAGGAGGGCTAATAATTTTGCCTTCAACTGTATTTATACTCAGGAGAGCACTTTTCAGCTTCACTGCATGTACTTTTCTATTTGTTTAGGTAAAATGTTGATATTTGTTTTATTCTATAATTGCCTGATAAATTTCTTCCAATTTTCAAATACAAATATTGACATTTAGAGCTTCTTTTCCCACCTCGGAAATTATTTATTTGTTATGATTGTAAATCTGGGTTATTCCACGAAACATTGATTTCTTAACACTACTAAAGTAAAAAAAAAAGATGCTATGTTGTCTTAAAATGAATATAAACATATTTAAAAGTGTGGCATCTTTTTTGTGATTTTTACCAATTGTTATAGTATGCTCTACACCACTGATCATCAACTCGCAGCCAGCGGGCCGAATCCGGCCCACTGAACCGTTCAATCCGGCCCAGAACAAACATGTCACAAATAATGTTCGACCATCAAATGAAACGTTAAGTGGGCTTGAATTCAAATCACAATGCTGAAACGGGCTACTCACAGTGCTGAATCAATGGCTAAAGTTACATTTCCCTTTGTTGACTTAGCCTAATTGAGTTGAGGCAAAATATCTATCACTCCTAGTGGTTGACTGTGGTATAGGTGATGGGAGCCAACATAATGTTAAACCAAAATTAGATTTTTATTAGATTTTCTTCTTGGGGGTCCGGCCCACAAGGACACTGTCTAGTAAAATTCTGGCCCCCTGTCAGATATAGTTGATATGACCCCTGGTCGTAGAATTTTCATTTCAAATTTAGAATAAATGTCATTAGTAGTTTGTAGAACAAAACAAAAATTGATTTACTCAAACAAAACTATTTGTCCTAGTGTTATCCAATATACAGTAGTTCCTATTTTAAGGATATTTAGATATTTCACGTGGAATAAAACAAATACTTTGGCATTAAAGTGTAATATACCTAAATGAAGGACAGTTATGACCTTTAATTCAAACAGAAACAAATATCTCTCTCTGTTTGAATATTCTGTTTACTTCAGTTGTTTAATAATACATTTGTTGTTTTCAATTTGAGAAGAGCAGAGAGGAGACGCAGATGATGCCTCGTGTCAGGAGCGCAACTCCGGCCTTTAACAAACCCTCCATCCACAGGACACCACAGGAAAAGGTTAGTACAATAATGATCACAACATCTGTAATGCACTTTGAGTGTTCAGAAAATAAATAAATGTAGTGAATTATTGTTATAGCAATAAACACCAAGCGTTATATAGCTAAGGCAAAAAGTAAGACCACTTGAAAATCCAGTTTATTTGGATTTATTAACTATAGATATGAGTAAAATAATATTATTAGTTCTATGAAGGTCTGTTATGTTTTATGCAAGCTTCAAATAAATATATTGTCAATAAGAGCATTTATTGAAGAGTTTATTAAATGACAAAAATAATAACAAAACAAAAAAATAATAACAATTTAAAATAAGGTTGTATTAGTTCATTTATTCAGTTACATAAATAATGAACAATGCATTTTTTACTGTATTTATTAATCTTTGTTGATATTAGATAACAAAAATATAGTTGTTCATTGTTAAGTAAGAGATAAAGTACATCCAGGATGTAGTTACTGCAGAATAAAGCCAGACAGGCTTATCTGCAACCTGACACAGAGACTGAAGGGACTTATTCTGCGAAAACAACGTTCTTTATGTACTCTATCCTGCTTATTACACGGCTAATTGTCACAAAACATAAAAATTACAAACAAAACATTGCTCTGAGCCGTAATAGTTTCTAAATTTTTTAATTTAATGCAAAGCTCACAGAAACAAAAACATCATGGAGCTGATGCACTAACCTGCGCATTATTCAGTCACAAAATCACAAATCTTAGAGAAACGAAACTGACTGCATAAAGCATACACTGACCTACAGTACGTATTATTCATTTACAAGATGGTGCCAAACAGTCAAAAACCATAGGGTGACAGACAAGTAGATAGATATGAATGTGGATGTACTGTAAGTGTATGGATTTGAACATATTCACAGTCGGTCAAAGTGTTTTAAAGTTTCCGAATGAGCCTGTGTTATTTAGAGGTTGTTATCTTTATAATATAACAACATACTTTGAAATGTTGTGACTGACCAATCAGAAGCAAGTATTTCAGACAGCCGTGTAATAATTCATGTTAACTCCTAATGCATTTACTAATGTTAACAACCATGGTTTTGGATTTGTATAACAATGCATTGGTAAATGATGAACCATGATTAATAAATATTGTACAAGTATTGTTCATTATTAGTTGATATTAGTAAATACTTCATTAACTAATTAAACCTCAATGTAAAGTGCTGTTACTGAACTTCATAGTTGCTCCTCCAAATTTTGATTGACTTTTGAATTAAAAACAGTAATATCATGATATCTAAAAATGAATACACCATGTATGCAAATGAAAAATACAGAAACATTTTGTGTTGTATTGTAAATAGGTTTTACTCATAACTAGGCCTACACAGAATCTGAAGATTTTTAGCCCATCATTTAGTCTGTATTTACTTGTGTAAATGTGTATTAATTTACATTAATTTAGTTTCTTGCTTAATTTCACTAATACTATTGTGATGTAGTAATATTAAAATGTTCATATGATTTATTTACAATACAGTTTGTAAAGTAATATTTCCTGTCTTTTAGTAGATATATTATATGAAAAACTTGCTTTGTTTACCAAATAAAGTGGATCTAATTGTATTTGCATTGTAAACATTAAATAAAGATTAAAAATTTATTATTTTTTATTTCATATATTAAATTTTTAGTTATGATACTCCCAAAATAATGCCACATAAATCCACAGACATAGCAAAAAATGTCCACAGATTCTATCAGGCCCTACTCATAACTACAAATTGTAAAATTTATGAGGTCTTTTGTTTCTTTTTTGGGTTTTTTCCATAGCTGTATTGCTTTAATGCAGATATTTCCTTTGTTATTTCAGTCATTTGCTAGGTAAAGACCCCTACAGCCAGATGAGCTATAAACTGAGTTTCTGTAAAGCCGCTGAGGTGTGTAATACATTCTCAAGTGCCCTTCAAGCTCTTCACAAATAATTGATGCTGGATCTCAAAGACCAGTGTCAGATAATTGACTCGGCTCTTTATTATTAATTCATGCATGTGTAATGCATCTACCCCTCTCCATTTCATACAGTGGAAGTGTAAAATTCTGATTTGATATTGTAATTGTTTGCCCTGTTCATTATTCATCAACACAAAGAGCTAGTCGATATAAGTGGCACACGCTGAACAAATGCTGCATTACTTTCACTAAAAAGATTCATTCATTTTCCCTCGGCTTAGTCTCTATTTCAGAGATCGCCACAGCGAAATGAACCGCCAACTATTCCAGCAATTCCAGCAACTATTCCATGTTTTATACAGCGAATGCTCTTCCAGCTGAAACCCAGTATTGGGAAACACTCATTCACACACGCACTCATACACTGCGGTCATTTTAGTTCATCCAATTCACCTATAGCGCATGTGTTTGGACCGTGGGGGAGGCCGGAGCACCTGGAGGAAACCCTCGTGGACATGTGGAAAACATGCAAACTCCAAACAGAACTGCCAGCTGGTTCAGCCGGGACTCGAACCAGCTTCCTTCTTACTGTGAGGCGACAGTGCTAACCACTGAGCCACCGTGCAACCTTTTGCAGTCATATTGTTGCAAATTATTGAAATAAATGTTTGTTTTTGTAACCCAAACTCTCTCTTTCCTTCTTTTCTTTTAATGAACAGGCAAACGGAGGCTCTGTTGGGACAACTGAATACACAGGCAGCTCTTCGAGTGAGTTTTGTGCTTCATTTCACCTGAACCAACATACTGTACAGACTGTTATCACTCATTACATGAACTTGCCATGTCTTGTGTGTTTTGCAAAAGGAAGGAATTCTGTACTTTCCTTTGACAGTCTTCAGAACAAAGACCTGATTACACAAGGCGGAAAGGTATTCAATTTGCTCTTAAAGAGACAGTTCGTCTGATGGAGCCTGTCATCATAGCTGTACAGTATCAGTAAAACACAACATAATAATGACGCACAGTATGTCACCTCCTTTACTTAATTGCTGTTATGAAATATACAATGCATCATACTATCGTAATGACGCTCTTGTTCAAAGGGAAGTTCGATTCATCATCATCATACTGACCACAATGGCGCACAGTTAACATCCCAAACCAGAAAAGACAAAGTTCGAGAGGAAACACGCTATCCAGATGGAAGGGTGAGAATGATTTTAGTTTTTTTTGTTAGTATAACCCACATAGAAACCTGATATATGCCAATATTGCACATTATATGATTATATAAGTTCATAATTGGATTTGATATTTATGGAATATACTATATGTCATATATGCTAAATATATTACAAAATATTGCAAATATGGCAACTTTTTTTCAACATATATTAGCTATAATTTGTGTTTATATACAGCAGGAAAAATAAATATTGAACATGTCACCATTTTTCTCAGAAAACCTATTTCTAAAGGTGCTGTTGACTTGAAATCTTCCCTGCATGTTGGTAACAGCCGCAGAAATCCATTTATGTAAAGAAAACAAATCTAATCAGTTTACAAATTAAGTTATGCTTAATAAAATGAAATGACGCAGAGAAAAAGTATTGAACACATAAAGAAAGGGAGGTGTAGAAAGGCAGTGAAAGCCCAGAAATCTCTTAGTAGTTCTTCAGCAACTCTCTGCCCTTCCTCATTGTAAGTTAATATTAGCTGCTTCAGTCCAAAGTCAACATGAGCAGGATGATGAAGATGAAACCAGGGTGGACATTTCAGTAAGACAGTGATCCAAAACACAGCCAAGAAAACTCTCAAATGCTTTCAGAGAAAGAAAATCAAGCTGTAGAATGGCCCATAGAAAATACAAATTAAAGCTCAGATTTGATAGACGAGACCCACAGAACAATCATGATTTTTAGACTCTGTTAAAGTCTGTGAAAAACTCACACCTGAGTAACGCATGTGACTTTATTCTCCATATGAGATGTGTCTTTAAGCTGCCAACACCAATAAAGCCTTTTATATAAAGTATTAAATATGGTTCAGTAGTTCAGTCCTTTCTCCTTGTGTCATTTCATTGTTAATACACATAATTTTATTTTTTATGTTTATATTGTTTAGGTTTTTACTAAAATTTGGTTCAACTCCATGTCGACAGCTCCTTCCCAGGAAAAAAAACATGACGTCTTTTGATGTTCAATACTTTTTTCCCAGCTGTATGGCCATATATCAACCACATATATATATATAT
>CAIGQQ010026964.1:2815356-2842037 GCA_903798035.1 Danio albolineatus | reverse complement strand
ATATATATATATATATATATATATATGATATTTGAACATATATGTACATATTTTTAATTCCAGCAGTTGAAAAAATTTATATGAAAGCGGCTATTTCTGTAATATTTCGAAATATATGTTGCAGAAAGGACACATCTTATATTCGAATGTAATTGATATAAAAATTAATTGCAATTAATCGCAATCGTTTTGACATAATTAAAGTGTGTGTACTGTGTTCATATATTATGAATATATAAATGTACACAGGTTTGTTAGATATCTATGTAACAAACTTGTTTTGTATGTGTGCATCACATACACATAATAATAAATATATATAATACCCACACATATATTATGTCAAAATAAACATTTATTCATTCATTCATTTTCTTTTCGGCTTAGTCCTTTTATTAATCAGTGGAATTAACTGGCAACTTATCCGGCGTATGTTTTACGCAGCGGATGCAATTCAGCTTACACAATTCACATATACTGCATGTCTTTGGACTTGTGGGGCAAACCGGAGCACCCGGAAGAAACCCATGCAAACACGGGGAGAACATGCAAACTCCACACAGAAAGCCTACTGACTCAGCCGAGGCTCGAACCAGCGACCTTCTTACTGTGAGGAGATCGTGCTACCCACTGTGCCACCGTGAAGCCTAATAAATGTTTATTTTGGATGCAATGTTTGCCCAGCACTAGAAATATTATACATTAATCCAAATTTGTATGTTATACATGTCATTTTGAAGTATCCAATTTACTATAGACTATTCTATAGACTATTTTGAAGGATGTGAACAAAACAATGGTCCCAACGTATTTCCTGTTTTGCATATTGAATTTCTATAGCTTCCGAGAATCCAAGAAGAGCCACATATTAATAAATAACGTGTCGAGAGCTGTTTTAACAATAAGTTATGATTGATTGGCCTCTTGTTAAAGTTATGAAATAGTTTGATGGCAAGCAGGAAATGTTCATGGGCCAATGACATGACCACATTGAAATGGCCTATATAAAAAATTGCACAAAATCTTTCAACCTTTTTCCAAATCCTCTGCTTTTTGTAGGTAGAATGTCTTTTTTGGAGCGGAAGTCGTGTGATTATATTCCGCAATGGGACGAAGAAAGAGATCGGTGTTGACAAGTCGGTCACTGTCACCTTCTTCAACGGAGATGTGAAACGCACACTGGCTGATGGGACGGTGGTTTGTATTATTGATGTCTTATAAAATCTGTTCTCACTGATTCGGCTGCTGTGTTGCAACATCTTAAAGTTCACTAATGATTTTGTGGTCATCAGCCAGAACGTTAACATGTCCCTACAGGCTTTGAGCTACTCATAATTCTGCAGGTGTGTCTGCGTTCTCCACAGATAAGAGTGTATTTACTGTTTTCAAAATATCACCTTTTATTCTTTTTTGGTTTATTGATGATTTAGTTAATTTATTCATATATTTTCCTTCGGCTTAGTCCCTTGTTTATCAGGGGTCGCCAGATTTAGTTTAAGCCTAATGACTGAGCGACCGTGCCGCCTCAGTTAGATTTATTGCTGGTTAGATTAAGTTGGTTTGTGACAGTATTTTAGTAGTGCCTTAGGGGCTGATTTATTAAAGAGGGGAAAGTAGTGTGTGAGAGCACGCTCGCATAAAAGTGCCAGTGAGAGGATCAAATTTAGTTGTTTCCATTGATATGGTTCAAATTAGGGGGACGTTTACATGACTGAAGTACTAAAGATGTCAACATTCTTCCTGCTTTCTGAACTCTCACACAGATGACAGTGTTGTCAAATCAATCATGTTCACACAAGCCAGGTTTTCATTTAGTTTTTCTGCTTTTTCGACAGAGTTAATATGCAACATTTGTCGATCCATCCAAATAGTCTTTTACCAATAACCTGTTGTGCTTGATGACTGACAAAAGGGAATTATGGCATAGGTTTTGGTGTATTGCAACAGAAACATGCCCTTGAGCCATTTCCATACATAATTTTGTTTATACCTAAAGTTACTCACACACATACACTCACCGGCCACTTTATTAGGTACACATTACTAGTACTGGTTTAGACTGCCTTTTGCCTTCAGAACTGCCTTGATCCTTCGTTGCATAGATTCAACAAGGTACTGGAAATATTCATCAGAGATTTTGGTCCTTATTGACATGATAGCATCACGCAGTTGCTGCATATTTGTCAGCTGCACATCCATGATGCAAATCTCCCATTCCTCCACATCCCAAAGTTGCTCTATTGGATTGAGCTCTGGTGACTGTGGAGGCCATTTGAGTTCAGTGAACTCATTGTCATGTTCAAGAAACCAGTCTGAGATGATTCACGCTTTATTACATGGTTCGTTATCCTGCTGGAAGTAGCCATCAGACGATGGGTATATGGTCATAAAGGGATAGACATGGTCAGCAACCATACTCAGGTAGGCTGTGGTGTTGACACGATGCTCAATTGGTACTAATGGGCCCAAAAGTAAATATAAATGCCAAGAAAACATCCCCCACACCATTACATCACCACATCCAGCCTGAACCATTGATACAAGGCAGGATGGATCCATGCTTTCATGTTGTTGATGCCAAATTCTGACCCTACCATCTGAATGTGGCAGCAGAAATCGAGACTCATCAGACCAGGATACATTTTTCCAATCTACTATCATCCAATTTTGGTGAGCCTGTGTGAATTGTAGCCTCAGTTTCCTGTTCTTAGCTGACAGGAGTGGCACCCGGTGTGGTCTTCTGCTGCTGTGGCTCATCTGCCTCAAGGTTTGACGTGTTGTGCGTTCAGAGATGCTCTTCTGCAGACCTCGATTGTAACGAGTGGTTATTTGAGTTACTGTTGCCTTTCTATCAGCTCGAACCAGTCTTGCCATTCTCCTCTGGCATCAACAAGGCATTTGCGACCACAGAACTGCCGCTCACTGGATATTTTCTCTTTTTCTGACCATTCTCTGTAAACCCTAGAGATGGTTGTGCGTGAAAATCCCAGTAGATCAGCAGTTTCTGAAATAATCAGACCAGCTCGTCTGGCACCAACAACCATGCCACGTTCTAAGTCACTTATATCACCTTTCTTCCCCATTCTGATGCTCGGTTTGAACTGCAGAAGATCATCTTGACCATGTCTACATGCCTAAATGCAAAGAGTTGCTGCCATGTGATTAGAAATTAGTGTTTACAAGCAGTTGTTCGGGTGTACCTAATAAAGTGGCCGGTAAGCATACATTATTTTTATCTCCACATAATAATAAGTGTTAATATCAAACTAAATTGGTCAAAAACAGTGAGAATTTGGTATATGCAAACTCAAGTGGAAAGAACTTTTCAACTACATTAAATTACATTGAAATAATTTGAAAACTGAAGCTTCCAGTAAGTTTCATAAGTAATTAAAACACATCAAGGAAAAACAAACTGTGTTTATTGTCGTATGTATGTTGTTGTTTTTTATATCTAAACACTCCAGTTCAGATATTTTTTCAAAGATAATGATCATGTGAATCTAGTGCAATTGACTAGTGATTAAAATAGAATATTCCTGATTCATTGATACATTGTTGACTCCTTTGCTTGCCAAAATCTAACACTTGTCTATTGAAGGAAACATTTCTAATTTGTGTTTTATTTATAACTTAAAACTAAATGAACTAAAACAAAAGTTGATCAAAACTGTTGACATATTAAAAAAAGCTATTTAAAAAAACCTACAAACAAATGTTCTAATCCCTGAAAAGAAGACAGACATGAGAAAACAAATCAATTTCAAACTATTAATAAAAAACTACAGTGTACTCTTAAAGGTTAACTAAAAAAGCCAATGGCTCCACGAACAACATTTTTAACTCACAAAAAGTTCTCTATTGTGGAAAAAGGCTCAAAGTGTCTTCATTAATAATGTAATAAAATATAACTTATGATTAAATGTTACTTAAACATGATTACTTAAACTTACGATTACTTTTAAATTAATCATGTTTATAAGAAACTGGTGTAAGAAAGTGTCTGGTGCATATGGAGAGGGACAAAAAGTGTCTCCTACAGTTGGTTGTCTTTAAAGTTTTTCTTCAAAACATTACAAACAAGCACTGATTTGATCATTAACCAGTCATATAGTGTTTAGTGCCATTATTAACAACTAAACATTTCAGATGTCTTAACTAGCCATTTTTACCTCTTTCTGTTTAGATATACCACTATTGTGATGCTCAGACAACACACTCAACATATCCATCTGGATTAGAGGTTGTGCAGTTTCCAAACAACCAAAGAGGTTAGAAACAAATCATAACACAAACACCGTTTCAGTCTTCGCTCTTCAGTGTTCTGTTTAATGTAATGTATCACTTAAGAGTTTACTTTAGGGATGCTCTGATCAGGATTTTTGGAGCCGATACCGAGTACCAATTCCTCGTCACGGTTATGGGCCGATACAGAGAACCGATTCTGATGCTTTATATAACTTTGCCATTGCATAAAGCACATTTTCCCTCTAAGTATAATACTTAAGTGGAGATCTCTCCTTTCCTAAGGGAATAATTGAAGGATGTTGCATATAATCCCTTGACCTCCTATAGGGCTTGAGTGTCCACATACGCGGACAGCACACTTTTGTCTATTTTAAATACTTTTAATGTTTTATATTTTGTAAAGACGTACAGTGTCATCCTGCGACTGTTTTGCAGCATATGAAATGTCCCAAACACTATTTTTAACTGTCCAAAATGGGAAGAAAATTTTACTCTCTGATAGTCAAAGCAAGTTTAAATAAAAATTCTATGTTATATATGCATTAAAAAAAAGTGTTTTAGGTAAATTCGGACCACGAGTCCACATATATGGACATCATTTTTCTTTAAAGCATCTTATCAAAAGATGATACTTAGGTTTTATTCTAATTATAGGTTCCAATAAGCCTAAATAGCAAAGAGAAATAAAAGAAATCCATGTAAAAAACCACCTTGGGCCTTAAGAGGTAAACACGTCTCTTACAGTATAACCATTTAGTGCAGACACGTCATGGTCAGAAGCAGCTTTACAGAAAATAATACAAAAGACTGATAAAACATTTGGTAAGAAAAACGACTAGCAATGCAACTAGGAAACGCTGCAAATGATGGAAGAAGAATTCAACATGTCTCAATGGAGAAAAAGTTTGGAGCGCATATTTGATGCATAAGAAGTTGAAATCGATCTTCCTTTGCTTGTAAACTCGTAAATAAACAATTGAATCGGTTTATGTGATTGGCCAGATTAGAGAGTATATTTATTTTGTCATAAAAATGTGATTATCGGCCGATACCGATCTCCGGCTGATCAATTGGAGCATCCCTAGATTTGTAATTATTTGTACTATTTTTACCACCAGTGAAAATAGATTTTATAGAACTAGTTCACTTAAAAATGAAAATCCTGTCATTAACAACTCAACCTCAGGTTGTTGCCAATCCCCTGAGTGTATCCTCAGAACACAAATTTAGATATTTTAGATAAAATCTGAGCTCTCTCATCATTCATAGACAGCAACAGTCCAGATACAAAGTACACAAACAGAACCAAAAGCATTGTCTAAAAAATTCTGTGACTTCAGTGGTTCAACTGCAATCATACAAAGCTCCGTGAACATTTCTGTGTGCCAAAAAAAACTGTACAAATGACTTTGTCTCCCACATCAGATCAGGGTATGCATTTATTATGAGCAATATGATCAATGCAGAAGTCATATTTAAAGGGGTTTTTTGGTGCACAAAAGTATTTTTACATATGATTATTCTTATCATATGATTACAGTTGATCCACTGAAGACAAAATCTGTTGACAATGTTTTTGGATTCTTTTCTGGACTTTGAGCATCTCGAGATACCTTGCTGTCTATGGAGAATGAGGGAGCTCTTCAGTTTCATTTAAAATATCTTCATTCATGTTCTGAGGATAAACAAAGACATGATGAAGGTAATTAATTAAATACTTTTCATTTTTGGTTGAACTTACCCTTCATGTTTTATTGTAATTTGACAGCGAATAAGCAATTTTAAATGTCTGTTGAAATGTTACATTTCCTAGAGAAACACCATCCGGATGGCACAAGGGAAATAGCCTTCCCAGACGGCACGGTTAAGATTCTCCATTCTGATGGTCAAGAAGAAAGCATTTTCCCAGACGGAACTGTTGTCAAGATTTCACAGTAGGAAAAACATCTGCTTGTCCTGTTTGTTTGCTTTTCTTGCTTTGATTTTATTCACACACTGTTTCCTCAGACACGGTGAAAAGGTGGTGGAGTTCACTAATGGTCAGAGGGAGATCCATACTACACAGTACAAGCGCAGAATCTACCCGGACGGAACCATTAAAACCGTCTACACAAACGGGAGACAAGAAACAAAGTTCTCATCTGGTAGGGTTCGCATTAAGAACAATGAAGGCGCCATTATAATGGACAAAAAATTGACTTAAAACAAAATAATCTATTTATTGTTTTTTATATTCAACAAAACAGCACTTAGTAACTATTAAGGAACTTAAAGTCATCATGTTGAAGAAAAAAAAGGAGTTGAAAAAGAGTTTCAGGTACTAATTTAAAGCGGTCAGATGCTTTTTGATGTAATAAATCTCACATGTCGCCAGAAAATACCTCATGAATCTTTTATTATTCAGTACTGTAAATGCTGTTTATTTGTTTTTATTAGGTGAAGGCTTTGTGTCTCTTTAATGCAAACATAATTGTGTGCATTTCTTATGCAAATGACCTTTACACAAGATGGCAGAGCATTTACAGCTTGGTGACTTCACTCAAAAAAAATTTTTTGGGCAACTTATTTGTTTTATGCTCAATCTACTTAAATTTAGATGATTCTACTTTAGATTATTCTACTTTTTGTGTTGGGACAACATGAATGAATTATGTGAATGTTTATTAACAACAAACAAAACATCTACAGTACATACATTTTAATTAAAGCCTTGTCAATTAAAGCTCCATATAAATGCTTTTCTAAGTCACAGACATAATGTGCATGCTTAGTAAGTCAGCTTTCAGACAGTGCATTTTGGCCAGGAATTATTTAAATTAGGAGTATACAGTGCATCTGGAAAGTATTCATAGCGCTTCACTTTTTACACATTTTTTATGTTACAGCCTTATTCCAGAATAGATTAGATTCATTTATTTCCTCGAAATTCTCCACACAATACCCCATAATGACAATGGAAAAAAGAGTTTTTGAAATTCTTGCAAATTTATTAAAAATAAAAAACCTGAAAGGTTTCAGATCAGATGTACATCAGTATTCACAGCCTTTGCTCAATACTTTGTTGATGCACCTTTGGCAGCAATTACAGCCTCAAGTCTTTTTGAATATGATGCCGCAAGCTTGGTACACCTGTCTTTAGGAATTTTTGCTTATTCCTCTTTGCAGTACCTCTCAAGCTTGTTGGATATAGGAAGTGACGGTGTACAGCCATTTTCAGATCCCTCCAGGGATGTTCAATAGGATTAAGGTCTGGGCTCTGGCTGGGCCACTCAAGGACATTCACCGAGTTGTTGTGAAGCCACTCCATTGATATTTTGGTGGTGCGCTTTGGGTCATTGTCCTGCTTGAAGATGAACCGTCACCCCAGTCTGAGGTCAAGAGCACTCTGAAGCAGGTTTATATTCAGGATGTCTCTGCACATTGCTGCATTCATTTTTCCCTCTATCCTGATTGGTCCTCCAGTTCCTGCTGCTGAAAAATATCCCTGCAGGATGATGCTGCCACCCCCATATTTCACTGTAGGGATGGTATTAGCCTGGTTTTCTCCAAACGTAATACCTGGCATTCACTCCAAAGAGTTAAATTTTAGTCTCATCAGACCAGAGAATTTAGTTTCTTATGGTCTGAGAGTCCTTTAGGTGCCTTTTGGCAAATTCCAGGCCAAGGAGTCTGGCCACTCTACCATACAGGCCTGATTGGTGGATTGCTGCACAGATGGTTGTCCTTCTGTAAGGTTCTCCTCTCTCCACAGAAGAACGCTGGAGCTCAGACAAAGTGACCATCAGGTGATTGATCCCCTCCCTGACTAAGGCTCTTCTCCTCTGATCACTCAGCTTAGATGGCCGGCCAACTCTAGAAAAAGTCTTGGTGGTTCCAAACATCTTCCACTTATGGATGATGGAGGCCACTGTGCTCATTGGAACTTTCAGAGCAGCAAAAAATTTTCTGAAACCTTCCCCAGCCTTGTGCCTGGAGACAATCCCGTCTCTGAGGTCTACAGACAATTCCTTTGTCTTCATGCTTGGTTTGTGCTTTGACATGCACTGTCAACCCTGGGACCTTATATAGACAGGTGTATGCCTTTTCAAATCATGTCCAATCAAATGAATTTACTACAGGTAAACTCCAATTAAGCTGCTGAAACATCTCAAGAATGATCAGTGGAAACAGAATGTACCTGAGCTCAATTTAAAAGCTGTGAATACTTACGTACATGTGATTGCTCAGGTTTTTATTTGTAGTAATTTTGAAACAAGGCTGTAACATAAAATAATATGGAAAAAGTGAAGTGCAATGAATACTTTCCAGATCCACTGTATTGTGTACGATACTAAAATCAAACTCAGAACTACAATTAAGAAGTTTGAGGAAGTTCTGAAACTAGAGAGTAACTTGCTTTGGAGGGACTTTTGCGCTTTATACTTTTTTGCTTTAGTGTGCACTAAAATGAATTGTAAGTGTAAAAAATAATCAAGAAGCATATGTGCAGTTGAAAGTTGTATATATTTATTCATTTCAGCTGACTCAAATAATTTATCTAAAGATGCCAATAAACCGTACTGTAAATGACAACTTGAACAATGGCTGTTTATTTTTGCATGCGCTGTCAGCATGCGTCTCGTGTTGCTAAGAGCTTCTTTCAGCATGAGCACATCTGATACAGTATGCAGGTGAGGATGTGCAACCTCTTGACCTACTGCTGAAACTGTACTGCTTCGAGAATCTCATTTCAACAGAGAAACCTACCTGAAATAGTAAGGGAGAGCTGGAGGAAATGCAACATTAGTACTGACCTTGTATGCATGTGGTTAAAGGGGCTTTTCCAGTATCAAAACAGTAAAAGTGTAATACAGTATCATATTTTGTGCGGCTGCTTTTTTAATTGTTTATTCTTTGAGGAAATAAGTCATACTACTTTCATGATTTACAGAAGACAGCCACTAAAATATCAAGAAGTTTAACAGTAGTTTATATGCCAAAAATATTTTGCTGCTAATATATGAACAAGAATCATTTTAAGACATATTAAACTATTCCATGATCACAGACAGTGCAGCACCAAAATACTTAATATTTTTAATCTTTATTCTTTGCCACTATCCTTTAAAACTGTATTAGTCTGCAACTTGTCAACAAGGGCATTTTCATCATTTAAAATACAATATTTACAATAATAATTAGTGGTGTAACCAGGGCCGGATTAAGAACTCAGAGGCCCCTGGGCACATTGTCTTATAGGGCCCCCTACCCGGCCGCACCCCTATAGTTGAATTGAAAAATAAGAATAATATAATATTTTTTAAATAAAATTAATTAAAATAAATAATATATAGTGCATATATTTATAGTTTACAAAGATTTAACTTATTTTTTAAGCATTTAAAACATACTTTGAAAAAAAATCCTAATAAAACTAGTGAAAATTAATGTTTTTTTAGTATACATGTTTAGCGGTATAATATATTATACTAAATATATATATATATATATAATTATTATTTTTTTAAGGGTATTTTTAATGTGTAACTTATACAAACTTATAAAGCATGTTATTGGCATGGCATGTAACACATAATGCCTCTCCAGTCCAGTTCTATTAATCTGAGTCTTCCATAATACACGCACTTATTAATGATGTACTGTCTCTTAGTCTTACTCCTCTACTCTCCTCGCGATGAAGAGTAGGCAAACAGCAGAGGTCAACTTGATTATAAACCTAAAAGTATCCAAAATCACACTATACCTCTTCTCCCCTCCTGTATAGGTATATCTCCTCTTCAGGGCCTTTCTCTCTCTCGAGCTCTGTGATAGGTCTGTGATGAATCCAGTCTGTGCTGCGCTAGCCTCCTCTGCCTGGTTAATGCTAGTTTGCTCATACAGTATAACGTTACCATAACGTCTCCCATTCTCCTCGTTATCAGTCAGTTTGAAAAAGGTGTGTATACATGCCTCTAAAAATATGCCTTCTCTCCTCTTTCTCTTGCGTTTGCTAATCCACTTGTCCACTAATTTTGATCTACGAGACCACTACTACTACACAGCTCAATTCAGCGCGCGTTATTTCTGATCTGACGTTTCTGCGCGCTTGACCAATGACAGCAGTCGGTTTAGTTAAACAAAAGAGAAAGAACAAATCTGCGTGCTTTTTATACATGGAGTCATTTTCTGACAATTTAAATTATAGTTATATGTGATAACGTTACGTTAGCGATTATTTGCTAAGAGGAAATATATCGTTGTCTAAGCAATATGATTTTACAGAGAGGGAGGCATCTTTATCAAGACGTGCCGTCTATTCTAGCCGCCAAGGTATTTCTACGGTCGCTCATACACTGCGTATTACGGTAGAGAGCTAAAAACTGAACAGAACATAAATACTGTTGCTGCTAACGCGTTTGTCATGACAGATCGGCGTCTATTATGGTCTGATGATAAAGAATTAAATCATAACGAAATGAATAATACACAAATGCAACTAGAAAACCTGAATATCAAGGCTGCTTTCTGTATTTACAAAATAAAACTCCTTCAAATCTCACAGACGGCCCTACTTTGTCCCTGTGTTCAAAAATGTATAATAATAAAACTAATCGATTTCACAAGCCATCTACGCCATAGATTGACTGTACACCCGGCCATAGTGTCAATTAAACCTTTTATCGTGGCCACTTGGTGGAAAATAACTGTTTAGATGCTGTTTATACACATTTGAATTAGGCTAAACATTATTAAATACCCACGAGCCACTAGTGACTTTATATCACATTTTCATTATTACATTTTTTTGTTAAAGTTTCTTTACTATTAAAAATGAATGTATTTCGAATCTGTTATGGGAAGAGAGAAAAACTGCACGAGTTCAGCAGATGATGGATTCGAACCGGCTTGACGATGGATCGCGTCAAAACATGTTACAGTGCGCTCTACGAGCTACGCCACTCACGCTGCTAACAAACGTGCTCTCTAGATATGTTGTCTCTGCCAATCATACGCTGATGGGCGGAAACCGCGTCAATAGCTTATTCCAACGAGGTGCGCTATTTCCACTTAGCCTAAATAGACGCTCCAAAATTGCCTTTTTTTTTTTCCCCCCTTGCAGGGGCCCCAAGTAGGCACGGGCCCCTGGGCCTGTGCCCAGAATGCCCATTGGATAATCCGGCCCTGGGTGTAACGGATCACAAATCTCACTGTTCAGATCACATTATGGTTTTTTAGTCACAGATCAGACCATTTTTCGGATCAGCCCAAAAGGAGGAGACAAATGTATTTTGCTTTCCATTCATTACAAAAACAGCACTGCAAGACACTTTTGGTTTTAACAAACAGAACTTAGAAGCTGTAATTTAATTACAAATAAAACGAGGAAATAATCAGCTGAATAAGAATAAACTGTAATAAATATTTACCACTGTGAAAAATGCACTGTTACTCCTACTGTTGCTGAGAACGCTAAATGTAGAAATCTAATGTTAGAATTTGTACAACCCATATTTATTTTAGTCTCATGTTTAATAAATGATTCAGTTATTCACTCATAAAACTTCGTTTCATAATTTTTGAAGAATTATTCAGTGGCATATTTTTGATGGCTGGTTATCACCACCTATTGGTTAAATAATGTAATTGCTTCCTACAACTTTCATTTTGAGCTTCAAGTTAAATGCATATGACGGTGATTTTAATCTTTACCATAAACATCAGTGGTTATATCTAAACTATAAACTGTTATTTCAGTACTTCTGTGTTAATTGACTGTTTGCAACTTCATAACTAACTCAAAAGACTAAAGACTGAATCTCTGTCTTGATTTTTGTGTTTTTCAAACATGAATGCAGCGATTCGAAGGATTAATAAACATATGCAAATCATCATCATTTATAATTTATGTTGCGTATGTGTTGAGATCCTGATCTTTTAATGATCAATCGTGCCACTTACACTAAATGCCTTAATGCAGACTAAACAAGTAGTGACACAAAACACCTTTAATAACCTAAGACACCCACCACGTCCTGAATAACCTACCACAACTTCTTCCGTCATTATTTTATTTTACAGGAAAGCCTAAATGCTTTCATACATGTGATCTGAATGACACAAGAGGCGTTCTCTCTGTGATCGTAACAAATTTAGTTAAGTAAAAAACAAATGTTTTAATCCGCTGGTCACATGTGTTCCGAACTGTGGTTTGTGATCCGTACAAATCACGGATCAACCGTGATCCGTTACACCCTTAAAAATAAAAGAAGTTTTAAGGATTACTTACTCCTTTATACATTTTAATTAGCTCATGTCTAAATAAGGATGGTTTTATTTTAACATAAGTTTATCTGTTATGCTAAATAATAATGGAATATTATTTTACCCAATCCTTTGTTTTTTATTTGTATTTTTCTTTTTTAGTTGGTTTCCTTCATATGTTTCATTCATAAAATAGATGTAATTTGAAGTAGACACAAAAATAGAGCATCTCATCTTTTACCCATATACTCTATATGGAACATTTCAACGAAAGCATTATTCAAAGTTCCTTCATTTGTATCAATATTATGTTTTTATTTCTTCTGATTTTGTCACAATATTATTTTGTTCATAGACATTTGCACAATTGTTTTTAAGCTTACTTACTGTAGATTTCGCTGATGTTCATTTGAGTAATTAAAATATGTTGAATGTATCAGCATGTTTGTCTTGCTGTGTTTACAAGTATATCACAAATTAATCCTCGGCATTAAATCCAAAGATGTGGTTATCTAATTTAGCATATATAGATAAAATATACACAACTGTTTTAGGGTTTTTTAGAAGGGCTTTTGCAAAGATGGATCAAGTCGATGACGGTAAGCCATTTTTAATGTTATACAAGTTTTGGATTTCAAATAAATGCATCTGAATCTTGAACATGCAGTGTTACATACCTGTATTTTACATTTTAAAATGTAAAGTGTATTTGAATTTTTACATTTGTGTTACTATTTCATAATATTACTGTGTTTACTGCATAGATTAACTAATGGTTTACTGCTTTGTGAGCAGAAGTCACTTAAAGGGTCACAAAACACCAAAACACATTTTTTGAGCTGTTGACAGTCATATATGTGTCCCACGCTGCTATAAACACTATTAGGACACATTTATTTTGCTAAAGAGTGAAAATTGGTTGTTTTTGCGTTATTTCGAGCAAATTCGTTCTTCCGGTTTGAAACAATTTTTTGAAGCTGCGTCACGCCGATGAGATCCAAGCGTGTATTTCAGCGTGGAGAGTGGACGTCTGTAACGGCCAGTGCATCTTGACGTCTCTGAATGTGTGGCATTAATTCATGAGATAGACTTGGTTCAAACCAATCAGCGCGCTCTATTGTGTATGCGGCACAACTTTATTAATATGCATGATCGCTTCGAAGATTGTTTGTACCTGTTGCAGTGTTCAGACGGCAAGGAAGCGCCACGCTGTGTTGCTAAAACAAGTGGAAGAAGAATTGTTCGGAGACACAGGTTGCCAGTGTTGTGTTTATGTGCTGAAACGAAGGTTTTGATTTCATTTCCCCTCTATAAGAGCGCAGCTGGACTCCCACGCACGCACAGCAGAAACTTTTTTTTTCACCCGAGAGCTTTCCACACCTGGAAATGGTGAATCTGGATTTGCCGCTCGTCTCCTTTTAAAAAAATACACAGCTGCAGTTCATGTTATTTGTCCTGTTTTTGGTAAGTATACGCAATCTGTGCTTTTTGTTTGTTTATTCAGATGGGAAAGTTAGTTTCGTCAGCCGTACTGTTTCAGTGTTTATAGACATGCCTTAGTCAAAATGATTAGAACTGTTACTGAGTTTACAACAGGTTAACATCACTACAGTATTATAGACTGAAAGATGCGCTGTAGATGCTGCTCTCCGAGTGGAAACATATAAACAACGCCGCATTTTGTGACAGGATAGTGTATATACACACACGGCTTTCTTACGCTACCTACCGAGAGCATAAGTTACCGACAAATGCGGAGGGTTTATTTCTCTCATACGCCGCGCGGTCTCAAACATTAAAACGCATTCTTAGCAGTTTCTTCCATCTCATTTGTCACAGGGGCATGCAAGAAATGTCCCTGGATTAAAGAGAAAGTGCCGTTAAAGTCGACAAAGTAATAATTTGGCAAATAATTCGATTACTGACGCCCATGTAAACACAGTCACTGTTTTTGTCCCCTGCATCTGTGTGTTTGTTGTGCCTCTGTGAACATCAGCGCGTGCACAAATGGAAAACCTTCCCTCTTTCCCTCCCCTGACACTCCAACCTAAACAGAGCTGAACACACCCACTTTCCTGAGCTTTTCCAAACTAGAGGTGTGAAAACAACCCGCTGAGACAGGGGGTTTCGTGGCCCTTTTACCTCTAGTTAGGAAAAGCTCAGGAAAGTGGGTGTGTCCAGCTCGGTTTAGGTGGGAGTGTGGGGGAGGGAAGGTTTTGCATAAAAATGTGAGTTTCCAGTTGGGCACGTGCTGATTTTCACTGAGGCAAAACAAACGCAAGGACATAGGGGAGAAAGACAGTGACTGTGTTTACATGGACGTCAGTAATCAAATTATTTGCCAAATTAGTTTGTCGACTGCAGTTTGGCACTTTCACTTTTATCTAGGAACATTTCATGCATGAACCCTGGGACAAACGAGATTGAGAGGAGCTGCATGAGGAGTGCGGTTTTAATTGAGTGTTTGATACTGCACGGCGTACTGTATGTTAGAAAATACAAAAAAAACTGCATTTCTATGTAACTTAGATGCACTCGGTAGGCAGCATCAGAAAGCCATGTGTGTATAGACTATCCTGTCACAAAGTGCTGCGAAAATTCTACACGACGGTAATAGTTTGATTAAAGGGGTGGTCCACTACGATATCATATTGTAAACTTTAGTTGATGTGTAATGTAGCTGTGTGAACATTAACAACATCTCTGAATGTAATATGCTCAAAGTTAAATGCAAAGGGAGACATTTGGCTATTACAGAGTTAGCTTAGCAAAGCCTACAGCGAATGAAGTTTGAGGACTACAAAAAAAATACTTCCGAAATAACGTAAAAACAACCAATTTTTTACTTTTTAGGGAAATATATGTGTCCTAATAGTGTTTAAAGCAGCGTGGGACACATAAATGGCTGTCAACAGCTCAAAAAATGTGTTATGGTGTTTCATGACCCTTTAAAACAATGAAAAATATACTTTATCTTAGTTTTTTTTTTTTACTGTAGTAAAATATACCTCTGTCATATTTATACAGCCAATGTCAAAAATATAACTTGCATGTCTAGTTTATTTGCACAAGTGAAACTGATTCACACAAATAATATTTGATAAAATTCTGAAATTGTTGTCAAAACCATTAAGAAGCTGTTATTGTAATTGCTAAATGCTCTCTCTCACCATCTCCAGTTTCTCTTGTTTTCTGTTTAACCTACCTAAACCCCTTTACTTTTCATTTCTGAACCAGAGAAGCAGCATTCGCTAAGAAGAGGTGGATCTTTTGGCCCCCAAAGCAGAGTCTCAAATTTATCCCTGACCGCTCCACCGCTCCGACTGCTGTCCGTCTTCATCCTCTCGTTTGCATTAAAGGAAGATGCCAGTCGATTGGTCAGTTTCTGGACCTCGTTCACGATCACCTTAACGTCCATCTCCTCTCGAGATGCTTTCCAAGTTGCCTCATTAAATGGAAACGTCAGTATGAAATCTCCAACACGACAAGCAGGGATGCCTCTATCCTGAGTCCTGCAGTTCCAAGCGAAGGTTGGAGACTTGAGTTTGTTTTCATAAAGAGAAGGTAGCTTACATACTGAAGATTGTGTGTTTCTTGTACTGCTAATTGGTGTAAGATTCAGATCATCCGATTCTACCTCAGCTGCAATTTCCTTCTCAGTTGACCTATAACTACTTGATTTCGAAATAGGGTGGTTAGCATACACTGTGGAATCTCTAGCAGTAGCATTCACCGAACACAACCCAGTGTCTCGAGAACCTAAAGAAGCTGAGATAGACCGAGTCCAGCTTGTTTTTCGTAATGGAGTTGCATGCAAAGTCTTGGACAGCAGAATCCCTTGAGAGATTTTGGGCTGTAGATCCTTGCTACCTGATCTTGTATATGTCTTCCTGAGGTGTCCCTTTTGTCTGAAGCTATCAATCGTCCTGTAGTTCATCAGGTCAATGAAATCACCAATCAGCCCTTTCTTGACCGTTTCATCAGCAGCGCAGTCCACTGAAAGCGCCGGACTGTGGTTGACCTCAAGAAGCCACGGTTTATAGCTGGAATCGATGAGGATATCAAACCCTAACAGTTCCAGGCAATTCGAGCTAGAAAGAATGCAAGGAACTGCTTTGAGAAGAGTCAACGTGACGATATTACTGATTTTGTGCCACAGGAGTAGTTCATTCACATCTTGCTTGTGAAGAAAGCAGCGGAATTTGCTCAAGGTCCACTTGCATCCCTTACCCACTCGCTCTTTGTCCATGGTGTAGCACAATCCGAATTTATTGATGCTGGTGTTGGTCAAGTGTGAGTATAGGTTGCGTAAGGAAGCGAGAGTGTACTTTTCCGTTGCGAAACGCACTAGGCCTTCCTGGTGCATGTAAATGACGAGAGGAGAGAAGCTTTTGACGCAAACGTAGATGCGTAGATCGAATTTGTAGCCTGAAATGAGAAGCGGGTTGCTGATGTATCTCTGTATGATCACCGAAGAGTCGTAAACCAAATCCTTGATATCTTCGAACAGAAATATCCCTCTACCTCTCGACAGGTCCACAGGTTTACAAATCCAGTAGCGGGGCGAGTGATTCTTAATGTACACTCCTAGAAATTTGGTGTATTCGTTTGGCAGTATGAAAGTGGAAGGGCTGAAGCCATACAGGGTTGCACCAAAAGCGATCTTCATTCTCCGCAAGTGACGCACCAGATAGTCTTTGCGTGTGATGTGGGTCACTTTGTTGGGATGGTGGTTCAGTCTCTGCCAGGGCAGGAGGTTTTCATAGTGAGAGATTCGGAAGCCTGAGGTTCTCCAGTAGAGGTTCCAGTCTCCTTCCTCTTGCTCCTCTTCATCAAATTCCTCCCATCCTCGCTCCAGGAGAACCTCCCGCACCACTTGTGGAGCTCCTCCATGCAGTCTAAACACCAGCGGAGCAGAACCATATTCCCGTTCGGCCATTAGGGAGCATCCCAATCCCTCCAAGAGGTCAAACTGTTCTGGAAATGGTGGAAAATACGGTAAGTCACACTGATTTGGGTATCCGGTTAATCCTGCGACTACTATATCCTGCTACCTTACAAATTCTCCTTAGAATTATAAGGTTCTGACATTTTTGCCAAAATTGAGTTCTTCACATATTCTTATTAAATGACAACTTATTTACATTGTGATGTTTTTTTTTAATAAGTTGTTTACACTTTAAGACTTTTTATTTAAAATACGAACAAACAAACTCTAGCTTGGCTCTATAAGGTTCTTTCTGTGAGCCAATCAGCATTTCAAATGTACGCACAAGGACCAATCATGATCAGCTTCTTTTGTCATTTTGCCACACTGCTCTATTGACAGCAGGAAAGACCAGAAAGAAACACAAAATCGTTAACGAGTCGACTAAATAATGCCGCACCACACAAAATTGATTGATGTGATGATTTAAAAGCATTCTGTGACATTGAGATGAAAGTTATTAAAAAAATAATATCTTAAATGTAAAATATTTTTATTTGTGTATATATATATATATATATATATATATATTCAGTGAAACATTTTTTCAGTGTTTATTCAACTTTAAGAACTCATTTGCTCATTGTCTGTTTTCTTTAAAAAAAAATTAATTTAATATTAAGCCTTCAGGGGAAAATACTTAATTTAATTTACGGTGCATATACTTCAATAAATATCATATAAAGCAAATAATTTTAAAAAAAAATACATATTAATTAAATAAAATTAACATCTGCACTGGACAAAATATTTAGCAGTCCTGTATGTTTCATTTGAAAATTCAGAAAATTCATCCTAAAACATTAAATAAATGTTATAAAAAGCAAAAATGTAACTTTCTCAAACATTAACACATTGTTACAACACCAATTATTATTATTTAATTAAATTAATAAGCAAACTGATTGTATTTCTAGAAAAGTAATGCTTCAATTAATGATCCGCTAGAAGGAACCTTATAATTCAAGGAGAAATTGACTTTTTAGAATTAGAAGGTTTTATCTGCATTTGCCTTTTTTTACCCCAATTTGCAAATTTAAGAGAATTTTGATCATTTACATTTAGAGTACATTTAGGATCTATGGTTTATGGTTATGTTAATGTATGAAAGAGAACTCTTACACACATATTGTATGCTATATGGAATGCAAAAACTTTAAAGCTGAATATCTCAAAATCATTTATAATGCAGACCAGAACCTTATAATTCGAAGGTGACGAAATGTCTACTTTTGATATATATCGTGCTGCAGTTTTTTTTAGTAACTGTGGACAATAATTTGAACAGCTTAAACTACTGTGGAACAGTTAGAGCTTTCTACAGAATATATTATTTTGTCTTTAACAGAAGAAAGAGACTCATCAAGGTTTGAAACAAGTAAAGAGTGAATAAAATAAACAAATTTCCATTTTTGGGGGAACTATCCCTTTAAGGGCTTAATTAGAGGGAACACAATGCATCAACATTTTAAACCAGGGGTCCTTGTTCCTGGAGGTCCGGTGTCCTGCAGATTTTAGCTCCAACCCTAATCAAACAAACCTGAACAAGCTACTCAAGCTCTCACTAGGTATACATGAAACATCCAGGCAGGTGTTTTGAGGCAAGTTGGAGCTAAACCCTGCAGGGACACCAGACCTCCAGGACCGAGATTGGTGATCTGTGTTTTAAACTATGAAACTGTTTTTTTTTTTTCCACAAATATTTGTGAATTTAAGCCTCTTTACATACTTGTATATCATAATAAAATGCTGTAGAAAATGCGTGAATTTAAGACTTTATGCTCTTATTTAAAAACTTATAAGGCCTTCCTTTACACAAATGAGCCATGGTTTGTTACAGGAGAAGTGTCGTAAGCTTTTATTTTTGGTGAACTGGTTACAGTTAACTGTATAACCCCAGTTTTACCAAACATTTCACAATTAAACTACTAGTGGTTAGTATAGCAAAATAGTTAAAATCCATGATAAAAAAAAAAAACTGTACCATCTAGGCATGGGACGATAACCATTTTCAAAGTGTATCGGGGTATGTAAAAGTCCAGGTTTTCATACCGCCAACATTTTCAGCTATACCGTTCCTAAGGTATGTGTAATATTTTTTATTTACATTTTTTTTTTTTATAGTTTTTTAGGTGTAAATTGTAAAGAAATCTGTGTTTTTAAAACAAATGAAGACAGCAGAAGTCAATGATTCATATAAATTACTGAGCCTGACATATTTACTGTCCCAAAATATTTTAAATGTTTCTCAAAATACAATATATTGTGTTCAAAGGGGGAAAAGGTTTTGTTTTTTAGCCAGACATTTAAAAAGAATATATTTTAGAGCAGTAAACGCAATACTGTCATACCGTGAAACCGTGATATTTTTATCCGAGGTTATCATACCGTTGGAATCTTATACCGGCCCATGCCTAGTACAATGTGACTGTACCATCACTATCATATCTAAAAAAACAGCCTTTTGAGTTTTGGTAATATGATTAAATATTCAAACATTTGTTTTGTTTGTAAAATTATTCATAATCTTTCTGCTTCTTCGGTAAGAACATTTTTAACTCTTACAAAAATATCTCGAACGACATGCTCCATAGTAAGAGGGGAGTGTATTGTCCCTAGACGTAAAACCTCATTTGGCCAATCCTCTTTTTCTTATAGAGCCACATGTGGCAATTAATCACATGCACAAACTACAAGATGTTTTCATGCCTGACCAGGATGTGCTTTTTCATTCATTTTCCCTGGGCTTAGTCTCGTTATTCATCAGCGGTCGCCACAGCGGAATGAACCGCCAACTTATCCAGCATTTGTTTTATGCAGAGGATTCCAACACTGGGAAACACCCATACACTCATACTCTACGGACAATTTAGCTCAATTCACCTGTACATGTCATTGGATTTGGGCAACACGGTGGTGCATTGCGTAGCACGATTGCCTCACAGCAAGAAGGCCCGGCTGGGCCAGTTGGCATTTCTGTGTGGAGTTTGCATGTTCTCCCCGTGTTGGCATGGGTTTCCTCCGGGTGCTCCGGTTTCCCCCACAGTCCAAAGACATGCAGTATAGGTGAATTGGGTAAGCTAAATTGGCTGTAGTGTATGTATGTGATTAAGTGTGTATGGGTGTTTCCCAGTGCTGGGTTGCAGATTGGAAGGGCATCCGCTGCGTAAAACATATGCTGAATGAGTTGGTGGTTCATTCCGCTGTGGTGACCCCAGATTAAGGACTAAGCCGAAAAGAGAATGACTGAATGAATGTCTTTGGACTGTGGGGGATACGCACACGAACACAGGGAGAACATGCAAACTCCACACAGAAATACCAACTGACCCAGCCGGGAGGTGGTTTTTGTCAAATCAAATTTGTACAGTGTTGTGTTTGATTTGTCTGTGTGGTTTGTATGTGATTGTGTCTAGGCCTGTCACAGTAATCAATATATTGACTTATCGCACAATACATGGACATGACCTCAATAATTTTTGGTGATGCAATATATATCGCCAAAACGTAAAAAACAATTCTTGCAACATTTTAGCTGATTGCACAACTTCTCTATCTCTATTGGAGGTGTCGCAGATATGAGAGATATCACAGCCTCTGTAACTTTTTACCCTTGCTTTTTTTTTTTTTTTTTACATTTATTATTATTTATTTTGGACATGCATTTTCACATTCTGATTCCAATGCTTAATCATTAAATTATTAAAATGACTAAATTAAATTTAAATATTCTTAAGAACAAAATATGATATGTTCTTTTAAAGAGTGTACTTGCGTTATGATGCTTTTATATAGCCATTCTGGCATTACATAATGAGTGGCCTAAAATGGTCTTAAAATGACAATAATATCGTTTATCGCAAAATATTTCGGTGCAATATATCGTACAAGAAAAAATAGATATTGTGACAAGCCTAATTGTGTCCGTATGTTTTAAATGAGCTATTTTATTTTATTTTTATTGTTTTAAGATTTACCTGTCCAGAGATTGCAAGTGGAATATAGCAACCTTGCACAACGCGTATATATATATAAACCTGGCACAACGCATGTTTCCTACTCGAGGTTAATGTAATTTTGTGGATGCCCCTATTAAATAAACAAATTCAAATCAAAACATGGTTAATTTGTTTATTTTTATTTGCAGTAAAACCATGATTATTTTCATAGAGGTTCATTTATATAGAGCTTATTAAAACATACTGAGACGCACAGAAACCACAGGCTATGAGAAACACGGCTGATTAACACCATTAAACACGGGTTACGTTAAGCAGAGATCATTTAAAATTGTAAAATTCAGACCAAAAGAAACGGCACAAACCATATTGTTTAACCTCCAGCTCCATAAGTAATATTTTATCGCATGCATGAGGGTTTATAGGTCTACTTTAGAGTATATTTACATAAATCAGTCTTACCTGGCCGACCTCTGTTACCTGGCGATTCTAGTTCCTGTCAGTCGGGTTTGTCTGCTTTTGTATCCTCTGCTCTGGTCATCTTTCGTTGCCTGGAAACCTTTGAATAAATGCGCGCCATATGAGATCCTGCTGTCGGTTCATTCTAGACCGGATACGGTTGCGGCTGGAAGTTAACGAAAATTATGTATGTTATGTATTAATATGATGTATTAAATTCCTCATTTATTGTATTCTTTAACGCCTACCCCAACCTAAACCCAACCGTCACAGTAACGTAAAAGTAATTGTATCGAGTATTCCTTGTCATTTATTAAATTACCTAATACATTTATTTTTTTAACGTCTACCCCTACACCAAACCCTACCGTACAATACTGTAAAATATTAATTATTGTTACAAAAATGATGCTATATTGATGTGCGTATTCGCAGCTGTATCCTATCTAAATTTTACCCAGTCAAAGCTAGTGTTGCGATGCGCGTTCACAGTAGGTGACGTCACTAAGCGTGAATCAGCGTGTATATATATATATATATATATATATATATATATACACACACACACACATACACACAACAATGTGGTTAAAAGCGTATTTACAAATAGCTCACATACTGTTTTCAAATTGGGGGATTGGGCTTGTGTATTTTACAACATAGTGGTTTTTACAATTGATATACAGTACATTTTTTGCAATATGGACGTCTCTCTCCATCAGGAGGACAGTGTACTCAATCAGACCACAATGACCATGAAAACACTGCCATCTGCTGGAGATAGAAACACCTTTTAAAAAAATACCAGACTTATAATCGACAGAACTTTTTTTACAAGTTTTGCCACAAATTCAACATCCTGTTAATTTTCAAAACTAGACATAAAATTCACAACTATTGCTAAATTGCAAATTTTGCAAAACTCAACCCTTTTTTAAAAATGCTTGGTTGGATACAAGTCAAAGATACTGTGTTCATTGAACTAAAATCACCTTTTCAATATAACACATTACATTTGAAATAACTGGAGTATTTATTTCATAAACTATGAAATAACTATGATGTAACTATCGACTGATACAAGCACTTGACATAGAAACTGAAGTACAGTATTACAAGTTCAGATTATGAACATTTCAGGATAGATCAAATGACATCAGTTATGTCTAGTCATCAGTCACCTTACTAGTACAGGGTTGGACCCCCTTTTGCCTTCAGAACTGCCTTAATCCTTCGTGGCATAGATTCAACAAGGTACTGGACATATTACTCAGAGATTTTGCTCCATATTGACATGATAGCATCACGCAGTTGTCAGCTGCACATCAATGATGCGAATCTCCCATTCCACCTCATGCCAAAGATGTCTCTATTGGATTGAGATCTGGTGTTTGTGGAGGCCATTTGAGTACAGTGAACTCATTGTCATGTTCAAGAAACCAGTCTGAGATTATTCACACTTTATGACATGGTCCTTTATCCTGCTGGAAGTAGCCATCTGAAGATGGGTATGGGGTCATAAAAGGATAGACATGGTCAGTGATAATACTCAGGCAGGCTGTGGCGTTGACACAATGCTCAATTGGTACTAATGAACCCAAAGTGTGGCAAGGAAATATCCCCCACACCATAACACCACCAGCACCAGCCTAAAACCGCTGACACAAGGCAGGATGGATCCATGCTTTCATGCTGTTGATGCCAAATTCTGACCCTACCATCTGAATGTGGCAGCAGAAATCGAGACTCATCAGACCAGGCAACGTTTTTCCAATCTTCTATTGTCCAATTTTGGTGAGCCAAAGTTTCCTGTTCTTAGCTGACAGGAGTGGCACCTGGTGTGGTCTTCTGCTGTTGTAGCCCATCCGCCTCAAGGTTCAATGTGTTGTGTGTTCAGAGATGCTCTTCTGCATACCTCGGTTATAACGAGTGGTAACTTGAGTTACTGTTGCCTTTCTATCAGCTGGAACCAGTCTGGCCATTCTCCTCTGAGCTCGGGCATCAACAAAGCATTTACACCCTCAGAACTGCCGCTCACTAGATATTTTCTCTTTTTCAGACCATTCTCTGTAGAGATGGTTGTGCTTGAAAATCCCAGTAGATCAGCAGTTTCTGAAATACACAGACCAGCCCGTCTGGCACCAACAACCACGCCACGTTGAAAATCACTTAAATCACCTTTCTGTCCCATTCTGATGCTCGGTTTGAACTGCAGCAGATCGTCTTGACCATTGATGCATCCCAATTCGCATACTTATACTGCGCCCTAAAAGTATGTACTTTTTTGAGAAGGAAAAATATATACTTTTGAGTGTGTAACAGAAGAGTATGCAAGTTAAGGGACATACTACTCCCTCGTTAACAGATCGTTGTGTTGCTTACTTATGAGCCCTGTCAATCATCCACACATCATCCACATTTCTGTCCTATTTAATTTCCTACCGAGCCTTTCATGCAGAGAAATGTCCTCAGGTCTTTGGATAATTCAGACGGTAATGTCCAAACACGTCTTTATATAAGTTCATGTTGCTGTTGCAGATAAAATATAACACAGATAACGCAAGTTAAATATTTTCCAGTTGGCTTGATATTAATTACCAGTCATACAAACATCTTTACCGAAGCCTCTCTACTTGACGGTTGGTCTCGCACGTCCATCATGTTTAGGGGTGGGACGATACAGGTAACTCACGATTCAATTCTGTGGCGATATGTGGCCCACGCTAATGATCACAATTTGCGATATCTACAATACTCAATATATTGGTAGAAATTTCATCAATTATATGTCACGATATATGTGACTGAAAAAGAAAAAATACCCATAAAAAGGAATTCTTATGCATTCATTAATACCAACATTTCCAACATTGTGCAAAGACATATGCAATTGCATAATAACTCACTGCCTGCTAGTCTTAAAAGTAAACACTGTACAGCTAGACAGATTAAAGTGCATGAACTTTAAAAAACAACATGAACATTAATTAACATGTGTAAACCATGATACAGAAACGTCAGTAGTAATTTCCTTTCAAGAGTTCACACTTAGCTGATGATTGATTATAAAGAGTATTTGGCATGCTGTCCCGGGAGAGAGCCCTGAGCTCAGAATATCCTTGAGCCCGGGGCTCCCTCCCGTTTAAAGGGCGAGAGGAGAGTTTGAGCTCAGGTAAGTCTCGAGGACTCCCCCCGCTTGTGAACGTGCTGAGATATATCTGACTAGAGCTGCTTTAAGATGCTATTTAAAAGTAGTCAATTTACTTATGTAGTATGTTTTTTGGACGGTGGGAGGAAACCGGAGAACCCGGGGAAAACCCACGCGAACACAGGGAGAACATGCAAACTCTACACAGAAACACAGACTGGCTCAGGGAGAGGCGGAACCAGCGGTGTTCTTGCTGTGAGGCAACAGTGCTAACCACTGGGCCACCGTGCCGCCCTATAGGAGAAGGGGACGAGTTGGGGTGGAAAGTCTGGTAATTTATAGTGTGTAAGGAGTCGTCTGATTGGTGCAATATGCGGAGCTGATGTGGTACCAGCTGTGTTCAATCATAAGCACGTGATCCTCTCGAAACGGGAGATTCGCATCATGGATGTGCAGCTGACAAATCTGCAGCAACTGCGTGATGCTATCATGTGATTATAGACCAAAATCTCTAAGGAATATGTCCAGTACCTTGTTGAATCTATTCCACAAAGGATTAAGGCAGTTCTGAAGACAAAAGGGGGTCCAGCCCTGTACTAGTAAGTTGTATCTAATAAAATGGCCAGTGATTGTGTGTCATACTTGTCAAATATTGCAAAAATTTCCATTTTTTCAACAATCAGAATTGCAAATATGTACATATATGCTACGTAAATATATTACTTTTAATATATGAAGATGTCCAAATATACCTGCATATGAATAAGCATATATATATATAATTGAAACGATGTGTATCTTGTTTATGGGTGAACTAAAGTTATGTTCCTGTAGTATTTGTACGGTAAAAGGATTATGTGAACCAATAATCCTGCTAATGCAAGGCTTCTTAAAGGAAATTAAGGCAGCAGAGTTTTGAACACTGGGGAGTCTGCGTTTAAAGTACTGACTGTTTAGTGTTTTGTGTCTAGAGTTTTGAAAATTGACATCAGGGTTCTAAAATTGGTGGCAAAACAATTGAAAAAAAAAATGTAATCGAATCAGTGATATTGAAAGGAGAGCAGTTACCAACCTCTTGAAAATGGTTTAGCTACATCACGATGCAGCGCGTCAGCTCATCACAGCGTGAGAGCAAAACGAATGCGAGATTGTATAGTTTTTAATATCTCTAATATCTCTATTGTGGATCGATATTTTTGAGACACAGAGTGCTTTGGACACGTGTTTGAATTCTGTAATTTGCACTTTGCATGAACTTCACTACTGAAACTGCCTGTGATTTGTCAATTTCTGTGCGTCGTTTACAAATAGTGAATTTAATTATCTCAGTTCCTTCAGAGAATCGTCTTCACTAATGAGCTATAGTATCTAATACACAAGTTTTATGACCAACAGTTACACTTCAAACAATGTTTACATACCTGACTTCTCATTTTGGCTTGCTAACCCTGTGACGACAGCTGTGGGTTTGGAGAAAAAAATATCAATGTACATACTGTAATACAACTTAAATATATCATGTAAACTTCAGTATGTCAGGCTCACAACATCAAAACAAATATGGCAGTACATGCACTAATAATAATAATTTAAAAAATACAGCGTCTGGTGCCCTGTGGCAATAATAATAATAAAAATA
>CAIGQQ010026964.1:2775121-2795996 GCA_903798035.1 Danio albolineatus | reverse complement strand
GGTAATTTCATAAAATCCTCTTCCAGTTATTCGTAGGTAATTAAAACGGTTGTGGCCGCATGTAAATAAAGATCGTCGTTAAAACATGATTGTTTTATTTAGCGTTTCGTTAGAAATCGCTCACAGTAACTCGACTGACTAGAAAGAAGAAAACAAAAACGTTATTTCCTCAATCCTGACCGATATCATGAAGCACCCTGTGTCAGTTGTACCATTAAAATGAAATGAGTGCTCAAGTTGAGAGGTATATGTTTTGAATCCAATTTGTGCGATTCAGCGGTAGGCCCCACTCGATCCTGCGGCTTTCCTACAGCGAGTGAACGGAAAAGAGGGTGCTTGTGTGGCTTGAAGTCCGGCTTTGGACCGCTGGACGCTGGTGCGGGATCAGTAACCGGTTGAGTGCGACATCTAGCGTTGGAAGTCACCATGACAGGTAAGAACTGCAAGAAATCTATAGTTTTATGTCCAGGATTCAGTTTAAGGAAATGCATTTCTCAGATGTATATAATTCATTTAACAAACCCCATCAAAAATTATCTTTTGTGAGTATTGAGGTGTTAAATCGTTCAGCAACTACTTGTGACACGCTCCCCATAGACCATTTGTGTAAATGTAAACAATAGCAATGGTCCTAACATATTTCCTGTATTACATTTTTAATTTCCATATCTTCCAAGAATCCCAAAATGTCCACATATTAATAAATAATGTTATGGCAGGTGTTTTAACGTCAAGATATGATTAAATTGCCTCTTGTAACGGTTACAAAATAGTTTGACAACAAGCAGGAAATGTTCGTGGGTCGGTAAAATCGCCAAATTGAAGTGGTCTATATTGTTTAACACTCTACTTTGAATATTCGGTCTAAAATCAGATGTAAGATGACTTAAACAACATTAACAAGTTGTACTTTGATAGTCATCGGCTGCTAATATGATTTCCCTATATCCCCTATATAATAAAAAAGAATGTCTGAATGTGCAAATATAAAACCAACTTTACCTTAATGTGGTCAACTAGTAGTACTAGTTGCAGCAACTTCATTGGAAAAGCAGTCAGTTTTTGGTTAGTTTGGTTTCAATTACTGATTCAGGTTTGGCTGCTGGAAAGTATGCAGGTGTAAAATAGCAGCTTTAAATCTCTAAAATGTATGTATTTTTGTATTTTATAATGTATTTTTTTAACCCGACATTGAGTCAGATATGGACAAACCCATCAGTTGTGTTCACTTGTTTATTTACATTTAATAAAAAAAAATAACCCTTAGCTTAGGGTTTGTATTTAACATTAACACGTTGTACTTTGATAGTCATCGGCCGCTAATATGATTTCCCTATAAACTTGAAAGCACAAACTATTTCTTGATTTTAAGACTATATATGCATGCAATTGACAAATAGTCACAGGCGAATTAAAATTCAGTGACAAGGCAGCACTGGCCTGATAGGGCCAGTAACGATTCTGTCTACTATCCCGAGCATCTCTCACACTGTCCCCGGGCCATCAGACAGTCCTTATTGTTGAGCCCTGATATATAATGTATTTATAACTAACAGTTGCTACAGTTTAGTAAATAGTGGTTTAAATCAGTTTATAACTATATTAATTTTAAATGTCTTAACTATAGTAATTCATTTTAATGAGACACATTGTTGTTTTTTTAAATATATTTTACAACAAAACGATTTTAACTAAGTATGACAATATTAATATCCTGAATTAGTTTATTACACTTAATCCTACAATTAGACGGTCTATTATGTTTTATTTGTCTATGTGGATATGTGAATATAGTCATAAGTGTTTAACCAATTATTATTTACATAATTTGAGTTTAAAAACTGTTCACAATCTAATGAATTCACATTTTTTAAAGTGTTTGTGTTGTGAGCATTTGCAGCAAATATGCTGTCAGATAGATGAAGATCTTTTCTCAATATGTTGCTGTTTTTTGTAATTGCATGTGTTTTCTCAAATTGCATCTCGTTAAGCTCTCTTGGCCACCGTACTTTTAGCATCCAATACTGACTAGTTTTAGTTTAACTAGTTTAGTTAACAAAATTAATGTTAATAGTTAGTGTGTTTTAAATTCTTAAAAGTGCATGAAAAAGTACTTATGTGTTTTCACCTTAAGTAACATAAAACATTATTACTTTTAGAGGAGTAATTGTTTTATTAGGGTTTTCTATATCTTTATTCACTATATCTTTTGTCATTGGTCCACTACTAGTCCAAAGAAGAAATTATGGAAAGATGGGGGAAAAAAAAAAATGTTTCTGCTTTTGTCATATTGCAACAAACATCTTTTTAGTAATGTTTTTGCAGACTTTAAAAGCATTTATAAATGACTATTCTGCAAATTCCCCCCCTGCAGGATTCTGCATACTTAGATTCCTTTTAAGCTGACTTAAGAGTCTTGTTTGTTTGTATGGACAGCCCTTGAATTTGGTTGGTTTGCATCTCTCTCTCTCTTTTACACACTCTCATTAATAAACATCTCACTGACACAATGAGTTCCACTATTCCTCCTCCGTCATTGTCTCAGTAAACTCCAGAGAGAAAGAGAGTGTGGGAGTTTGCCGGACTAGTGAGACGCTGTCAGTGACAGGGGGCAAGCGAGAGAACAGCCACAGGAATCTGCCCAAAGCTGAAAGGATGTCGTTCTTCTGAAATAACTTGAAGAAGAAAGTTCTCCAAAACTGACAGTGAACAAGATCTATAGCAACTTTACAGGGGATTAAGCTTTTTTTCCTCATGCTTGTTTGTTTTTAGAGAAATTGAAAGCTCTGAAGGATTTAATGATATTATTTCTCTATTCGTGGTTTAAAGGTTTTCTAATTTGGTTGATTCTGCTTTCTGGATTGGATTTGATAACATTAGAGGATTATTGCAAGAGAGCGGGCTGCACTTTCATTTTTTGTATTAGTTTTTTTAATATAAATCTGTAAGCTTCATTTTTGTGACTTTTAAGAGTAGTTTTGTGAGTGTAGGAGCTGGTTATTCTTATGCCCATGGCTGTCCCTGAACCTGTTGCCACCCGGAGGTTGGCACTGGACTGTCGCACTCTACTGGACCACCGCCCGAGCCGTGGTAAGAGGTCCCATCTCTGCTGGGATACTGATGTATTCTTCTCTGTTGAATGCCATTGTGTTTACTCTAAAGTGGTGTCATTCCAGCATTTGTAAGCATATTTATGTTTACTTGAGATGCACATTCCAGTTTAATCTTATTTTGTGCATATTTAGGTAAGAAGTCGAGTTTAAAGTGTTGTCTGTCTAATGAAGAGCTCTATACTATGCTATAGTGTTGCTGGTGTTTCTTAGCTGTTCTGTGATCTTTTACTAACCCAAATCAATCACAACATTATTCCTTCTAAGTGATGATAATGCTGAGGTACCTAGATGCTGTTATTAATTGTGTCGTCATGGAAACAACCATCTGTGACTGACACTTGGCATCTGTGCTCTGGATGGTTTTAATTAAGCAAATTTTGTTGCTAATTAGCCTGTGTAAATGTCACTCGGCTGTTAGTGGACTGATCTCTTCAGAAATCTGATGATAATTCTGATGTGTTTTGGATGTAAACTATGCTGAAAATGTCAACAGTTATGATTGTTTTAACTTCATATATGAATATTAGTGGTGTAATGGATCACAAATCTCACTGTTCGGATCACATTATGATTTTTTTTTGTCACGGATCAGATCATATTTTGGATCAGCCGAAAGGAAGGAGACAAATGTAATCTGCTTTCTATTTATTACAAAAACAGCACTGCAACACGCTTTTGATTTTAACAAACAGAACTTAGAAGCTGTAATTTTATCACAAATAAAATGAAGCCATCAGCTGTATAAAAATAAACTGTAAAGTATTCAGTACTGTGAAAAATTCACTGTTGCTCCTACTGTTGCTGAGAACGCTAAATGTAGAAATCTAATGTTAAAATTTGTACAACCCATATTTATTTTTAGTCTCATTTTCAATAAATGATTCAGTTATTCACTCATAAAACTTCATGTTTCATTGCTAGGTGGATCATTTTTGAAGAATTATTCAGTGGCATATTTTTGATGACTGGTTGTCGCCACCTATTAGTTAAATAATGTAATTGCTGCCTACAACTTTCATTTTTGAGCTTTAAGTAAATGCATATGATGGTGATTTTAATCTTTAGCATAAACATCTGTGGGTTTTATCTAAACTATAAACTGTTATGCCAGTACTACTGTGTTTTTTGACTGTTTGTAACTTCATAACTTACTCAAAAGGCTAAAGACCGAATCTCTTTCTTTTGCGTTTTTCAAATATGAATGCAGTGATTCGAAGGATTAATAAACATATGCAAATCGTGATCATTTACAATTTATGTTGCATGTGTGTTGAGATCCCGATCTTTTAATAATCAATTGTGCAGCTTACACTAAATGCATTAATGCAGGCTAAACAAATACAAAACACCTTTAATAACCTAAGAAACCCACCACATCCTGAATAACCAACCACAACTTCTTCTGTCATCATTTTATTTTACAGGAAAGCCTAAATGCTTTCATACATGTAATTTGAATGACATCTTAGGTGATCTCTTTGCGATCGTTACAAATTTGGGATTAATCTACAAGTAAAAAAAATGTATTGGTCTAATCCGCAGGCCATGTGTGTTTAAAATCACAAAGCAACCGTGATCCGTTACACCCCTAATGAATATTGTCAGCTGAATAATAGCATCTAAAATTTAGTTTTGTCCCCAGTTGTCTGATTTGCTTTAAAAATTTACTCGTTTGTACCTTGACTTGTCTGTTTATGTGTAAAGTTATTGATATATTAATGTAGCATGTGTAGTACATTGTTCAACTTATTATTTTATTTAGTGTGTAGTTCAACAGCCTTTTTTATTATTATTATTTTTTTATTACACTGTTTCACTCTTTAAAATATTACTTAAATCATTTATTGGCTTAAACGCGACTCCAATTTTAAAAAGTTTATAAAATTAACTGGATTTGTGTCTATTTGTCCTGTGATCATTACTTATTCTACACTATAAAAAATGACAACATGAAGGAATTAAGTTAACTTATTAGTTTTACAAATCTAAGTGGATGGAACACAAAACAATTAATTTAAATTGTAAACAAACAGCAAACAGCATTTATTGAGTGTGAATGTTGACTGGGTTTTGACATAACCTTTCATTTAGCATTTTTAAGTCAATATAACTTCTTAACTAGGCTTAAACAACAACGAAAAGTTTACCACTTATGTGTCAGATGATTATGATTATTTTATATCTAATAGTATTAGTATTTCCGTCTAATGCAAAGTAGAGTATTTCCACCGTCAGCAGGATGTTTAGCATATGTGAAAGCCCACATTATCTGTGCTATTTGTGTAGTGTGTTTTTCCCGGCACACACATCACATGTGAGAGGAGAGTGTAGGAGGAGGATTGCATGAGGAAAGGCATGCAGTTTGAGAAAGAAAGAAAGTCTGTGTTTGGAATAGCGTGCTAACATACTGTTGTAAAGCCCTATTCTTATGGTAATATTTACTCAGGAGGACATAAGGTCATCTCAGCATGTACAGGTGGTAGTCTGTGCAGTATGTAGGATTGACCTGAGTGGTTAAACTAGGTATTGCAGTTCAAATTTTACATTTTGGAGAGGGATTTTTTTTTTTTTTACATCTAGCCCATTTGACATAATGCACTTGTGGGTTGCCAGATTGACTACACCAGAAGTTCACAGGTATGCTTGCAGATTGAGCCTTATACTGTAAGCTTGTAATTTTGCATTTGTTTGCGAAATAAAAACCACCTCAAGTTGATTTTAATAACTCTGAATCGATGTCTCATCTAGGAAGCTTCTGCCATCTTCCAGAGGTTGCATTTTTGTCTGTGTCTGCCTGCCTGCATACATTGAGACAGCCTTGACTGAAGTGAAATATGCTGTGTTTTCCAACTAGGCAACCCGTTGTGCTGAAATATTATTTAGTAAACTGGCAGTGGGTGGAGTTTCACAGACCAAAAAGACAGATATTTAATTCAGCATAATATAAATTAAGCTGGGCGTCACAGGGGCGCAGTGGCTAGCACGATCGTCTCACAGCAAGAAGGCCACTGGTTCAAGCCCTAGCTGTTCAAGCCCTAGCCCTATCCGTGTGGAGTTTGCATGTTCACATGGGTTTCCTTTGGGTGCTTCGGTTTCCCCCACAGTCCAAAGACATGTGGTACAGGTGAATAAGCTAAATTGGCAGTAGTGTATGTGTGTGAATGCAAGCTGTAACACTTATCATTACAGTCAAATCTATTTGATCTGGAGCAAACAACAGATGACTGCAACCAAATATTGCCTTTTAAACATAGCCTAAATGAATTCCATTTCACAGTTAGTCCACTGTACAGACTTTCATCAGACGCCTGAATACGTAACTCTCAGAGGAGTTCTCTGGGTTGACAATGAGTGGCTCAATGACCATGGATATTCTGGAAACCCCATCTCCAAAATAATTTAGATGTTTTTAGATAGATTGCATCCTTATGAATAAATCTTGAAATTGCAATCTAACAACTGAATTCTCAGCTAAAAAGTCTCAAAAATACATAATGTGGCCTAACAACGAAATCTGTGCACGGCACAGACATTGTTTTACACATCAAGTATTTTTTTACTTGTGTAAATGTCTTTAAATTTATATATTTATTTCAGCTTTTAAATTAATTTCATTAATATTATTGACTTATAAAAATGTTCATATGATTTATTCACAATACAGTTTGTAAAGTAATATTTTCTGTCTTTTAGTAGATATATTATATGAGAGACTTGCTTTGTTTACCAAATAAGTGCATCTAATTGGATTTGTATCGTAAACATTAAATAAAAGTTTAAAAGGTATTATTTTTATTTTATATATGAAGATTTTAGTTATGAAACTGCCAAAATCATTTTGCAACAATCCACAGATTTTTTTTAGAAAATTCTCAGCAGAAATAGAAAAAAATGACCGCAGATTCTGTCTGGCCCTAATGATTAAGTGCGGGGTCTAGGAGATCTAACATGTCATAACTTCACGTTGGGTGGTTCTTTTCCTTTGCGTTGAGCATTTAAAATCCTTTAATGCATAGCAATCTGTTGATTTATCCCTTACATGAAGATCAGCATGAATATATTAATAATAACTCTTTTTATCTTTTCTTTTTTTATTATTCTTTTTATATTATTGTTTTTGGGGTTTTCAATTTCACTATTAAAGGTTCAGGACACCCTGGACTATGTTTTTTTTAATGATTTTAAGAGATTTGTGTGTTGAGCATCAGTCCAGAACAATGTTAGCACCTGTCAGCTTAAATTGTGGGGAAAACTAGATCATTTTGACCTTTTGTCAGCTAATTTTATCTTTCAGTTTAAAATAATTTTACGCCTTTGAGAAGACCCTGCATCTTAATTGTTCATGAGAGCACTTGTTTGCCGAAGGCAAGGCAGACCTGCTGTCACCCAATGACTGCCGTGTCTGTGGTTTGCTTTTGTTTATGTGTTTGTTTCCATGATCCACGGGGTTCATTGCATTGCTTACCCTGCCATGCTGTCAGGGCCGATACAGCAAAGCTGTTGGTTTTCAGCAAGTGTTTTTGTTGGGAGAGATGTACGAGAATTGGAAAATGGCAAACTTTGTCTTTTGAGTTCGTTAGCATTGAGACACATTGCCTAAATCCGTGCTGCTGTCTTCAACTATTTTTAAAATCCTCCAGATTACCGGCAGGGTTAATGGTTGGATGAGACAGGGAAAGAGACCTGCTGCACCTTCTGCAAAAAGTCCTCCTCATTTATAGTGTTTACGTGGTTATCTTTATGATGATCAGTGGTGTAAAGTAACAGAGTACAAATACTCAGATTACTGTAATTGAGTAGTTTTTCTCAGGAATTGTAATTTACTGAGTAGTTTTTAAAAATGTGAACTTTTACTTTCTCTGGAGTACATTTTTAGTGCTGCTTTGGTACTTTTACTTCACTTATTTCCTTTAACCTGCAATCACTACTTTATTTTTTCTTGTATGGGGATTAGAAAAATCAGTCCTGAATGTAGATAGAAGGTATCTCGCATCATAATGAACTACCTCAAGACATGGGTGATTTATAACTTCAGCAAACTGTTTGGGAGCATTAAAAGTGTCATACAAGATGTCTAAAATCGTCACATGCAATGACCCAGAGACTGTTGAGATGCATGTCACTGATGAGAAAATAACAGGTGTTTACTGTATGATGACCGAAATGGCCTTAAACACCCAGGCCGTCTTCAGTGTCCAACATATAACTTAAAATCAACCAATTATCAACGTCTAAGGATGTTACAGCTTGATGTTGTGTGGACGTAAGAGCTACGACGTCTATCAGATGTTGGATTTTGGTTGCCATACCTGACGAATAAATGTCAGTGTTTGACGTCAATATGACATTGATTCAAGATGTTGGCTCTGAATTTTGGTCACCTGACATCACGGCCTAAATCTAACCTAATATTACGCTGACGTTGTGTGCCTGCTGGGCAAAAACTAAATGCAACACAGAATGTTACGTTTACACATGTCCACAAATCACATGTAACTGCATCAGCATCATACTCACCACTCACTACTCTTGAGTATTTTTAAAAAGGGCTACTTTTCACTCATACTTGAGTAATATTTACAACAGACTTTTATTTGCATTACATTTTTAGGCAAGTAGTGGTACTTTAAGTATGATTTTTCAGTATTCTTTCCACCACTGATGATGATATAAGAAACTGTGGTTATGTTTATATGAAATTACAAATAACGAATGTAGCAGGACATTAAATTACTCTCTATTTCTTTGCAATTTCACTTTGTAAACTAAAATCATGGGTCTCCTCACGGTTTGTGCCTCATTTTATGAGCCAACTGACAGTTGTTCACTTTTTTTCCCCTGCAAAGCCCACTCCTCCCTCTGCCCACACCGCTCCATGCCCATCTCGGAGCGTTTTTTGAAAAAATTCGGAGGTAGACTTGAACCGAATGAGGGGGGTTTCATGGCCCTTTAATGGACAGGACAGTGGAGATTACAGACAGAAAAGTGATGGGGGTGGAAATCGGCAAAGGACCTCGAGCTGGGAATCGAACTCGGGTCACCGTCAGCACTTCTGTGTGGACATGCTGACAATTACTTTATTTTCTTTGTTGTATTTTTTAAAAAAAACTTTAAATGTTATTTGTGGCTATTTAGACTTATCAGGACATAGTAGAGTTAGACTAAAGGTTTCATATGTTAAGAATCAATGAAATACACTGCATATCCTGAGAAATGTTATGAATCTGGTAGGAACTTCTGCTAAGAATGAATGAGCACATCCCACTTTCCCTCTGGTGCTCTCTCTCTCTCCCTCACTCTCTCGCTCTCTTTCTCTGGTGCTCTCTCACTCTCTGGCTTCTCTGGTTCTCTCTCTCTCTTGCTCCTCCCTCTTAGAGTGTTGATTGGCGAGCAGAAGGTGGACACTCGTGCGTTCAAAATGAGCATTATTCATTTGAGACCTGGACGCGGAGACTGGCGCAATAACCAAGGTCATCCCGGCAGGATCATAGCTTCCCCATCGCTGCCCATTAACGTGCGATTGCTCCCGTTTTGTATCGCATCACTTTTAGCCTTCAGAGCAGCAAACCGCATGTGTGTGTGAGCTTGTGGAGCGTCTCTAAAAATCTCTCATCTGAGACCCTGCAGGAGAGGATTGAGAAGAGAAAGCAGCTTCACTGACATCTAGAGCAATGTATGGTAAGCACTTTAAGCTTGTGTGTGTGTGTGGTTTGTGGAGGTTTGTGCGTAATAGAGGGAAACCGGAATCTTCCCTGACTGCATTCCTTGAGCACTCATGCATGACTTCTCTTTCCAGCACTCAAGAACTCACGATAAGCACTAATGTGTGTGGTGGATCTGCTAATCAGACGCTGTGATGAGATTGATTTTTGGTAGGTTCGTTTGATTGGTCTCAATGGTGATGATGGGCTTCTTAAGAAGGGCAAAGTTTTGTAAGTGCGTGTACGTTTACGGGAGCTGATCGGAGCTGTCTTTTGTACTTCAGTACATTGTGTACGTTTGATGACCCTTAAGTGCGGTTACTGAGTTGTGGTGTTAACAGATCATGTTACCGATGGATGTTTATCGATTTTAAAGATGTCAGAACACAGCTGACCTCTTAATCAGGTCACAGTAGAGCTGATCAGTGTTATCATAGATAGCACTTTTGCTGTCAAGCAGTTCTTTAAGCTTTGTTTTTCAGCTCTGTCTTGCTTAGGTTCTTTAGTTTCTGTTTAGGAGCTTTTTCTGAAATGGCATTTCTTATTGCAGGGCACTAATTAAACTCTTATGAAATTCCATGGGCATATTTTGTTATGTTTATTACGATTTAAACGATTTAAACAACATTTTAGAATCAGAATCAGAAAGAGCTTTATTGCCAGGTATGTTCACGCATACGAGGAATTTGTTTTCGTGACAAAGCTTCTACAGTGCAACAGAATTACAGAGACAGGACAAAAAAAACAGATAATAAATATATTTAAAAAATAGAAGTAAGTGTTAAATGCTAGTATACAAATTGATAAGTGTATGTACAGGCATATTACTATATACAATGTTATATGTGCAGCTGTTACGTGCAAATTGGCATGTAAAGTGTGTTGTTAAATAAGTGTATGTGTGTGTAAAAAGTGTATTTGTTATGTGCAAATTGGCATGTAAAGTGTGTTGTTAAATAAGTGTATGTGTGTGTAAAAACTGTATTGCAAGTAGTGATGTTGGTTCCACGACTATTATCATCAAGTGTTCATGAGATGGATTGCCTGAGGGAAGAAACTGTTTCTGTGTCGGGCTGTTCTGGTGCGCAGTGCTCTGTAGCGTCAACCAGAAGGTAACAGTTCAAAGAGGCATAGTGCTGGGTGTGAGGGGTCCAGAGTAATTTTGGCTGCCCTTCCGCTCGCTCTGGATAAGTACAGTTCTTGGAGAGTAGGAAGGGTTGTACCAATGATTCGCTCAGCAGTCCGAACTATTCGACGCAGTCTTCGAAGGTCAGATTTGGTAGCTGAGCTAAACCAGACAGTTATTGAAGTGCAGATGACTGATGATGGAGGTGTAAACTGTTTCAGAAGCTCATTTGGGAGGTTGAACTTCCTCAGCTGACGAAGAAAGTACAGCCTTTGTTGAGCTTTAATGTACACAGACGTCATCTACTGATATTAGATAACTTTTTTTGCAGATATTTTCCCCTTATTGTTTGACTGGCTAATTAGGATAGCTATTAGTTTCATATGTGGCGTGTTGAAAATTATAAAACTTAAACATTTAGCATTACTTGTTCGACCTAAAGAAAGACAGTGTGGGTCGAAGCGTTATTTTAATCTTAATATTCAGTGGTCCGTCGCCATAACGTGGTTCACGTTTCACAGACTTGCAGTTTTATATTATTTTTAGTGCATTTTGACATGCTGTTTTTTCTACTGAGCATTGTGTTCTGCGTTCTGATTGGCTGTAGACCAGTGATAAAGGTGCAGTATGCAAGTTTGACACCCAGTGGTTGAACTAGGTACTGCACTCCTGGATCAAAACAAATGCAAGTACAGGTTGCCAGATTGAGGACGGGAGCGAGTGATTTAAACCGTGTTCTAAATAAAAGTAAATAGGAGTATTTTTTTTATATTAAAAGGAGTTTTTGTTCCAACCAACATATATATTATGATATATTAGAAACGGCTTCTATGTCTTGCAGCTGAACAATGGAAAACTGACAATGATCACCTCAGGTAAACCTCATGTGCTTTATTCAGTGTTAAATGCTAACAATGGGAGTTTGAATGCAATTTTACATGACATTTATTGCCATATTACTGAAAGCAGCAGCAGAAAGTTCACCTCTGACCTTGAAATTGAACTTTAGAACTAAACTCGTGATTAAGCATCTACATTTAAAAAGATTAAAGTGGACTAATAAGTATTAAATAGATTATAAACCTTACCAGTTCGTGAGTGAGTGCATATTCTGTGCTTCTGAATGGCTGTATTTACATTTTTGTCATGTTTCGTTTGGTGCAAACAGCCAAATTGCTTATCACTGCGTATCTTGTCATGAAATGTGTTGTTAGGACACGCGGTTACAGTGTAACCTGCTCACCTAATGTTTATGTTTGTAATATTTATATTATTTGATAATTAATAACCTCATGTGAAACTGAATCTGTCTCATTTCGGAGTTCATATGATACAGTGCACCGGAGGTCGCATTTCGGATGCATTTTTCCTCATAATTTTGATCTTTTTTACGTTGGTAACAGCCATTTTTGACCACATTTGGACATATTTTTGATGCATCGTCTTTAATGATAAATGATTACATTTACTTTTAGACATTTGCTTGAATTGTAATAACAGCAGTTAATTAAATCAAAATAATATAGAAAGTTGATTAGTTGAATCAGTATCAACAAAAGTAATCTTATGGTATCATGTGACACAAGCTGGTATCATGTGACGTAGCTTACATAAACCGAGCTGCTCAGATGTGACATTGATTGTATTTTTAGGGGATCTAAGATGGCGGTTTAAAGAACAGTCACGTTTATCAGACGGTGCATGCTTTGGCATTCAATTATAATCATTTTTGACGGAGGAGCTCTTTATCTTCTGTGTTACTTGCAGCACACTTTGCTATGAAAATAGACGCATACTTCTTGAAGCAATCGATTGCCATACATCAACGGAACACACACACACACAAAAAATCAGAGACAGAAGGCAACCATCAAGAGTGACGATAATGCTACTATCACCTCGGATGCTAACACCAGTGTTCCTAAACCTGGCACATGGCAGGTTTTTATGAAAATCAGTGAAACATTTTCAAAAATAATAGATGAAAAGCTGAGTGCACTGTCTCAACTATTGCAACAACAGAACGCTTGGCAATTCGGTGATCTCCCTCTCAAGTTTTTAAAATCCTGATTACCGAGCTTTCTACAGATTTTAAACGAATTCCGACCGAGAGTAATGAGAATAAGAGTAATGTTTGAAATATAGCATTTTTAAAATGCAAATAAGAAATAGTTAAGAATATAATATGAACCTAAACCTACTTAAACTGAATCCGTTTGTTGCTTGTTTTCCATCAGCCTGTGTTAATGCACATAATCCACATGTTGTTTAGAATATTTAAAAAAATCTTAAATCACGAAGTTGTTTTTATGCTTACTTAAGGTTTTTTTTAGCAAAAAAGGGTTAACACAAGATATGGGAGATGGAGACACTATTGGCAACTAAATTCTGATACAGCAAATATTACAGCTAAATCATTAACCGACATGCAGTTTAGCAAAACTACACCTAATTCACATTTGGGAGTTCTATTTTATTTTTTCCGAACTTTAAAAAGATGTGCTTCGCTTTAGGATTGAAACCCAGCTATTGGCTTGCCCGATTTATTCAAAACATGCTCTGATTTGCTCCTAATTGTGCAAGAGTTAAGAGGTTGTTGCAGAAATATTTTGCCAGCAAAATGGAGCTACTGTAAAACAGCTAGTACCTTGTCTAAATCTAGTTTTAAACTTTGCCCTAAGCACCATTAATTTATGATAATTAAATTTTATCTGACAGGCTGTAAAGAAACAACAGCAGCTAGTTAACCTTGTAAACATGGATGCATAAAAAACACACCGTCTCTGAACTCTTTTAATAGTACTTTTCTAGATTTTGTCATGTAGTTTAAAATCCAAATTAGAAACTTCAATAAAACAGTGTTTAAAAAATATTAATTTAAAATATTTTACTGTCGGATCAAATTTACTATCATTGCATACAGTAAAGAATCAGTCTTTACTGTATGCAATGACAGTAAATTTGATCCGATGTTAATATTGATTTTCTTCTTTAATCATTTGCTGTCATTGCAACATTGATTTGCAGCCGCTGGCTTCAGGTAGTGGTATACGGTTGTGTGTGTTTTGGAGACGTCTGCTGAGGCGGCCTTTCCCCTCTCATGTAAAAATAGAAGATTGTGACTCTAGCTGTATGTTATATAACATCACTGAAGGGCAGCGCAGCGTCTCCTAATGCTGACCCACTGAGCTCTTCACATCGCTGATTGTGTATGTTTTTTATTGCAGTTGAAGCTCTATAATAGTGAGATCTGACTACAAACGTTTTAGTGAAATTGATACATAAAGACCGTTCAAATGTTTCCAGTGTACGTACGCACTAAACCGCACACTTCCTCTTTTGTTAAATTTGCATATGGTGTGAGTTTGCAGCCAGTGTCCTATCACTCTTTCAGCTTTGTCTTGATGATTAAAAAAAACTACATTCATTAACACGATACTTTTTAGTGTATTAGTAAGTAAATACTAATTAAATCTATATATTTTAAGTGTATTTATATTATTAATTCATTCTTTCATCATCCTTCGACTTAGTGCCTTGTTTATCAGGGTGCCACAGTGGAATGAACTGCCAACTATTCCGCCATATGTTTTACGCAGCGGATGCCCTTCCAGCTGCAACCCAGTAACCCAGAGAGAAACACATACACTCTTATATTCACACACGCACCTCTCAAAAATATGTAACTACATGTCGTAACGACATTTAGCATGTGATTGGTCGGCTTGCTGAGAGCCATGAGCCCGATGGAGTGATTGCCTACAAGTTTCAAGTGCTGTGAAGGAGCTCTGGATGGAAACTGTTGTTTTGTGTTTACCTTATAATTAATATAATTGTTGCACGTCCCCCGGTTCCTGCCTCTGAATCAGCGAGTTTGAGCTACTTGTACATTAAGGTAACGTTTAGAAAAAGCAAAACATGACCGAAGAAACTCGACACAGAGGAACATAAAAGCCTACTGCCAACTAGCATTTCGGAGGTGTTATTGTTGCACAACACAAACAGCACGCAGAAGTAAAAATGTGCAAGGCAGGCCCCGTGGGTCACGTCGATCACTCGATGCAGAAGTATAAACCAGCCTTTAGGCCAATTTTGTGTATGCCTGTCCAGCTGCAACCCAGTACTGGGAAACATCCATATCCAATTTAGTTTATTCAATTCACCTACAGTGCATGTCTTTAGACTGTGGGGGAAACCAAAGCACTCGGAGAAACCCACACAAACAAGGGGAGAACATGCAAACTCCACACAGAAATGCCAACTGGCCCAGGCTGGACTCGAACAAGTAATCTTCTTGCTGTAAGGCGACAGTGCTAACCACTGTGCCACCGAACCACCCCTATATTATTAATAATACCATAAATTCTTGTTTAAATCAATATAAATGCATTTTTACAGTACATTTTTTTGTAGTGCTGGTGATACAAGTTTTAAAAATATGTTTATAGCTGAAGTGATGTACATTTTTTCCCTTTTTTTGCAGTGTTTAAGTAGGACTGACTATTCTATTTAGAATCTCAGAATTTTTGAACTGTGTGAATGCTCTGTGAAGTGCACATAGTTGTCGAGCGATTGGAACACATCCCTATAATCTAGCGAACATGTTCCTGCACTGTAATCAAGGACCCATCTCTTCATAATTAAGGCTCTGTTTCAGCTGGGAATGGTGTGCTGGTTGTGAATTTATGCAGATGCTTGAGAGGAAGCAGGAGGTTTTTTGGATTTAGCCTTGAGCCCTTGAAGAAAAACCTTGTGAGCAGCAATACTGGTTGCTGATAACTGACAGATCAAGATCAGTAAATGGGTAAGGTCTGCATATATATATATATATATATATATATATATATATATATATATATATATGTGTGTGCAGGGAGTCACGTCCACACAAAAGAAATCCAACGCAATCTCACCACAATTCGAAGTACGATTATATAGTCTGAAGAATAATCATGGTATCAGTTACCACGTCTAATGTAAATTTAAGCTTTATGTTGGGTAAGTATTTAAATGAGCTGTTATTATCTGCGTTTATACATACATATTCATTTAAATAATTTGTAATAATTTGTCTAACATCTTTTGTTTACACTACACTGAAAGCCACGCATAACTCTCACTGCTACAGGTTGAGATGTTTTCTACTCGGTGCATCTGGAAGGCGCAAGCGTATATTGGCATATATTCTTACATTGGAAATTACAAACTTGTTATATGTGAACGGCCCATTGCTATAGTTAATCAAGTGTGTGCGTATTAGCCTTGGTGTATAAGCTCGGAACTTTAAACTAGCGCACAGGTGGCATAACTTTGTTTGGTTGCAGCAGTTTCGTTACGTGCAACAGAAATGCGGCATTTCCGATTAAGTATCCAAGTGTTGTCGGCTGCTCGCGCCCCTCGCTTAATGTCAGGTGACTCACACTCAGCTCAGCCTTCAACTGCAGCTCATGCTGTATTGAACAGACGCACGTCACTTCATAAATATAGCGGCCATTTTTAGACTGAATTAATTTATTTTTGATGTCTTGGTCAAACTATTTGGAGGGCTGGAACAAATTGCCTCGAGGGCCGGGTTCGGATTGAAAAACCCTGTCGTACGTTTTCATACAACTGAACTCATTTTGGCGTAGTGAGTAGCACGTTCGCCTCACAGCAAGAAGGTTGCTGGTTTGAGCATTGGCTGGGCCAGTTGGCATTTTTCGTGGTTTCCCCCACAAGCCCAAAGACGTGGTATAGGTAAATTGGGGAAGGCTAAATTGTCTGTAGTGTATGAGTGTGAATGAGTGTGTACGGAGGTTTCCCAGAGATGGGTTGCAGCTGGAAGGGCATCCACTGCATAAAACAAATGCTGGATAAGTTGGCAGTTCATTCCGCTGTGGCGACCCCGGATTAATAAAGGGACTAAGCCGAAAAGAAAATGAATGAACTTATTTTCAAATTTGTACGAATTAGCCACTTAATTGACAAAACGTAAAATAGTTACATGTCCTCATGAGGTCAGGCTGGAAAAGTGTAAGACTAAATGCATTTAATGATTGTGAATCTGCACGAGTTTTATTTGCTTTCTCTAATTGAAAGGAATGGTGCGTGTATGCTCTTGCTGGAAGCTCTGCGGTATCAGAGCAGATTTGTTTCTTCTGCATCCGTCCGCTGATGGAGGAAACAGTTGGAGATGCTTCCTGCTGTTTGACTGACCATCATTAGACCGTCTTTTTCCTTCCCTCTCTAATCTCATTCCTTCTGTCTGCTTTTAATAGGCATCATCTTTTCTCTCCCTCTCTCAGCGTCGTTTGTAGAGAATGTGTTTGGATGCATTGATTTCCCCCACATATTTGCCCCTGTGACACAGTTTGTTTGGCCCGTTGACACCACGGATTAATCGATGGTGACAGTTCTGTCAACATCACACATTCTGGCACAAGATGAGGACACGGAGAGTTCAGACTTCCCCATCTGTGGCTAAACTCTTGTTATATTTCGGCCTTGCCTGTTGTCTGGTACTCCATCAAGGAATGACTGCTTGATAAATGTGCCATTTTGTTCTGTCAGTGTAGCGTTCTGCTGTGCAGTATGTGAAACACATCATTTGTCAGTGTGGGGGAACAAAAACTCGCCAGACAGCAGGTGAAATAGAAACTATATGGAGCCAGGAAACTCCCACATAGGGAACACCAGCGACTCCGTGAAGTGATGATGAACACTAATGTCGAGTTCACACCGCGTGATTTGCAGTTGTTTTCACACTGCATGTCTATCCTGGGGTACACTGGGAAAAAATGCTTTTCTTAGATTTTTAATTTTTTTTTTTTCTCCCTTTTATTATTTTCAAAAATATGTAAAACAAAGCATATTGTACAAACATCAACAATTTCCCCCCCTCAAAAGCAAAAATAAATAAATAAATAAAAATAAATAAATAAATAATAATAAAAAAATAATAATAAATCAATAAAAAAATAAAAAAAATAAATGAAAAACACACAACAATATCAACAGATACAGTAAGTCACATACATATATCCTGAATCATGCATCTAAGAAATGTAAGGTAGATACTACAGAAAAGGTCCCCAGATTTTTTCAAAAGTCCTTGGTGATCCTCTGATGCTGAACAGTATTTTCTCAGGGGTGCAGTAGGAAATAAGTTCGTTGATCCAATGTTTTGTAGATGGAGGGTGAGATGATTTCCAGTTTATTAAAATGCATTTTTTTTACAGCCGTTCCAGCCAGAAGGGTAAAGTATTTTTTATGGTGAGATGTATCTAGTAGTTCAGTGTCCCCCTTTCTTAGAGTTTTTGTCTTGTTTCTAATAAGAATATCTCAAAATTCTTGAATCAAGAAGCATCTTCTAGACAAGCTAAATATATTGTCTTGTTTTCAGAAGTACGTCAACATTAAGTGAGTTTTTCTGAAGTGAAAACAGGATACAGATGCATACCCCATTGGCAGATTATTTGGTTTGTTTTAAGGAAAATCTTGACTTGTTCTTTCTGAAAACAAGACACCAGGTCTCGTTCACTAGTAATTGCAATAGTTTTTTGTAATTATAGGCATATTTGAACTTTGATTTTAACTATTTGAACTATATTTTCTATTTGAACTGATATATAATAATATCTACTTTTTATTCACCCTGTTTGATCATCAATATCACAATGTGCGAGCCCGCAATAGTCACATCTGCAGTGTAGTTGGGATTATAGTTGACAAGATATTAATGGTAACAACATACTGGTTTCATTTCAACTTTTAACCTTAGAGTGAAGGTTTATTATTTGCATGTGTTATTATAAGGCTTGTGACTGCGTGAGCATTTCAAGCAAATTGAAGCCATCTGGGCACAGCAAATTTAAATGTTTGTTGCTTAAAGATTAATTATACATTTATATAATAATTTTACTGAATTTACTCAACTGAAAATGATATATTATTATTATTAATATTATTATTATTATTATTATTATATTGTGGTTTATTTTGTATCTGTCATTTTTTTATATTATATATTATGCAGATATGCTCCCCTACAGAATCATCCAAATCGATTAAAAAAATGAATTTTTCACAAGCTATTAAACTCATCTGGTGAAATTGCATTTATATCGCAGTGTAAATCGCAGTAAATGAAAATATTGCAATGTCAGTTTTTTTTTTCTCAATATCGTGCAGCCCTATTATGAAGGGTTTTTTATACATGTTTATAAGGCCCCGGGTGTATATGATTGGTGAATCGTGATTTTTTTTTTACGCACATAAGTTTGCGCATACTCATTTGTTACTGAATGAGAGTCAGAATCAGAATCTGCCAGTCATAATCAGAGGACATTTTTTGCTGTTTCTGCGCAGAATTTTTTGCAGATTTATGCTTAATCAATGTATCTTAACTAAAAACTTAATATTTGAAATAAAAATAAAAAAAACTTTACCTTTTGTTTAAGGTTTATAATGCAAATCCAATTAGATCCACTTATTTGATAAACAAAGCAAGACTCTCATATAATCTATATCTACTAAAAGACAGAACATATGACTTTAAAAATTTATTGTAAATTAAAGCTGCAAGCAGCGATGAAAGGGACCTCGCACCACCGGCCCACCGCCGCCCGGTGCCCCACCACGACAGTGAACAGCGGACGATAAAAATTTAAGCCGAAACATTAAAAAAAACTGAGAAAACCACAGATTTATGCCAAACTTCCTCCTGTCAGCAGGTGGCGCTACCACTGTCACTACCTATTGGCACGTGGATGTCTTCAGGAGAGGAATTTTATCAAACATGTGAAGTTTCAGGCTGGTCGGACATTATTTCGTTGAGTTATAAGCCAAATTTCCTTCAGTCAGCAGGTGGCGCTATGCCTGTGACTCAATATAGGTTTGTAAATGTGTTCAGGAGAGGAATCTCATCGAACCTAATAAGTTTCAGGCAGGTCAGACATCGTGGGACTGAGTTATGAGCCAAACTTTGTTCTGTCAGCAGGTGGCGCTATACTGTGACTCAGTGTTGGTATGTAGATGTCTTTAGGAGATGAATCTCATCAACCCTGTGAAGTTTCAGGCCGACCGGACATTGTGCGGCTGAGTTATAAGTACTTCCTCCTCCATGGCGAAGCGTTGATGTTTGTCAGTCCGTCACGGACACGCCCATCAGTGAAAACTCTAGACCTTCACAATATATCATCACTAGAGCTTTCAGATAACACCACACTAATTTGGAGCTGATACGATAAAATTTGTGGAAGGAGTTTGTTGTGCTGTAAAACACGTCACTTCCTGTTGCCAGCAGGTGGCGCTATAACTGTATCTGGATATTGGCGTAAAAACGTGTTCAGTCCGGACTGTTATCATACGTGTGAGTTTTGAGGCTGATCGGATAATGCATGCCTGAGTTAATACAACTTCCTGTTTCATGGCGAATGCTCAAAGTTTGAGAGCCCGCCACGGCCACGCCCATCGATGAAAACTCTAGATCTTCGCAATTTAGCATCGCCAAGGCCTTTAGATGATAAAACCCAATTTTGGGGTTGATCCTATTAAATCCCTAGGAGGAGTTCGTTAAAATACAACGCCTGGGATAGGCAAAATCGCCACTTTTTCGCCGAAGGAAGTTAAAAATATCCGACTTCCTGTTGGGTTTGAGATTTCGCTCCAAGAGACTTTTTTGTACGGTTTGGCATGTTTGAGGTGTGTGCCGATTTTCGTGCGTGTGCGTGATTCCTGGCTCGGGGGCTAGTCCGTCTGAAGTGCATAGGTGGCGCTGTCGAGTCATTTTGCCACGCCTACTTCCGAAACCTCTAAAAAACGAAATTTTTCGCCACTTCTGGGGCGTGTGCAAAGTTTCGTGAGTTTTCGGGCACGTTTAGACCCTCAAAATCGCGATCATTTACCCGGAAGAATAATAATAATAATTAAAGCTGCAAGCAGCGATGAAAGGGACC
>CAIGQQ010026964.1:2756466-2775111 GCA_903798035.1 Danio albolineatus | reverse complement strand
TACGCACCGTTCCGGTGCTCGGTCCCTAATAATAATAATAATAATAATAAACAGAGCAATTCCAATAGGGCCTACGCACCGTTCCGGTGCTCGGTCCCTAATAATAATAATAATAATAATAAACAGAGCAATTCCAATAGGGCCTACGCACCGTTCCGGTGCTCGGTCCCTAATAATAATAATAATAATAAACAGAGCAATTCCAATAGGGCCTACGCACCGTTACGGTGCTCGGTCCCTAATAATAATAATAATAATAATAATAATAATAATAATAAACAGAGCAATTCCAATAGGGCCTATGCACCGTTACGGTGCTCGGTCCCTAATAAACGGAGCAATTCCAATAGGGCCTACGCACCGTTCCGGTGCTCGGTCCCTAATAATAATAATAATAATAATAAACAGAGCAATTCCAATAGGGCCTACGCACCGTTCCGGTGCTCGGTCCCTAATAATAATAATAAACGGAGCAATTTCAATAGGGCCTACGCACCGTTCTGGTGCTCGGTCCCTAATAATAATAATAATAATAATAATAATAATAATAAACAGAGCAATTCCAATAGGGCCTACGCACCGTTACGGTGCTCGGTCCCTAATAAATCATATGAACATTTTCATATTAGTCAATAATATTACTTAAATTAATTAAATTCTGTTAATTTAATTAATTTCATGTAGGCCTACCCATGAGGTTTGTCATGGTGAGGAAAAAAGTTTAGCAGGTGCATTGGAATATAATGTGTATTTCTTTCATCTGACGTCAAAGAAGGCCATCTGTGGTTTCATGTGCACTTATTTTCTTATAAAGAGCGTGCCGGAGGTGTTTCGCTTATGGCGTTGATCTGGTCATGTGGCAGATCACTACGATCTAGTTTCAGTGAAAACAAAGTAGCCTCAGCCTTGACTAGCCAAGCATGTGTCCAGTACCCATCACAAGAAATAAGGTTAAAGTTGGTGTGTTTCATTGGCTTTAATGGTGTGACAGATAACTAGTGGTGTAACGGATCACAAGTCTCACAGTTCGGATCATATTATGGTTATTTAGTCACAGATCAGACCATTTTTTTGGAACAGCCAAAAAGGGGAGGAGACAAATGTAATTTGCTTTGCATTTATTACAGCACTGCAAGTGAAAACAGCACTGCAAGACACTTTTGGTTTTAACAAACAGAACTTAGAAGCTGTAATTTTAAAAATAAAGAAAATGAAGAAATCATCAGCTGAATAATAATAAACTATAAATATTCAGCACTGTGAAAAATTCACTATTACTCCTACTGTTGCTGAGAAAGCTAAATATAGAAATCTAACATTAGAATTTGTAATTCTATAATATTTGTTAGTCATGTTCAATAAATTATTCAGTTATTCACTCATAAAACTTCATGTTTCATTGCTGGTTGGATAATTTTTGAAGAATTATTCAGTGGCATATTTTTGATGGCTGGTTGGCGCCACCTATTAGTTAAATAATGTAATTGCTGCCTACAACTGTAAAGGGCCACGAAACCCCCCAGTCTCAGCATGGTGTTTTCACACCTCTAGTTTGGAAAAGCTCAGTAAATTGTGTGTGTCCAGCTCTGTTTAGGTAGGAGTGTCGGGGAAGGGGAAAGAGGGAAGGTTTTGCATAAAAATGGGAGTTTCCATTTGTGCACGCGCTCCTTTTCACACAGACTGTGTATAAATGGACATCAGTAATCGAATTATTTGCCAAATTATTAATTTGTTGACTTTAACTGCACTTTCTCTTTATTTTCGGATTCACGTGATGGGCAGGGCTTCTGTCTATGGCTTGGTGACTGTAGCTTTATTGCTAAATGGCTAACAGGTGTTTTATAGAGAGAATAACTGTTTTATGTGCTTTATGAAGGCTGATATTCCACTGATAGTCTACTGATGAAGGCTGATAGTCCATTAGATTATTTCAGAGGTGCACCAGCTCTGTGAGCTCATAAACTCCTCCAGAAACTGTACTTGGATGATGGAAGCTTTCAGCGGTGCTTCTGACTGAGCCGAGCCGAGTTTTCCCTCAGGACAATAACAACAGGCGCTACGTCATAATCACACCCCCACAAGAGCAAGCTCCTGATTGCTTAACGCGGCGCGAACGTCCGCTGAAGCTCATTTTCATTTCATTTTCAAACTGAAGCGATTGGCGCGAATTGCGTCGTTAAGCGCGTCAAACACGCGGCGCCATTCACGCATATCGCGTTGCAGGATGCCTATTCGCGCCTTTGCATTGACTTAGCATGTAAATCACTCGCGCTTGATGCGTTTTCCGCAACTGCTGTAAGGTACAATCTTCGAAGCGATCATAAATATTAATGAAGCTCCGCCGCTTACACAATAGAGCGCTCTGGTTGGTCTATCTCATGAATTAATGTCGAACACCCAGAGACGTCAGAACGTGCTGGCCGGGACAGGCGTCCACTCTCCACGCTGGAATATACGCAAGGATCTCATCGGTGTGACGCAGCTTCAAAAATTCGTTTCAAACCGGAAGAACGAATTTGCTCGAAATAACGCAAAAACAACCAATTTTCACTTTTTAGTCAATTATATGTGTCATAATAGTGTTTATAGCAGCGTGGGACACATATATGACTGTCAACAGCTCAAAAAATGTGTTTTGGTGTTTCATGGCCCTTTAATTTTTGAGCGTCAAGTTAAATGCATATGACGTTGATTTTAATCTTTAGCATAAGCATCAGTGGTTTTATCTAAACTTTAAACTGTTATTTTAGTACTTCTGTGTCATTTGACTGTTTGTAACTTACTCAAAAGACTAAAGACTGAACCTTTGTCTTGACTTTTGCGTTTTTCAAACACAGATTTGAATGCAGCGATTCAAAGGATTAATAAACATATGCAAATCACCATCATTTATAATTTACGTTGCGTATGTGTTGAGATCCCAATGTTTAATGATCAATCGTGCCACTTACACTAAATGCATTAATGCAGGCTAAACAAGTAGTGACAGAAAACACCTTTAATAACCTAAGAAACCCACCACATCCCGAATAACCTACCACAACTTCTTCCGTCATCATTATATTTTACAGGAAAGCCTAAATGTTTTCATACATGTGATTTGAATGAAGCGAGAGGTGATATCACTGCAATCATTACAGATTAATCTACAAGTAAAAAAAAGTACTAATCTGTGGGTCATGAGTAGGGCCAGACGGAATCTGCGGACATTTTTTACTATTTCTGCGGAGTATTTTGTTAAAAATCTACGGATTTATGCGGAATTATTTTAGGAATATCATAACAAAAAAATTAATATATTAAATAAAAAGTAATACCTTTTTAACTTGTATTTAATGTTTACAATGCAAATTCAATTATATCCACTTTATTTGGTAAACGAAGCAAGTCTCTCGAATAAAATCTCTACTAAAAGACAGAAAATACTACTTTACAAACTGTATTGTAAATAAATCATATGAATATTTTCATATTAATCAAAATTTTTACTGAAATTAATTCGAAAACAGAATAAATATACATTTACACATATTTACAACAGTAAATAAACAGAAACAAAGATAGGCTAAAAATCTGTGGAATTCTGCGCGCGCAGATTCCGTGTGGCCCTAGTCATGAGTGTTCCGAACCGTGGGTTGTGATCTGTACGAATCACGGATCAACCGTGAAACCGTTACACCCCTACAGATAACACTACATCTGCTAGGCCAATCCAGCTTTAGCTTATCAGTAGACAATGAATAATTAAATGTGTAGGAATGAAGTTTTCTGCATTAAAGGCTCTCTTGCATCTTATCTGCTAGATGGAGATTTAATGAGTGGGAGAGAGTCACAGGAGTGAAACACAGCTGTTTGTGAGGGGGTGGCAGAGCTGGCTGTCAGTGCGGTGCCATCTCTGTCTGTTCATGTGGGCACAGAGTCACGGCGCAGTGCAGCAGCAGCTCTCAGCATTTAACACATTATCACAAAACCTACAAAGCCTTAAGATGGAGTTAAGCTAATAGTGGAAATTTTGTCTTCGTTATCTTTAGGGCTGCATGTCATTCATTTTCTTGTCGGCTTAGTCCCTTTATTAATCCGGGGTCGCCACAGCGGAATCAACCGCCAACTTATCCAGCATATTTTTTACGCAGCGGATGCCCTTCCAGCCGCAACCCATCTCTGGGAAACATCCATACACACACATTCACACTCATCCACTATGGACAATTTAGCCTACCCAATTCACCTACTGTATACCACATGTCTTTGGACTTGTGGGGGAAACCGGAGCACCCGGAGGAAACCCACGCAACCACGGGGAGAACATGCAAACTCCACACAGAAATGCCAACTGACCCAGCCGGGGCTCGAACCAGCGACCTTCTTGCTGTGAGGTGATCGTGCTACCCACTAGGCCACCGTGGCGCCAGGGCTGCATGTGATGATGTCTATTTTGTTTTTGTTGTACAATAGATTGCACCAAAATGTATCACAATAAATGATGTTATTGTCGTTTATAGGACTGCACAATATATACACAGCAAAATAATCTGTGTACATTTAACTCAATTTGACAATGTACACCCAACTTAACACTCCTTGTGTGTACATATGACTTCCTCTTTTTTGGAGTTAAAATAACACTTACTAAAGTGTGTAATTTGTACATTACTCACAGAGTTCTTTTAACACCGTGTGAGTTTATTCTTACATCAAACTGGAGTGTGTGCTACTCTTCAAAGTGTTAATATATAAAATTTGTACATTACTCACTTTATTTAAAGGGCCACGAAACCCCCCTGTCTCAGCTGGGTGTTTACACACCTACAGTCTGGAAAAGGTCAGGAAAGTGGGTGTGTCCAGCTCTGTTTAGGTGGGATAGTCAGGGGAGGGAAAGAGGGAAGGTTTTGCATAAAAATGGGAGTTTCCATTTGGGCACGCGCTGATTTTCAAACAGGCAAAACAAACACAGAGACGCAGGGGTAGAAAGACAGTCACTGTTTACATTGACATCAGTCATCTAATTATTTGCCAAATTACTAATTTGTCGACTTTTACTGCAGTTTGGCACTTTTACTCAGGAACATTTCCTGCCTGTCCTTCGTGACAAACGAGATTTTAAATGTGAGTAACTGCTGGAGGAGTGCAGATTTAATGGAGTGTGTTAGACCGCACAGCGTATGTTAGAAGAAAAAAAACCTCAGCATTTCTCAGTAAATTAGATGCCCTCGGTAAGCAGCGTCAGAATCTGTTGTAAATACTAATCAAAATATGAGTAAAAAGTAGACCTTTTAAAAGTTCTCAAGAGTAGTGAGTATTACACTGTAGAAAAGTTGATGCGTTTACAGAATGTTACGTTTACACATCCCTGCACAAACACCATGTGGTGTATTTAGGAATCTTTTCTATTTTCGTTCGTTCCTTCCAACCTTCCTTCAAGTATTAGTTTGTTCTCTCCTTCGTTCGTTCGTTCATATTTTTGTTCCTTCCTACATTAGGTCCTTTTGTTCATTCATTCGTTTGTTCCTTCCTTCCTTCCTTCCTTAGTTTGTTCAGTCCTTCCTTGAATTCTTCCTTCATTCGTTTGGTCCTTCCTTCTTTCCTCCCTTCATTAGTTCGCTCATTCTTTCTTTCATATTTTTGTTCCTTCCTTAATTAGGTCCTGTTCATTCATTCGTTCGTTCCTTCTTTCCTTCCTTAGTTTTAGCCTTCCCTGAATACTTCCATCTTTTATTTGTTTCTTCGATCTTTCCATCCGTTCCTTGTTCGGTCCTTCCTTTTATTTGGCCCTTCTTTCCATTCTTCATTTGTTCCATTTAGTGATTGTTGAGGGTTGTTTGGTGATTTCAGTCATCATACAGTCGACATCCATAATTTTCAGTGACATGCAGTCTATAAAAAGTCTCTGGATCATTGCGTGTAAAGATTTCAGACATCTTCTTGGACATTTTTTATGTTTCCAAAAGGTTTGCTGCATTTATAAAGTGCCCATGTTTTGAGATTGTTCAGTATTGGACAGGAATCACAGGACTGATTTTTCTACTTTAGACAATGATCATAGACAAGAAAGAAATAAAGTAGTAACTGCAGGTTGAAGGAAAGTAGTGGAGTAAAAGTACCGATACTGCACTAAACATGTACTCAAGGGAAAGTACAAGTACACGTTTTTAAAACTACTTAGTAAATTACAATTCCTGAGAAAAACTACTCAATTACAGTAGTTTGAGTATTTGTAATTAGTTACTTTACACCACTGGACATTTGAAACACTGGTCATTGAAATATCGCCATAGGAAGTTGAAAGATCTGTGTAAAAGATCTGTAACAGCTGGAAAAAAATCCTAGAGGAAACACTGGAGTTGCTCACTACAGAACAAACATGATTGTTTATTTTATTCAACATTTTTGCATTTGAGGAAAAAGCTTCATTATGGATGTGAAAGATGAGAAATTTTTACAGTACTGTGAAAAACGGTTTTGCTATTTTTGCTGAAAACTTCCCATTTTTTTCATGGCAAGTTTGATATTTGCATTGAATCGCTCCAGAAGAACAGCCGAAACATTCTGGGCTTCACAGACGAAAGGAAGTCCTGTGTTTTAGAAACAACAGCTTGTAACATGCTTTAAATGGGCTCTACATAAACGGGGACGTTGAAGGCAATAGATAAGTTGAGCCGGGAAGTAAAGCTTCTCTTTGATGTCAAAATGGAGCAGAAGCTAAAAATAGAGAAGCCTTGGCTCTCCAACGTTCAGTTTAGCGTAACCGATCAGAAAAAGCGTTCACAGATCTGAAGATTTTTTTCCCCCTCCGTGACGTCGTTCAGAGATTAAGGTCTTTCTGCTCCCAACTAGAGCCAGATCTGCATGAAATCTGTTTTATTTATTTGTGTGTGTGTGTGTTCAAAAAGTGATTTTTATCACACCATACAGCGATGTGGAGAAAAACACTACAAGTAAGTTATGTGTGCCTCCAGAACTTCATTTTTTATTTTTTTTTTGCCATCATGCAGTTCAGTGGGACACGTGTGACTCATCACTGCTGAGACGCATTGGCCAATCATATTGCAGATTTGCCACCGCATATTGGCAACCAATGATTTATATGTTGCTCAGTCCTCAAGGCTGTCTGGGTTTGACAAGATGCGGCTTGTGCCATTTCTGACCTTCATTATGGAGTGTCCTCAAGCCCACACGCCGCCATGTGAACATTGTCCTCAACAATTGAAGTTGCGCTAATGGCTTGACGTTCGCTTTTATTCCCATGTTGACTCACACGAGACTAATGATCCAAGGTTATGCTCTCCATTTTCTAGAAACGTGGATGTTTTAAGAAAATACTAATTAGATTATTGACTCATGTTATGCTCAGTCAGTAATGATGGATATTAAAGAGGGCTGCAAGAAATATTATATATTTTTCAAATATGGTAATAAGCAGGTTGCACACTGCCATGAGAACACTTTTTTTACGTACTGTATATACAACTCAAGACAAAACAGAAACTGACTGCAACATTAAACATTTAGAAATAATTTGTTTGTTATGGTGTCTGTCAGTCTGTCTGTCTGTCTCTCTGTTGGTCTGTCTGTCTGTCTGTCTCTGACAATGTGTCTTGGTTTAAAGGAATAAACAAACTGAATTGAAAGAATTTTAGGACATATAAGAAGGAAAAAAAGAGCGAGAGGAAAAAGTCAAGGAATTACAAAGAAGTACAGTATAGAGGTGGAGAAAAAACTGTTGAAACTGTTAAATTTTGTCCTGGAAAGTCTCCTTTTTTAATAGTTTGGTTAAGCCACAATTAGAAAATAATATTTGATTTTCATTAGTTTAGTTTAGTAATTTTTAAGTAATCATTACTGGAAGGGTGTCAACAATTTTGGCCTGGTATTTAATTTAATTTAATTTAATTTAATTCAATTCAATTCAATTCAATTCAATTCAATTCAATTCAATTCAATTTAATTTAATTTAATTGCCTTGAAAATTAAAATTTATTTTAAATTAAAATAAATGAAATTTACATAAAATGTATTAACATTTTTAAATTAAATGTATTTTAATTTAATTTAAAATGTAAAAAATAAGAAAATAAAATAAAATAAAATAAGGCGACAATTAGTAATAGGGACCTAAATACCACCCTGTTTCTCAAAACACCCACCCCTGGCCATTATACATGCTTTGCTTATCTGTATAGTATGCATTCTCTTTATTCCAGACACTTGGTCCAATATTAAAAAAGACAGACAAAACAATACAAACCACACAATATACATTAAAAAAAGACAGTTATACCAATATTTCATTAAAGGTGGCTGATAACGCACCTCAATAAGCCTAGGATTTCTCAACAACATTAAAATGCTATTTTGTCTGCGCCAATAGCCTAGTGGTTACTGCGTCAACACATAGCACAGAGGTGCTCGCGGTGACCCGAGTTCGATTCCCGGCTCGAGGTGCCGATCCTTCACCTAGCTCTGCTCCCCACACTTTCCTGTTTGTCAATCTCCACTGTCCTATCAATAAAGGTGAAAAATAATTATATTAAAAAAAGCTATTTTGATAATTCTCTAATCGACAGATAAACTTTTAGATCAAATTTCTCATCATATAAATATTAAATACATACTTTTATTCTTGAGAACAATTTTTACTCTCTCCACATCACCTGTGATGTTGATGAGAAACCAGACCCGTTTTCATGTTACCATATGTGGACAGAAATCTAATGTCATCCAAAAATCAATGTCACTGTGAAAGTAATCTAGAAAGTATTTCATAACCACATTTTGTTGTTTTCTTTCTTTTTGCTGTCTCTGCAGGGGTGTGCGGTTGTTGTGGAGCGCTGAGGCCTCGCTACAAGAGACTGGTGGATAACATCTTTCCTGAAGACCCGGAGGTGAGAACATTCCCTTTCTCTCTTTCTCTCTCTCTCTCTCTATTTCCATCTCTCCACTCCATTCTTTTACAGCATCACATAGAGTCTATTTACAGTCAAACAGCCCTCGTTTCTCCTCTCCAACCGCTTATTTACATTTGCATTCATGCTCTTGGCAGATGCTTGATTTCCGAGACCACTTAAAAGAAAGTGCATTTAGTGTGTAACAGGCAATTACCTAAGCAGGTGTTTGAGGAAGCGAGCCAGAAACCCATCGACTCCCAGTCTTTGCTGAGTTTAACACCATTTTATGTTATTTTCTCAAAAAGCGCCCAGTGGAAAAGCTGAGATATCTGAAATGTCTCCATTAGCTCTCGTTGGTCAGCATTTGAGCTGCGGTAGCTCAGTTCATTAGTCTTGTTCAGTGTGGCATTGCAATAATGATCCTCCACATTACAGATTTCTATCCAAATCATTCAGAAATCTTGCAGATGCCAGACTTTTGACCAATAATGTACTTCTGCAGTTTCTCAAACATTTTTTATATAGCAAATAGGGCTGGGCGAGTTGTCTAAAATCTCATCTCTCAAAATATATCACTATATAGGACCATTTCAGTAAATTTAATCAATTAGTAGTAGAGCTGTGAACCTACACTAGTACAGATTTGGTTCAATTTGATATCTCGGTGCATTACGTTGCTTTGACGATGCTTTGCATACACACTTTTATATTTTACTTCACAGCACAAGAAGTTTTGTATTAAAATGTTAAATTTTTTATAAATATATTTGTGTGTATATATGTATTTCTAATACAATTTTGGCCTTTAATACAGTCAAATGAACTGTACTTGGTTTTACTTGCTCAAAGAAAACAATCCTTTTGAATGTGTCAAACAAAACTCAAGTACAGGCACAGAACAACAAGAACATTTATAGCAAGTAATAAAAATGTAAATATTATCCCGCTTGCTTTTTAAGCATTGTCAAGTGAATTCTTACACCCCTATAATTGGTCACACGCTCAACAGAAAGGACTGCAATTTGCTCTAACTCTGTTCACCGATGAGTGACACTGATAAACAGCAGCGGCGATCAGCTGATCCATGATAGACGTGGTGGAAGAAACTAATAATTCAGGAGGGCTTGTAATTCTGACTTCCAATATTTCATCATTTTGCACAGCCCTAATAGCAAAGTTATTTCAGTAAACAAGACTAAAAAAAATCTTTAAGAAACTATCTAAATAAAATAATAATTAGCAAAAATAATGGTGGCGCCACGGTGGCCTAGTGGTTAGCACGTTCGCCTCACAGCAAGAAGGTCGCTGGTTTGATCCCCGGCTGGGCCAGTTGGCATTTCTGTGTGGAGTTTGCATGTTCTCCCCGTGGTTGCGTGGGTTTCCTCCGGGTCCTCCGGTTTCCCCCACAGTCCAAAGACATTTGGTCCAGGTGAATTGGGTAAGCTAAATTGTCCGTAGTGTATGTGTGTGAATGAGAATGTGTGGATGTGTTTCCCAGAGATGGGTTGTGGCTGGAAGGGCATCCGCTGCGTAAAACAAATGCTGGATAAGTTGGTGGTTCATTCCGCTGTGGCGACCCCGGATTAATAAAGGGACTAAGCCGAAAGGAAAATGAATGAATGAATGAAAAATAATGGTAATCTTCACTCATTCTATTGTGAAAAATCTTACCTCTGGCTGTTTATAGAAGTAACTGTAAATGCACTTTTAACATGAACCCTTTTCACAAGCCTGTAATGACGTGTGTAACGTTCATCAGCTTCTTAAATCCTTGAAAGTTTGTAATATTTCGATTTTTCTTTTTTTTTTATTTAGAATCTATGAACATTTATGTATACACTATATCATCTTTGCTTCAAATTGCAAAAAGCGAAGTACCGCTTATGTGAGGTGTTTGCAGTGCAGTGTCTATGGTGCAGGACAGTAAATTGGACATTGTTTTCTCGTCTGTCTGCCATTATCAGTCACACACAATTTTTTTCCTTTATTCTAAAAGTCTTTATAACATCATTGTGGAGCTTTTATTTTATTACTTCAGCAAATAAGATTGTAAAAATATATATATTTGTTGTATTCTCAAGTTCGAGAGAATACAACAAATTCGAAGTTAGAAGTTTTCCCAACTATGACGAATTCCACTGAGAAACCCGGAAATGTAAAAGTATTTATTTATTTATTTATTTATTTATTTATTTATTTATTTACATTTACATTATTTATTTACATTGGTACAAATTATAACTTTTACATATGTATATATATATATTTTATCTTTTAAGCAAGCAGTTTTAACATCATGTTAATATTATATGTATAGAGAACTAAAATTACGGGGGGAAGAGGAATAAAAATGAGGGGGTGATTTGAGGTGTTTCTTCTAGGGTTCAATCACTGCTCTCTTGTTAATCCAACAAATGCATTCCGTATTACATAGAACTTCTACGTTTTATTTTAAAGGGAAAGTCTGAGCTTCTCCAGTTGCAGGCAGGACATGACATTTTTTTATCAATGTGGAGCAGCGGGAGGATCTTTCATTTCCAATTCAGTAAAATCAATCTACGTGCCAAAAGGGTTATAAATCTAATCACTGTACGTTGATTGTTGATTGACACCAAAAATAGCTAAACGGGTATATTTGTTTTCCCACCTGTTAATTATAACTGAAAAAACAAAATCCAATAATTAACAATTTTAGGACAACTCCAAAACATGTAACCGAGCGATGCTGGAGTTCTATTACACAGTGGGTCTAGAGAGGAAGCATGTAATTGCACTTTTACAGACGCACATTTTCTTCATTTTGCCAAAAATATAAGCTTGGCTTGTTTAACTACAGTACATGCTCTTTAATATGAAGAACTTTGTCTGAATTCTTTAATTTCTTTACTTTTAGTAGTTTAAGTAGCATTTGTGTGTTTTTAGGTTCAGTGTTTGCTCTAAACTTTTATTTTATTCTTTATTACTTAAAGGTTTGAACAAGATTTCAGCATGTTTTCTGTTAAACCTGTGAAATTTTGAATTACTACAACTGAACCTAAATGCATAAAAACTAAATAGAAATGTCTTCACAAAATAAAAACTCAACTGAAACCAATAAAACCAGTATAAAAGAATAGCGGAATATAAGTCAGTGAAATCAACAAAAACTAAACTAAAATATACAGCAAATTCAAAAGTAGTATCAGAATGTAAAAATGTAAAACTATTATAACATTGCTATTTACGCCACTGATCAGTCTATTCAGTCTAAGACCAGACAAAGTAAAAAATTCTGATCTGCAGTGGTCATGAAATTAATATTTGTGTGTGTTTTTGTTTTCTGTGTGTACAGGATGGGTTAGTCAAGGCCAACATGGAGAAACTGACTTTCTATGCCCTGTCAGCTCCAGAGAAGCTGGATCGGATAGGGGCATACCTGTCTGAAAGACTGTCCCGTGACGTAGCTAGACATCGTTATGGGTACCAAAATTCATAACAAGACTGATCTGAATTTTATTTTTTTTCCTCTCTCTTGGTTCTCCTGTCTGTACGGAGTGTGTGTTTGTCTTTTCAGGTATGTGTGCATTGCGATGGAAGCTCTTGACCAGCTTCTAATGGCCTGCCACTGTCAGAGTATCAACCTGTTTGTAGAGAGTTTCTTAAAGATGGTGCGAAAACTCCTGGAGGCTGACAAACCCAACCTGCAAATCCTGGGAACAAACTCAGTACGTACACACTGTATTTGTGTTTCCTACTTCACTACCTGACAAAAGTCTTGTTGTCGATCCCAGTTATAAGAGCAACAAATAATAACTTGACTTGGAGTTGATCATTTGGAAAGTGGCAGAAGGTGGATTTTTCCGAAGAATTATCTGTTAAACTGCCTCCCAATCATCATAAATACTGCAGAAGACCTACTGGAACCTGCATGGACTTAAGATTCTCACAGAAATCAGTCAGAAATCAAAAGTTTGGTGAAGGAAAAATCATGGTTTGGGATTACATTCAGAGTGGAAACCTGATGTATCAAGACATTTGTGCTGCCCATTACATTACAAACCACAGAAAGGGCTAATTCTACAGCAGGATAGCGCTCTTTCTCATACTTCAGCCTCCACATCAAAGTTCCTGAAAGCAAAGAAGATCCAGGTGCTCAAGGATTGGCCAGCCCAGTCACCAGTCATGAACATTATTGAGCATGTCTGGAGTAAGATGGAGGAGTCATTGAAGATAAATCCAAAGAATCTTGATGGACTCTGGGAGTCCTGCAAGAACGCTTTCTTTGCCATTCCAGATGACTTTCTTGATAAGTTATTTGAGTCATTGTAGAGATGTATGGATGCAGTCCTCCAAGCTCATGGGAGTCATACATAATATTAATTCTTTTTCCACTGCACCATGACTTTATATTCTATACTGTATATTATTTCTGCTAAGTCACAAGACTTTTAAAATAAATAGAAATCAAGGTATGATCATATTTTATTTTGGTAAAATAAGCGTCTAGAGTGCTTTACGTTTCATATAAACCTCTTCTGATGCCAAATGATCAAGTAGAAGACTAGTTATTATTTGTTGTTCCTAAAACTTGAAAAGGCCACATTATTTTTGTCAGGTAGTGCACTATGAAAGTCAATGTTTACAGGTTTCTTACATTTTTCAAGGTATCTTATTTTGCATTTGACAGAAAAAAGATACTTAAACTGGTTTGTGACAAGTAAATAATAACAGAATTTTTTATTTTTGTGTGAACTATCCCTCTATTATAATTGTGAAGCATTCTGTTTATAAAAGAGTAAAATATGAGCAATATTTAATGATATGTATTTTGGACCTTGTGTACTGAAGGTTTTTAAATACATAAAATATATAAAAATAATTTTGCAGATGAGTCGTAAACAAGTACACACTGCAGTCCATCCATCCAAACACAATCCGGACATCCACATAAATTCTAGGTCAAGATGAGCAATCTAGAGTGCAATACATGCAAACATACACTAGAAAATGTAAACCTTATCACCCAGAAGCAGGTTGCAACACTGCAGAAATCAAATCGTATATAAAATCCTCTTTTAAACTGATTCATTTCTCAGTGGCGTTTTACAGTGACCCTATTAACCTGGAAATGCTTTAGGAGAGGGAAGAGTTAGTTAACGCTCACTGCAGTCTGCAAAGGCCTAATCACATATGGAAATGTAGAGTTTATGCAGATATTATTCATTAATGCAGATTTGATATGTAGACACTAGTTTAAAAACGAGTCATTAAATCATCTATGACAGGATCCCATTCGTCAGCTTCCTACTGTTTCTATAATAGGGCCTTTTATTTTATTTTATTCATGGCCACGGTGAACATGACTTTAAATAGCTAAAACCTGTCAAATGTTAAAAGATTGGCTTCCTTTTTTAGTCTGAAACAAATACAGTAAGACTTCACTGTAGCTCATTCGCAGTATTTCAAATAAATGAGTCAGTAAAAATGTCTAAAAATGTCTCTCGTGACCAGTGGCGGTTCTGGCACCCTGGGCAAACCACCCCATAATTTGGCACTATAACAGAATATGTTAAATAACAGAAATCAATCCTAAATGTAACTGGAAAACAATGAAAGACAAAACTGAAGTGATATGATAAGAAATATTTTGCATGAATATTAATTATGACAATTCTATTAAATAAAATAAATAGGTTTTATAGAATTATCTGTTCATCTTAGACCCGACTCATGGCTGGGAATTAATGTTATTAAGTCTTACCTCCCTGACTCATTGTCCCACATTTCTGTTTCATAGCCATCCTTAGTCAAAATAAGATCATCATCATGTTGTATAAACTTCAGTTTTGTCCACTTGCAAAATTCGCTGCGTGCCGACACCTCTGCATAAATAGCTGTTACTCCACTCTCACTGCGCATGAGCAGCGAATATTTTAAAAGCATGCATGTAAACAACCCGAGATTCATACCGGGAGCAGGAGCAGCACATCTGTGTCAAGCAGGAGCGGTGCACTTGATTTTCTGTGTGCATATGTTAATTTATTAACACCAGCGTTGTTTTATGCCGAGTTCAGACTGCATGATTTTAGCCCCGATTATGACTCGCCGACAGGTTTTGAGAAATCGCCGACAATTGCCTGAAATCACAGACAAATCGGTGCTTGATCACGCAAGTGACAATCTCACAATATGAACTATCAAAGACGCGATCTGAGAGAATCGCTGATGAGTCGCCGAGGCCTGGGAGATATTTGGCGTGCTGAATATCTGGAGCTGTCAGCCATTCAAATCATGCCGTGTGAAATGTGTTTTGACTGAAAATAACATCGGCGATCGCTTACAGCCAATGAGAGAGCAGCATTCACTAGTGTGGGTACCTGCAGGCCAGCGGGAGGTTGGGGGAAAAGTTAAAAGTCATTTTCAGTTTATTCGGACCCAAGAAATGGAGGGAAAATTAGTGTAAATTTGGCAGGAGCCCCTGTGTCTGTTTGACGTGTCATGTGAGCAATATCACAACCTAACCCAGTCAAAAAATAAAAAAGTTGAGGAGAAATTGCTAATTCCCTTTAAAGCCAGTCGAGCAAATATGTACATTTTCTACCCCATTAAAGGCTTCTTTCTCGTTATGTAGTTAATAACAAAAGATATACTACGTGTTTTTGGGTGTGAGACGTAGTTTGGACAAAGTTGTCTGCGATTCTTCCTATTTTTAAGTCATGCAGTGTGAAACTCCCTGTCGCCGATCCTTCTTGCAGTGTAAACAAAGCAGTTAGCCCAGATAGTCATGCAGTGTGAAAACATCTGTGACACGACTACTCTGAAAATCCTGCAGTCTGTACTTGGCATTAGTTGCACAAAACATGTTTGCACATACAAACTAGCCCTGCGATTAATTGAAATCGTATCGAAATCGCGTCTCGGATATTTACAGCACGATTTACCTGCAGTATGGTATTTGAACCAGTGATTATGATCTATTTATGACAAAGCAAATGTGTGAACACACACGCAACTACTTATATATTTGGTCAAGTCGATTGAGTTTGAGTTTGATGGCGCGTGCTCTCACACACACACACAAACACACACACACACACATACACTCATTTGTTTTGCCATAGTTGTGGCATAGTCATAGTTTTTTGCCATAGTTTTGCCATAGTTCATAGCTTTACTGGGTGATTTTTATTTTATGTCTGTTTTAGAGACATGTTACAGGTCTTTGATAAAGATCTAATTGTTTTTCTTTTAAAATATGTTTCAGATGATTTTTACTGGGGCACGTTTTTGTTTTTTTATTTTTAATTAATTTTTTCCCTGTTCTGCTTCTAGCAAGATGCCGTCTTGGGTGATCACCCCTATTGCCCATGCACAAATCGGCCACTGCTCATGACAAGACTTATTACGGGATCAAATTTTCCTGTTGCAATTCAATTATTGGAGCTTTAATCACTGTACACAATTTTGCATGATATGCATGATATTGTAGCCTTCAATGATTTCCTTAAGATAAATAACAAAAAATAAAGCAACTGGAATAACTACAACAGTCGCAGTCGTCTGATCTCATATGAAGCAAGAGATCACGATGACATATGATGACGTGTGCTGGTGTTATAGTGCTGTTCCATTTCTTAGGGGTAAATTTTGAAGCCTTTCCCCTTCACGTTCTGTTTTAAGGGCCATGGGGAAGAGGAGGGGGTAGGGGTACAAAAATAGAATTGGGATTGGGGCAAAGTTTCAGTAGTAAACGTGAATGCATCGTCAGTGCATGCAAAATCGACAGTGAGAAAAAGACAGATTACTATATTAAATTTAGATAAAAACACAACTATATGTTCTTAGTTATTACCTCCATTCAATGATGCTTTTACGACATAATCAGATTTCAACTACAGTTTCAACTCATTATTAGGCATTTACTAAGAAATTAACATCACCTAAGATTCATAAAAGCTTTTGAAGTATAGAGCTTTTAAAGTGTAGTTAAATTACTGATGTTAGAGCCTTATTTCTATACTATATAAAGTAACAGAATTGTCAGTCAGTATTTCTTAACTATTAATAGTTAAAACTATTTACTTAATAGTTAATAGTTTTAACTATTAAGCTAAGAAATTGCTCATAGTCTAAATAATAATTATTCACTGTATTTTGAATTGCCCACGATATCAAAATCATTGGACGACATCATCCATTTTTTTCCCTTTGCTCCAATTTGGCACGAATCTGCTGGCCTGAAATTAGCAGCATTTAACTGTCTACTCATGACCCTATCCTTAATTTTAAAAAACAAATTAAAGTTATTCATTTGATTAATTTACTTCCATGCATTTCTTCTATATTGTTCTTATTTGTAGGTGTCAGCTTTTATTGTCCAATATTGAAGATGTGGTGACCGTGCTGTTGGTTGGGGTCAATGTAGAACAAAAACAACATCACATTAGCATTTAATCTTTGATAATGCTACCTCATAATCACCCACTACCTCAGCCTGGTAGAGCACCATTTGCTGTCTTTTCGAGGAAATGGGTTTTTAACCTGATTTGACTGTGGTTGTCTAGTTATGTAATTCATTTTTTTCTATTGATTTGCTGTTTTTTTTTTTCCAGTTTGTGAAGTTTGCTAACATCGAGGAGGACACCCCTTCGTATCATCGCAGTTATGATTTCTTTGTGTCACGGTTTAGTGAGATGTGCCATTCCGGCTATGAGGACCCCGACATCCGCACCAAGTGAGCAAACACACGTCTGACTGTGTGCGTATGTGCATTCAGTTCAGATATATGCATGAATTATGGTGAAGGAGATATAGATGGAGGTTTAGTAGAAGTGAATACACGTAAAGCAATAAATAGGTAAATGGATAAATGCAGGTAATGGATGACTAGGTGGATGGATGGATCTACAGTGTATGAGCGAATGGTAGATATGGATGGGTGGCTTATGGGTGGTTGGATTGTTGGTTATATAGTAAACATGGATGGATGGATGAATGGATAGGGAGGATTGTTGGTTATATAGTATACAGTAATGGATGAATGATAGATAGAGCAGGATTCACTGATGGATGAATGGATGGTGAAAAGAGATGGATGAATGGATAGGGAGGATTGTTGGTTATATGGTATACAGTGATGGATGAATGATATAATATAGCAGGATTGACTAACGGATGGATGCACAGATGGATGGTGGAAAGGGATAGATGAATGAATGTATGGATAAGGAGAATTGTTGGTTATATACAGTAGTAGACAGTGATCGAATACAGCTGGAAGAACAGGGATGGATGGATGGTAAAGTTTGATGAGTGAGTGGATGGATTGTTGGTTATTTAATAGATGGTGATTGAATACAGCAGGATGGATAGTTGAATGGATGGATGGTGGACTGAGATGGAGGGATAAATGAATGAATGGGGAAGGATTGTTGGTTATAAAGTATACAGTGAATGATGAATAGAGCAGGGTGATGGATGGACGGACGGATGGATGTGTAGACGGATGGATGGTGGAGAGAGATGAATGGATAGAGAGGATTGTTGGTTATATAGTACACAGTGATGGATGAATGATGAATACAGCTGGATTGATGGAAAGACAGAGATGGATGGTGAACAGAGATGAATAGATGGATGAATGGATACGAAAGATTGTTGGTTATGGTATACAGTGATTAATTATGAATAAAGCTGGATGGATGGATGGATGGATAGATTGTGGACTGAGATGGATGGATAGGGAGGAATGTTGGTTATATAGTATACAGTGATTGATGAA
>CAIGQQ010026964.1:2740498-2756456 GCA_903798035.1 Danio albolineatus | reverse complement strand
GGATGATGAAGAGAGATGGATGAATGGATAGGGAGGATTTTGTTTATGTAGTATACAGTGATTGAATGACGAGTACAGCTGGATGATTAGACGGATGTATGGTGGACTGAGGTGCATGGATGATAGAGCTGAATGATTGGATGAAAAGAGGAATGGATTGTTGTTTATCGTATGCAGGGATATCATTCATTCATTTTCTTGTCGGCTTAGTCCCTTTATTAATCTGGGGTCGCCACAGCGGAATGAACCGCCAACTTATCCAGCATATTTTTACGCAGCGGATGCCCTTCCAGCCACAACCCATCTCTGGGAAAGTATGCAGAGATATATGGATGATTAATTCAGATGGATGGATGGATGGATGGATGGATGGTGGAGAGAGATAAATGGATGATGGAGCTGGATAAGTGGATGAATTGATAGGGACGGATTGTTGGTTATATAGTATACAAGGATGGATGGGTGGGTGGAGAAGCTGGGTTGGTGGATGAGCTGATGGAGATGGATTTTTGTTTATGATCTATAGGGATGGATTGATGGATGAATGGACAAATGGATGGGTGAATAACTGATAGAGAGGGATAAATGGATGTAGGAAGGGCATCAATGAATATACAGTAGACTCATGGATGAAACTAAAGATTGGTGGATTGATAAATGGATGAAAGTTAAATGGATTAATTGATGTATGGATGGTAGATTGAGATGGATAATGCATAGATGTATGGATGGATTGATGGCTAGATATACGTTCAAGGTCTTGAAATCTAACTAAAAACATCTTGATCTCAGAATCCGAATGGCTGGAATCAAAGGTCTACAGGGAGTAGTGAGGAAGACTGTGAACGATGAGTTGCAGGCCAACATCTGGGATCCTCAGCACATGGACAAGATCGTCCCGTCACTGCTCTTCAATCTGCAGTCTGGGGAAGGCACAGAGAGGTAGGAGAATTGGACTCAAATGAACTCATGTGGGACAAAATCTTGTCTTTCTCCAGGGACTCTCAATGACTCCCAAAGCTGAATCCTTAAAGTGCTCTGAACACTGCTGGACAGTGCGATGCAGCCTGGTCTTTTTATTTTGTTGTCGTTTTTCGTTTTGCCAGTTTTTTGGCTTTCAGACAATAATTTTTGTCAGCCAAAAATTTGGTGAATCCCTGTCATAAGGCAGTGGGTTTTGTAAAATATTTTTTTCAGGTGGTGTTTTAACCTTTTTTTAATGTCAAATATTAGGAATTAACCTATTTGTGCTTTTGAAAAAGTTTTCCTGTGCTTTCCAATACTCCATTTATTTGATTAAAATGATAAACTAAGATGAAATATTGTAAAATATGATTGCATTTTAAAGTGTATTTATTGAAATGTAATTTAAATGCAAAACTGAATTTTACGCATCACTAGTACAATCTTTTGTGTCATGTGACATTTCAGAAATCATTCAATATATGCTATATTTGCTGCTCTGGAAAAACATATTTTGAAAAGAGCCGTCCTGCTTAAGATTATCAATATGTTTTAAAATATATTGTGTCAATAAAGCTGACATCTGTCAAATTTCTTTAAAATATCATACAGATTTAAACGTTTAACTAGCTTATTTACACTTCAGAATTTAAAATGTTGCATTAATAACAGACCCCCTAGTTTTCCGCAATCCGTGATCGCTGAATCCAACGCAATGGGCCTCACCTGCGAATTTGCGCTGCATCTCCTTCCACAGAAAGTAAACACACATGAGGAAATGTGATGTCAATAGCAGATTTACATACTAAGAGGTGATTGGACAGGTCTTCACATGTGCATTGAATGCGAAAGGTAATAAGAAGCATACAGCATACAAAGACAGAACTGCTTTGTTGCAGTTGTTTTTATTAACAAACCAATATCACAATGCGCCCCGAACAGTGGGAGGACAACGGGACAATACATTTTTTAACAGAGAACCGTTGCATCCATAGTATGGATGTATGTATGCATGCATGCATGCATGTATGTATGTATGTATGTATGTATGTATGTATGGATGTGTGTATGTGTGTGTGTGTGTATATATGTATAGATAGATAGATAGATAGATAGATAGATAGATAGATAGATAGATAGATAGATAGATAGATAGATAGATAGATAGATAGATAGATAGATAGATAGATGTGTGTTTATATGTATATTTTTTATGTTTATATAAATATATATATTTTTTCATAGCAAAATTGACTGCCAATTTCTGGGAGTTACCACCACAAAATCAATCATTTTTGCAGATCAGTCATTTTTATCACAAACAATCACAAAAAAATAGTGAAAAACTAGGTGGTCTGTAATAAGAAAAGTTGCAACATTTAAAGCCGCCGTTACGCTACATCTACAACAGACGTATTTGGCATGCTGACGCATCAACTAAATTGCTCCCATTATAATCAACGAAACGGGCTCCTTGTTGATTTCCCATAATTACTCAACGGGGGAGACTTTAATTGCCCCTTTTTGCTGTTTGGTGTGTGTGTTAATTGCCGTTTGATGTAAAGGGCAGCTGATAATGAACTCTTCCTGTCAGATGTTCACATCTCAGACTGGTTAACCTGCAGCTACAGCAGTCAAATAAAACACAATGCTCTCATGTTTCTGGTGAATTAAAGGTTCCGGCATCCTTCTGCACGTTTAGTTGAGGTGAGAAGAGTTTCTGCAGATTTCGAGCAGTGTGATGCGATTATATAAGCCAGGGATGGTGTGCGGAGCAGCAGACTGACTGACAGCGGGTGTGTGAGGGCAGAGGAACAGCGAGATTAATTAATGATGAGACCAACCCTGTGAGACCCTCCGACACACAGCGAAGCTCACACAGGAAGTTTTTCATTAAATATGGATTTTTCTGTCAGGCTTTAAGACTTCGTTGTTATTTAAAAAATGTTCCACTTTATATTAGGTGGTCTTAACTTTGATGTACTTGCGTCAAAAAATAAATACAATGTATTTGCTGTGGTCATAATGTATTGATGTACTCTTCTGCTGGTCTTGAGGTAGAATACGGGCAGTTGCGTTGCAACTACATGCCAATGACTTCTCATTTGAGTATTAGTAGACTGTCTGCTTAAAGAGCCCATATTATACATTGAAAAGGTTCACATTTTGGTTTTGGGGGTCTCCAACAGCAGGCTGATCTGATTGCATGGTCAAAAAACACTTTCATTGTCTTATAATATGCATTTATTTTTACCTCATTATCCCAGCGACTCCTATATGAATCGTTCAGTGATTCATTTGTTCCAAAACCCCTCCTTAGCGCGATGCTAAACTGCGCTGATTGGACCGATGACCCAGTCTGTTGCGATTGGTCGACAGCGCTCAGTATGATATAATGCCCACCACGGCTTATCAACATTGAGGTAGTCATAGCGTGTGCGTGAGCTAATCTGCTAACCCTCGTTTTTATCGGGAGTCGCCCGTATTTCAGACACCTCACCCCCAAAACTAGCCCCCGATCTCCCAGCATATCACTCTAATTCTTAACCAGAAGTAAAAACAGCGACATACATTCAGTATTAGTGCACACAGCGGCAAAACCGCCGAACGTGTGTAGCAAAGCTCATGGTGGCCATAGCAACGACAAACAGCAGAGGAACACGCTTAATCCGTAAACACAGCGGCATGCGTCGCGTTTACAACGTGCTTTTAGACGCGATATGAGAATACAAGTTAACCAGAGACACTGCAAGCGGTTACAAGTTACAAAACACAGTTAAATGCATCATTTACAAGCTAGAGAAAACAATGAGGCGACCGTTTTAATCGCACTTACTCACACTTGCTGGATAGCAGGCCAGGGAAATGTCCTGGTGCTCCTAATCCTCCGTTGTAAGCACTCCTCGGAGGGGGAACAGCTCATGGCTGGGTTTAATGCTGAGGTATTTCTGCAGAAACTACTAACTCTTCAAAGTCTCATCTCTGGGTTCTCTGCACACTTCCAATATCCAGCTAAGCACAGTGCTCTTCACTGTGTTGCCAGATGTTGCTGACTGATTTCAGCCCAAACCCTGTTCAAAAGGTTTTACCTGCACAATCAAGTTGAAAACCGCCCGATCTGGCAACTTTTTCGCACCGCTGTTGTTTGTGGGTGGGGTCGGGGATTTCGAATCTGCGCGCGCATAAATGGGCGGGGCTTTGTTTCGTGTTCACGTCATGCCGAAACGGCTAAAGACTCGTAAGCACGGCGACTCGTTTGAGGAACTATGAGTCGACTCTTTTATAGATGAATCAATAGTTTTAAACACTTTGCACTTTCAGATTTAAGCCTTAGCTGGACATTTCACTTCACTTAGAGCTGTGTGACACACTGCATACAAGCTCATTTTCAAAAACCCATAATAGGGGCTCTTTAATATCTGCTGATACTGCTCCTTCAACATTTAACTGACTATAAAAAACTCTGCAAGTACATGTCAACTTACACTTACCCTAACCCCAACCCAGCAGTCTACTTCTAATATAATGAGAATTAGTTGGCATGTAGATACAATGTAACTTAAATTCAAACAGACAAAATGTGTTAAAGGGACCATCAAAATAAAGTGATACCGTTATCTTCTCCATATTTTGAACATTTGTAACAACATCCAACCATTCAGACTTTGTTGGAGGATCAAATAGTAGCCAATCTCTTCTTGCTGCTTGCTAGAAATATCTTAATAGGCACTTGTGTTTCACCATCAAGTTTTAGCCCTGCCTTCATATCAAATGTTTTTCTTTTCGGTGTGATTTGATTTGTTCCATTTTTAAATTCCATTTCTCTGAAGCCAAAGCTGGGTTTCAAATCTGAGCCAAGAAGAGCTGAAGTGTGAAAGCCTCTGTCTCCTTCTGTTTTCTCTGCAGTCGCTCTCCCTCGCCGCTGCAGGCCAGTGAGAAGGAGAAGGAAAGTCCAGCCGAGCTGACGGAGCGCTGCTTTCGGGAGCTGCTGGGTCGAGCCGCTTACGGCAACATCAAGAACGCAGTCACCCCTGTGCTGATGTAAGAGACCTGCCACATATCACACCTGTGTTTTGAAGTGTTTGTTTTTATAGGTGTAATTCAGACAAACATGAGTGGGTTTCTTTTTCTGTTGAACACAAAAGAAGATATTTTGTAGAATGTTTGAAACCAGTAGCCGCTGACATCCATACTAGGAAAGGAATATGAAGTGTTTGTTTTTTAAAGATATAATTCACACACAAATGAGGTGGTTTAAAACCTTTTGTGTTGAACAGAAAAAAGAAACCCAAAAGAAGATATTTTGTAGAATGTTGGAAACCATAGCCACTAACATCTATACTTGTAAAACAAAATTAAGTGTTCTTTTTTTAAAAGATATAAAACACATACAAATGAGGTGGTTTTAAACCTTTTGGGTTTCTTTTTTCTCTTGAACACAAAAGAAGATATTTTGTAGAATGTTGGAAACCTTCACATAAAAATGAGGCTGTTTTAAACCTTTATGGGTTTCTTTTCTCTTGAACACAAAATAAAATATTTTATAGAATGACATCCATGCTGTACTAGGAAAATAATACTATCAGTTTTTAACATTCTTCAAATTATCTTGTTTTGTGTTCAACTGCAGAAAGAAACACATTTGAAACGTGGAAGATAAGTTAATGATGACAATTAAAATTTAGAATTTAGTATTGTGTTATAATTTTAGTCCCAGTATGTATTTCAGAACATTTAAAGAGGACCTGTTAGGCAAAAATCATTTTTATAAGAGTTTAAACACAGTTGTGTAGCAACAATCTGTGAATATAACCAGCTTCTAATGATAAAAACTTATTTTTATTTTTTTATATAATATGTATTTCATAACAACAGTCTGCAGAAACACTTTGATTGACATGATTTGATTGGTTCTCTGTTTGTACATGTCATCAGAGAGGATAAGCCCCACCTATTAGTGACCCTCTCTCCCTCATTAGCATATGACATTAGTCTTGTTTTTGAATCTGCTCTATGCTGACACACAGGCATTTGATGCTCTGTCCTCTTTTGAAAAGAGCACAAACTCGTTTGAATTTAAAGCGACAGTCACCAAAATGGCACAATTAGGATCAAAGCCTAAAAGGGGCAAGTTTAAAGAGTAAAAAAAAAAAAAAAAAACATTATTTGTAAGGTATTTTTATCTGAAACTTCACATACAGGAACATCTTGTAAAAAAAAAAAAGTGGGATTAATAGGTCTCATTTAATGCTCAATTCAAAAGTATGTATATTCAGTTCTAAATCTTTTTAAATATATATTTATTACTTTTTAAGCCGGACAGACACAATAACAAATAAGTGGACAAGACAAGGGGTAGAAAATGTGTATATATATTAGGGCTTTCAATTGATTAAAAAAATTAACTAATTAATCACACTTTTGTCTGTGATTAATCATGATTAATCACGAAAAACCGTATTTATTACAGAAATAAAAACACAGGCATGTAAGTGCCATTTAAATTTTAAAACAATCAATGCCAATAACAAACAAAAATTATTTTCATGTTGGATTCTAAGTGAACTACAAAAAAATCCAAAATACAGGCACTGCAAATGTGGAAATTGGAAAATTATAATAACAAAGTATTGAATACAAACAATTGTTTTCATTGTAAAGTTGTTTTGCAAGTTGAGAACATTAATTATAAAGTAGAACAATTTTGCTCAGTCCTCCTTAATATTTTGGTAGTTGCTAAGACAGTGCAGTCTGTTGACATGTGACCTAAGAGTGAGAAAAGTCTCTCACAAGCAGAATCACCAAATCTGCATGTGAATTTCAGTGCTTAAATTCTGTGTACCACTTGTGCTGTGACAAGGACGCAAGAAGAACCAAGGGGTACATCAAAGTCACGCACTAAAGACTATAGGCTAGACTTCTTACATGGACTTTGGTCACGGCATCTATAAACATTAAATTCTAAACTGCTTTGAGCGACTGTCTGCGATGTTAGGCGTTTAGTCTTGTTGTTAGGATATCCACACATACACAAACACTCTCTCTTACACACACACACAGACAACGCGGGCAGTACAGCGAGCTCACCCGGTATAAGCGACTCCCTTCAGAGTCATCAACGTGCACGGTCGCGTTCATCAAATTTGCTCTAGGCGAACGGTGATCACGCCGCCCTCAACCCGAAAGTGAAAAAGAAAGTGACCGGTTCGCGGATAAACGTGCGGACCGGGAGGGAGGGAGTAGGTGTCGCGGATTAAGCTGGATTTATACTTTCACCTGGCGCCGCATCGCGCGCCTCCGCTGAGTGCACGCGCATCTCGAGGCTTTTATACTTGCCGAGGGAGGGGGTAGGTGTCGCGGGGGGATCGCTCACTATTCTGCCGCCCTTCTCGGCCGCCTCTGTGGACGCACCGGCCCTAAACACAAGTCGGCCAGAACAGGAAATAAGAAAAAACTACCACTGCGTTAATCGCGTTAATTTTTTTAACGCGATTAATATTTCAAATTAATCGGCGTGCGTTAACGCGCTAATTTTGACAGCCCTAATATATATATATATATATAGAGAGAGAGAGAGAGAGAGAGAGAGAGAGTATTTGTGAATTCATAATCAATCTCACTACAGGTGAATTTATATGTTTTTTATTCACTTTTGACTTGTGTTTTTCACTGCAGGCATCTTGACAATCACTCACTGTGGGAAGGCAAAACGTTTGCGGTGCGCTGTTTTAAGATCGTCATGTACTCCATTCAGGTGAGTTAAACACGGTACTGTACATATAAAAATGGCAAATATAGATTTCAAAAAATAGATCAAAAATTAAAATGTAGTTAATAAACATAAAATTAGATTTTATAAAAACATATTTTCTTAGTATTTACTCAAAGTATACAAAAGGTTTAATTTATTCATTCATTCATTTATTCATTTCCCTTCGGCTTAGGCCCCGTTTACACTAGTACATTTTAATTTTAAAACGACGTTTTAGATTGAAAACAATCCATGTCCACTCTGGCGTTTCATCTAGCGTTACTGAACAGCTCTCTGTCCTCACTACACCACTGAAACGCACATCACGTGACCATACACACACTATGTCATGCACTGCAGCTTATGTGAGCGTCTGAGCTCCAGGCAGTCAATGGGTGCTTTGAGCACAGAACCTCAGGTTAGAGCTGTGCCCGTCAGACGGTTCATCAAGAATCCACCGCTTCATCTAATCTCACTAAATTGGTTAAACATGATATTTAATTCATCCTGTTGTCTATATCTAACGGCATTCTCCCCGACTTTGGTCTTTTGAATCTATTACTTGTTCTCAGGTAACGTCTTTTGGCTGAGCACAAAGAGAAGTTAATATTTATGTAACCGCGTACACTGATTCTGCACATTTGACTGATTGCTTGCCTTTATTTCCTATATTGTATAAACTTATTGTTTGTTATACTTTTATAATGGCCATTATTGATTACTTAAACTGATATTCAGTAAAAGAGTCTGAGTATGTTTCGCATTTTCAGTGAAAATGAAAGGAGGCAGTAATGTCATAGGCTCCATTTTGTTACAGATATGCACAGTGAAGATGACGCTCATATAAATATGTAGCTACACGATGCCTTAACATGTTTGGTTTCTGTTTTCATTGTATTGTTGAGATGGTGAAGCAGTGTAGCCAGGATGATGTGAATGATGTTATAAAGTAGCCTACACTGTTCCCTTTGGAGATTTACCTCATGTGTCCTTGAGAGATTGTTTTCCATGTCAAACTTGTGAAGTGTGAACTTAAGGAAAGGATGCAAGACTGAACTGTGTGTGGGCTGCTTAATGTTGAGGGAAAACCCCCAATCAGCAAACGTCTGCAGCCACGTCTCTCTTTTCAACCATCCACACTGACAAAGACCAGCAGGGTTTTAAAATGAAAACAGCCTCTTCAGCGTTTCAAAATGCTCCTTATTCAGCGCTCGAAAACTCCAGGGTAGTGTGGACAGAAGGCCTAACCGTAGCAAAACTTGAGTATTTTAAAACGAAAACGTATTAGTTTAAATGGGGCCTTAGTCCCTTATTTATCAGTGGTCGCCACAGCAGAATGAACCACCAACTATTCCAGCATATGTTTTACGCAGCGGAAACACTGTATTGGTAAACTGTAAAAAAAAAAAAACATAAACTCTCAAATTTAGACACACTCATACACTACGGCCAATTTTGCTAACCCAGTTCCCCTGTAGCACATGTATTTAGACTGTGGGGGAAACTTGAGCACCCAGAGGAAACCCCTAATTTAGTTCATCCAATTCATCCACGCCAACACAGGAAGAGCATGCAAACTCCACACAGAAATGCCAACTGGCCCTGCTGGGACTGAAACCAGCGACTTTCTTTCGGTTTCAGTAATAAATCAAATAATAATATAATAATAAAAATAGGTGTGCTTAGATATTCATAATCTTTCAGAAATTAGCATAAAAATGGCTTTACATAACCAGTGTGATAAATGCCTTTTTTGCAGCTGAATATATTGTTTTTGCAAATTTGTTTGGGTGCTGTAGTAGTTCAAAAGAATTATTACATATAATAAATATTACAAATGATATATAATATTTATAAAAAAAAACTATTTTACAGCAAACTTAAAGTATGAAGCAGTTTAAATTTTATTCATTTTTTCGTATTAAATCCGCTAGCTTTTATTTTGCCAAATACATTCACTCTCTGTTGTAGAGTAATGTGTATCAGTGAATGAAGTGTCACAGTTTTGCCTGTTGCTCTAAAACAAGCATTGCATAGCCGGTGTTTATGCTTTCAATTTATCATATTATACAGCGTTATACAGAAACCGTCAATTATAATGGTTTGCAAATTTGTCCTTTACGTTTCTCCTATGTCTCTCTCCTCTCTTAGTCCCAGCATTCTCATCTGGTCATTCAGCAGCTCTTGGGTCATTTGGATGCCAACAGTAAGAGCTCCGCCACAGTGCGTGCTGGGATAGTGGAGGTGCTCCTGGAAGTGGCTGCTATCGCTGCTAGTGGCTCTGTTGGTGGGTTTGACTTGAATCTCTTTCCTAATCAATACAAAACATTTAGTTAGTGTAGCCAATATAAACTCAAACCGATATTACCTACTATAATAATAATAATAATAATAATTCAGCACATTTGATAGGTGTTATTTCATCTTAATTTAGGCTAATCTAAGCCAAAAACCAAGATATGTTTTAAACCAAACTTTTATTTGAATCCTTGTAAAATTAGTTTAAAATATTCAATTCAATTCACCTATATTTGTATAGCGCTTTTACAATGTACAAAATACAAAATAGTTTACTCTTCAGGGTGTCCGCTGGCTCTTAAAATGTTTTAAATTTCAAAAACTCCTTTTTTCAAAAGGCCTCTTAAACTCACTGAAATATTGTGTTGTAGGTCTTAAATAATTTTAAACAGGTCTTAATTTTGCTTTGTCAAAGTAAAGCTACTCAATTGTGCCGACATCAATTTAATCACCAACAATCCATTTCAAGAAAACCTTCATTTTGTATATTTAACTTTTTTATTGCAAAGAAATACAATTCACAACAACTGTTGGACATTTTTACAGGAAGATCCCCACATTAAATTTCCCAAAATAGTAGTAGTACAAAAAAAAACTAAAAAAAGTTACATGATTCCTCATGATAATACCAGGCCGTAAGAAAAAACACTCTTAATGGTCTTAAAGGTATTTAAAGGGTCTTTAAAAGTCTTAAATTTGACTTAATGAAACCTGCTGAAACCCTGACTCTTGCTGATCCAATTAATCAAATAATCATAATGTTATTTATCGTAGTTCAAACTTTACAATAATTTTAAGGGATAATGTCTAGTTGACATCAGAATTATTAGTCCCCCTTTGAAGTTTTCCTTTTCTTTTTTTTTTCTTTTTTTTATATTTCCCAAATGATGTTTAACAGCAAGGAAATTTTCACAGAAAAGCAGATAAAAACCATTTTAAGGTCAAAATTATTAGCCCCTTTCAGCAATTTGTGTTTCAGATTAATCTACAGAACAAACCATTGTAATACAACAACTTGCCTAATTATCCTAACCTGCCTAGTTAACCTAATTAACCTAGTTAAGACTTTAAATGTCACTTTAAGCTGTATAAAAGTGTCTCGAAAAATATCTAGTCAAATAATATTTACTGTCATCATGGCAAAGATAAAATTAATCAGTTATCAGAAATGAGTTATTAAAACTATTATGTTTAGAAATGTGTTGAGAAAAATCTTCTCTCCGTTAAACAGAAATTGGGGAAAAAATAAACAGGGGGGCTAATAATTCAAGGGGGCTAATAATTCTGACTTCAACTGTATATGTAGGGGCTGTTCGAATGGGGCTTGGAAAACAAATGACAAGATGCACATTATCCCACTTTTTATGTGGCTGCTTGCACAAAAGGTAAACAATTAGACAAAACATTGTTCTGAGCTCTAATAACTTATTAATAAACAATTTATTAATTAAATGTAACGCTGATAGAAACAAAAACGGCTGAATTGAGCATTCTCAAACTGCAGTGTGAAAGATAAGCATATCAAAATGGATATGAATGTATTGGCGAACTGTCAAGATGATTTGAAATACCCTGGATGACTCAGTTGAGCAGATGAGCAGTTGTTATCTGGGAATAACATATCTTTGAGTGTCATGATCGACCAATCTGAAAACAATTTTATCAGATAAAATCAGATCATTTAACAGTAATATTATTTACTGTACTTTACTGAAACAAATTCAGCCTCAAATCAATTAGTGTAAACTGAAAAGCAAAATCAAGTTAATTTGTACTGTATAGCTGTGCCAAGAAATATAAAAAGTGAATGTAAATAATTGAGAAAAATAACCTCTTTGAAACTTAAAATTCAGAAAGATTTTTTAAAATAAAATATGAAATATTGAATGAATAAAAATGATCAATGAATAAAAAAATAAATAATGAAATAAACCCCTCTTCTTTTTCACTTTGCTTTTCTGAAAGCTTAAAAATATGATTCGAACGAGCAGCAAATATCGGTACACAGTGTAAAAATACACACATGTCCTCTAAATCTGTATGCACAGGATATAACACATATCACACATTTCATGCCTGGGCTCAGTATCTGGGTCACTCTCCACCAGACGTTAAGCTGCTCTTTTGGGAGAACAGAACTGTAACATTGCTTCTGACCCAATCTCAATTTCAGCCAAAAATACACATTTCACAGCTCGACTCTTCTCTCTGACGTCAGGTCATTGCTCACACTCTGTGTCCCGTGTGAAAGTCCTTCACACCTCCTCTTGCCTGGCCTGAGAGCTGGACCGGCACCACCTGCAGGTCTAAATGAGCGCTTTGATGTAGTTTAGACCGAATCAGGTCGCTTCGGAGGTTTTAAATGGCTTGTTTAAAAGAAATCGAATTCAATCAAAGTGAATGCTGATATATCTATTTTAGTTTAAATAATCCACAGTTCATATACGTTTGTGGCACTATTTCTGCGTTTCTGTTTATAGATAGTAGTGATGCAAGAATGTAAATATCAAATTATCAAGTTGTTGAAGTCAAAACTATTAGCCCTCCTGTTGTTATTATTATTTATTTATTTATTTATTTATTTCCCAAATGATATTTAAGGAAGCAAAACATTTTTCACAGGGTCTCCTATAATAATTTTTTCTTCTGGAGAAAGTCTTATTTGTTTTATTTCGGCTAGAATAAAAGCAGTATTTAATTTCTTTAAAGGGGTGGTCCACCACAATATCATATTTTAAACTGTAGTTGATGTGTAATGTAGCTGTGTGAGCATAAACGACATCTCTGAATGTAAGACGCTTAAAGTCCAATGCAAAGGGAGACAGAGTTAGCTTAGCATACAGCCAAAGCCTACAGCGAACAAAGTTTGGGTACTACAAAAAAATACATCCGGGGTAGTGAGATCACAAACGCTTCAGGTTACGCGCAATACACCCTGCGCAGCAAAGGGGTATGGCCAGAAGCGCTATAATTTCATAGCAGAGAAAGCTAAAATGTCATCCAAACGCTGCTATTTCCACAGAGCTTCTTCTGTTTCTGTATTTAGTCTTCCAAAGGACACGACACAAAGAGAGAAGTGCTTATAGTTTAATCTTAATTATGTTCCAGAGAGTTATAAAAAAACATAGCTAGCATTTGACAAAGGAGAACTTCCAGAATCTCTCCCAGTTCAGTGCTGGATTTGGCTAAAAGCTGTGGACCGTGTGAGCCATAAGTGTTTTTATTTGTTAAAATTGATCTATTACATGAACAGTTTCTAGAGTTGTTTTGAGAAGTATGTTGTAGTGAGGATGTAAACAAGAATGTAAACAACGGGAAATGCTGTTTGGCACCGCTAACAATTTCACTACATATTCATATTTATCTGAAAAATTGCTGTAAACAGCCACAATCTTCACCAGCGCTGCAGTGTCTCTCTATGCGGATGCTTTCTCTGCGTTCTAAATCTCAGATAACAAACTCGCAAAAGATATGAGAACTTTTCATATTACTTGCACAGTTATTCTGAATATATGTGACAGACACTTATTTATAATTAAGATTTTATTTTAGAGAGCAGGTGTGAGGTTCAGCTATGTCCTCTGTCATTTTCTGATTCAGGCACAAACTAATACAGCTAACAACTGCTCTGACTGACAGCGTTTATACAGCACAAAAACACTTGCTTGTAGAGGCATGACGTGATGGTGATGGTCTTTGGACTTGTATGGGGAAACCGGAGCACCCGGAGGAAACCCACACAAACACAGGGAGAACATGCCATTGGTCATCTCCTAATTTATTTAATAATGTTTCAAAATAACTAGAAGACATTGCTTTATATTAACTAATACAGTATAATTTTTTTATATTTTATAATGAGCTTATTAAAGTAAAAACAAAAACAATCTCATTTATAACAGAGTAGAGTTGCACTGGTTTTGCCTAGATTTGCTTGTCCATGTCTTCTGCATAGTCCTCTATTTATCGAGTGACAGTACTTACGCTTTAAAAGCCCAGATTCATTTACATTTCGTTCCAGTTGGCTTTTTTGTAGCTCAGCAATAAAACAAACACACAAACAAGGTTACGTCAAATTAGAAAAGGCAATCTCTGTAATATCTGCATTCAACCCAAACCTCTCCATCCATTCTCAGATGGCATAGTAGGCCAAATCAAAGGTTACAACAGGCCAACTTTGGCCCGCAGGCCCTACTTTGAGCAGCTTTGCTCTAATAGGTAGCGTAATCTACACAACAATAAATGCAGTGTGACAGTGAAAGGGGATGCAGTGTTTCGTTCTGATGTGGATATGTTGTAATTTTAATATTGCTGTTCATTGACAGTTGGTTGCAGTTTGGTTAAAAAAGTATGACAGTAAAGTATTTTTTATGTATATCAGATTTAAGTACATTAAAATAAATAAAATAGTAATGTAATATTTTATACATATATATATATATTTTTATTCATTTTTATTTTTTATTTATTTACTTTTTTGTTTATTATATTTTTTGGGGGGAAGGGGGGCAGGTTTTGGACAGCTTTTAGGCTGGAAAATGTCAGCTATATTTGCCAACACTGACTGTAGAAATGTTTAATCTTTACTGACCATATTAAACAGAATCATGGTATAAATGACACCTCAAGTTTGAACCTGATGTGTCAGCAGTGTTACTAATTTATTCTGCTCACCTGCAGCTTACATAAACAAAATGTCTGCATACATTATTAATGTTTGTGTGTGTTCGTTGCTTATTTTAGGCCCCACGGTGTTAGAGGTTTTCAACACGCTGCTCCGACATCTGAGGCTCAGTGTGGACTATGAACTCACGGGATCGTACGACTGCACTAACATCGGCACCAAAATCATCAAGGAGCACGAGGAGAGACAGCTGCAAGAAGCCGTCATCCGCACTATTGGTGTGTATGAGAGCATAATATGATTCAGCCTGCTTTCAATTCAGTTCAAGTTTCATTGTATCGTGCTTTTCACGATAATTATTGTTTCAAAGCAGCTTTACAAAAGGTTATTATTACACATTATTGCATTACAGTCCAAACCATAACTTTAACTGAGTAACAAGTAACTAATAGCTTATATAAGTGGTGTGCCTCAGTATATAGGTGATGTACATATTCAATGAAGTGTATTCGTGTAATAGGTGTGTGTAACTTGGTAATACTTTATTTTGATGGTCCATTTGAGTATTATTACTGACTGTCTGCTTAATCTGTTTATACAGTCCTTCAACAGACATTTAACAGGCTACAAGAAACTTTGCAAGAACATGTCAACTTACACTAATCCTAAACCCAACCTAACAGTCTACTTGTAATCGAATGAGAATTAGTTGGCATTTAGATGCAATGTAATTCAACAAACTGACCATCAAAATAAAGCGTGACCTGTAATTTCACTGCCTGTTTTAAAGGTAATTTTCACTATTATGGTTTTATTTTTTTAAATCAGGTTCATTTGCAAACACATTACCGACATACCAGCGCTCTGAGGTGATGCTCTTCATCATGGGGAAGGTCCCTATTCCAGGCCTGCATCCTACACTGCCCTCTATAGGTTCAGGGTGAGCACTGCAGCTGCTACATGCTTTAAAGAAGCGGTACTAAAACTTTTCGTTATGAAGGGCCAAAGACTAAACCTGATTGAGGGCTGTGTTTTGAAGTTAAATATAACAAACTGTATTGCATCAAAGTTGCCATGGGTAATTTCCTAATTTATTTAATAATGTTTAAAAATAAATAGAAAATATTACTTTTGATTTTTGTTCAAAAATATATCATACATAAAATATCTTTAACAAAAAAATACATTTCAACATGGTCGAAAATGGAGTGGGATGAAGCACAAGCTTAATATTTTCCCACCCCATTACCACACACATCATTCCTCCATTACTTAAACCTATTTCTTTTTTTTTTACTTTAATCGTGTAATGCATTTTTTTT
>CAIGQQ010026964.1:2717085-2740098 GCA_903798035.1 Danio albolineatus | reverse complement strand
TATCTATATATATATATATATATATAACTTTCACACTTACACTTTCAAAATCAGTATAATTACTTTTAAAATTGCTTTTAAACTATTTGGTTTAACTCAATTCACAGTAACTGTTGTATGACAAATGTTCTATCGAATAAGTTTGACTTGATCTCAAAACAGTTTAAGACTTCACATTTATTTTACAGTTGATGACACTTATCCAAATTTCCTGAGGTAAACATTAATATAAACACAATTGTTTTTGTGCTACAGGCCTGAGGGCAACCGAATGATCCAAGTCATGCTGCTGAAGTCTTTGAGACAGGTAAGTTCCTGCTTGGTGTCAAATATTTGATGTTTTAAATATTATGTTTATTTTTACTCCTTACCCTCGCTGTCCAGGTCACGTGTGGTTTCCAGACGACTAACATGCTGACAGCTCTTCCCAACTCCTTTCTGGATCCCATGCTGTCATTTGCTCTGCTAGAGGATGCAGAAATTCGGCTACTGGTGCTGGAAATTCTGGTCAGCATCATCGATCGCCATGATAACCTCCCCAAGTTCTCCAACATCAGGTAAGTGATGTGTGCCAAGTGACCCTAGTGTTTGCATTGTGCTCTGTATACTGTGTGTAATCATGGGGTCAGCACAATTAAAAAATATTTTTTAAAGGTGAAATTAAAATAAAGTTCTAGATCTAGTCTGTTAGTTTGAAGGACATCTATATGTTGGTGTGCTCCAAAACAGTGACAAAATTTGTGTTTTAGCGTTAGGAGAAACATTTAAAGCTTGCAGTTTATCACTTCCGTCTAAATGGATCAATGTTTTTTTTCATGTCACGTCTTACTAAATTTTCTTATCAAATTCTGACCAATCAAATGCTCTCTAGTATCTGACAAGCCCCGCCCCTCTTCGGGATGCTTCTCATTTGCTTTTCATTTCATGCGTTTGAGCTCAAACACTTCCACTTGTAGAGCTATGATAAAAAACGAAATGCTATTGGCTGCTTTTTATAAAGGGGAGGGGTTACTCTACGTCCCGTCCTCTCTTCATTTTTTAGGTAAAGATTACGTCAAACATTGAATAAAAATGCACGTTTGAAAGCACTTCACAGTACCGTTAAGTGTCTTGTTCTTCAAAGGCTGCATTTTTAGAAATCACAGTTTTTAATCATTTAAAAAAAAAATGTAATAACATATTTTAAAACACTATTTTTTCATTGATTCAAAGCTTTCAAATTCATAGTAATATCTTATTTGCTCCACGGAATATGAATCAAAGGCTACGTTCACACTGCAGGCAAATGTGACCTGAATCTGATTATTTCCCACATGTGACTCGGATCAAATTCACTTCACAATATACGCGTATTCACGTCACTTTTGTCTGCCCGGTGACTCTAGCCTCGTTGCTAAATGGCTAACGTGGATTTTATTGAGAGAATAGCTGTGGTTATGTGCTTGAGGAAGGCTGAAAAACAGCATAGATTCCTCCACTATATCCTGATTTCAGAGGTGCACCCATCTCTGAGTTTATCAACTCCTCCAGAAACTGTACCTGGACTATGGAGGCTTTCAGCAGTGCTTCCTACTCAGCCCAGCCCAGTTTGATGAACTGTTGTCCAGTGTTGCAAGAGGATTTCCCCTCGGTACACCAACAACAGACACTACGTCATAATCACGCTGCTACAAGAGCAAGCTCCTGATTGGTTAACACGACGCAAATGTCTGCTGAAGTTCAGATTTTCCAACTCCAGCGATTTGCGCATCAAATTTGCTAAATGCTCAGCTCCCGCTGCTTCATTCGCACGAATCGCATCATTAGTGCCACCACATTCACGCAAATCCCGCCACAGGATGTTTGTCTTTGCATTGACATAACATGTAAATCACTCGCTTGACTCGCTTGGCCGCATCTGGTGTGAACGCACCATTAAATATCAAAAATACACCCGTTCACTGAAGTAAAAAAGCAAACGTTTTGGTCAAGTATTGTATGGAGTTTGGTAAACTGCTTGTCAACTGATCTTGATTTTTGAGCGTCTGCAGGCTTTTCGTCAGTTTGAAATGAGCAACATCACAAACAGAAATTTCATTAGAAATCCTGTATGTTGTCGGCGCCAGTGGTGTAGTGGTTAGTGTGTCGACACATGCACTGCGGTGCTCACGGCAACCCGAGTTCGATTCCGCCTCGCGGTCTTTTGCCGATTCTTTCCCTCTCTCTGCTCCCCATACTTTCCTGTCAATTCTCTCTACTGTCCTATCCAAAAAACGTGAAAACCCCGAATAAATAATTATAAAAAAAAAGAATACCTGTATGTTTTTTAGTGATAATTGATTATACGATAAACTGTTTTACTACGCTTTTATATGTTGCTTTTCCCCCATGCAGCATAATCTCTGATATCTCTGTGCTTAAACTCAAAGTGGACAAGTGCTCACGTCAGGACAACCTCTTCATGAAGAAGGTACAGCATCCCTCTACCCATCTACGTCTTTCTGTTGTCATTATCTTTTTGAAGTCGTTGCATTTCTAAAGGGCTGATGTTGTGTTTGACACTGATTTCTGTTTTTCCAGCATGCGCAGCACTTGTACCGACACATCTATCTGTGCAGTAAGGAGCAGAGCAGCGTTCAGCCTCACTTTGAGAAGCTTTATTCGCTCCTGGCCCTCATCAGCATGGAGCTGGCCAATGAAGAGGTGGTGGTAGACCTGATTCGTGTGGCGCTCGCTTTGCAGGTGTGTCATTATAATGACTTATATTGAGCCTTAAAAGCAGGGTATGTCATTTTCTCCACTAGAGGCAGTGTATTCACAACAAACAAAGGCATAGTTTGATGACGCCGGAACTGAGTGTGGAATCATGGGAGTTGAGGTCTTCATTACATCCTACTGGACTCTTGCAGAAACCATGTTTATGGATGAGCTAAAGTATTGAACACTTATTGTCATGGTAGTGTGTAGTAAAACAGTTTTTTGAAGAAGCAGCTGCACTTCTTTAGCATTTTTTTTTTTTGCTTGGTAGCACTGGTGCTCCTAACTTCAAAAATTTAGAGGCACCATGCAAAGTTTAGGTGCACCCACCAAAAGTTATGAGCACCGTTACTACAAGTTTTATATTAACAGATTTATTGCATTTGAAGTCAACACTAATCAAAACTAACAAACAAAGAATTCAGCATGCACCCACTGGCCCTCATGCACTGCTTGACGTGAGTGAGATGAACTGAGTTAACAATAATAACTGTGATGTTCTCACGGGTGGTGTCTGATATTACACAGATGATATTGACATACTCTTATTATTTGCATATGTTATCTTAAAGAGCCCCTATTATACATTAAAAAGGGTCATATTTTGGTTTTGGGGGTCTCCAACAGCAGGCTAATATGCATGCATGGTCAGAAAACACTTTCATTGTCTTATAATCTGCATTTATTTTTACCTCATTATCCCAGCGACTCCCATATGAATCGTTCAGCGATTGATTTGTTCCAAAACCCCTCCTTAGCGCGATGCTAAACTGCGCTGATTGGATCAATGACCCAGTCTGTTGCGATTGGTCGACATCATTCAGCACGAGAGAATGCCCACCACGGCTTATCAATACTGAAGTAGTCACAGTGTGTGCGTGAGCTAGTGTAACACTAGTTTTTTCCGGGAGTCGCCTGTATTTCAGACACCTGGGCGGGGCACAAATGGGCGAGGCTTATGTTTTGTGTTCACGTCATGCCGAAACAGCTAAAGACTCGTAAGCACGGCGATTCGTTTGAGGAACTATGAGTCGACTCTTTTATGGATGAATAAATAGTTTTAGACACTGTGCTCTTTCAGATTTAAGCCTCAGCTGGACATTTCACTTTACTTAGAGCTGTTACACACTGCATGCAAGCTCATTTTCAAAACCCCATAATAGGGGCTCTTTAATAGCAAAATAGCATTCTTTTCATGAGCTGCAATATTAGTTTAATCTTAGTGAATGCATGCTCTCTTGCGATGGTGTACACGGTGTTAAATTTAACTGCCACTTGCACACGACTGACAGCATCCTGAGGATTAAATAAAGGATTCATTAGAACCTCTCAAGGTTAAAATGTGTAGATTCAGTGGCAAACGCTGCTACTTGAAAACTCCGTCCTCTGGAATTTACAGTGAATAGCCCTAATAATTTTCAGAGCGGATTGTAACCCACTGGAATCTTTAATCTACTCTTCGAAAAGTGTAAATGGTGGATTAACATTCACTAATAACTAATAAGAATCTGCGCGCGCAGAATTCCGCAGATTTTTGCAGATTTTTAGCCCATCATTGATTCTGTTTATTTACTTGGGTAAATGTGTGGAAAATTATATTTATTCAGTTTTTTTATTAATTTCAGTAATAATATTTACTAATATGAAAATATTCCTGTGATTTATCTACAATACAGTTTGTAAAGTAATATTTTCTGTCTTTTAGTAGAGATATTGTATGAGAGACTTGCTTTGTTTACCAAATAAGTGGATCTAATTGGATTCGCATTGTGAACATTAAATACAAGTTAAAAAGGTATTACTATTTATTTCATATATTAAGGTTTTAGTTATGATACTCCCAAAATCATTTAGCATAAATCCACAGATTTTTAACAAAATACTCTACAGAAATAGCAAAAAATGTCTGCAGTTTCCGTCTGGCCCTACTAATAAGTTATTAATATAACTAATATTCACTGATAACTGACAAGATGTGCCATTATTTGTAACTTTTTTTCTAAAACAAAATCTGTTAGTGTTATTTTTATTCTCTCATCTTCAGCGCTTTACATTTTTGCGGTTGTAGCTCCCTGACATCTGAAGGCAGAAGGCCTTGACTGAGTGTTTGACAGCTGATATGAACCAATACAGTCAGTTCAAGAGCAGTGGGCAGTGTTGTGTTGCAACAATTTTGGTTACACTTTATTTTGATGGTCCGTTTGTTGAATTTAGGTTAGATTGCAACTAATTCTCATTGGATTATAAGTAGACTGTTAGGTTGAGGTTAGGGTTGGGGTTAGGGTTAGTGTAAGTTGACATGTACTTGCAAAGTTTCTTATAGTCAGTTAAATGTCTGTTGAATGTCAGTATCAATAGATATTAAGTAGACCATCTACTGATACTTAAATGGACCATCGAAATAAAGTATTACCACAATTTTATGCACTCGCACACATGCTCCCAAATATATTTTGAGGTTGCAGTAACAGGTCGCTATTTCAAGCCCTGATACTAAATACATTTTTCGGTTCTGTTACAATGCTCCACTGTGCAGTCAAGTAAAACCCACAACATATTAAAGCCACTTGAGTTTCTCCCTATTTTCTTTAAAATTGAACCGGAAAGTGAGGGTATATGACGTCATTAGCATGGCCACACAAGACACAGTCATTGTGACTAGTTAAGATTATTTCTCTGGATTTGAACATTCTTCAAACATTTGGGATAATGTAAGTACATTAGTAAGCTAAATACTATATACACGGTTCATACGGTCATGGAAAACCTGGAAAAGTCATGGAATTTTGACGTGGCATTTTCCAGGCCTGGAAAAGTTATGGAAATTAGTTTAACAAATATCTGTATACTTGAATTAGAGCTGCACGATATTGGAAAAATCTGGCATACGATATTTTGTATTTCTGTGATATATACTGCGATGTGAATACAATTTCACCTGATGATTTAACAGGTTTTAAAAAGGATTTTGTAGAGGAGTGAATCTCGAATAATGAATAGCAAATAAATGACAAGCATAGATAAATAAAATATAGTAAAGATAGTAGTGAATTATAGTTTTCAGTTATTCACTCTTCAGGTACAGATATTGAATAATCAACACTGCATAGTCTTCATTGTAAATTATTCAATCTTTATTAAAGTTACAAAAAATTTCTTGTGGCTGGATTAGGCATGGGCCGGTATGAGATTCTGACTGTATGATAACCTTGGATAAAAATATCACGGTTTCACGGTATTGTGATTACTGCTCTAAAATATATTCTTTTTAAATCTAGGTTTAAATTTTTTTTTAAAAATCTTTGAACTAAATATTTTATTTCGAGAAACATTTATAATACTTTGGAACAGTAAATATGTCAGGCTAAATAATTCAAATGAATCATTGACTTCTGCTGTCAAAAACACAGATTTTTTTACAATTTAAAGGGCACCTTTGATGAAAAATCTACTTTTTAAGCTGTTTGGACAGTCATGTGTAGGTATAGTGTATAGACAGTCATTTTGGGGTGCTATAAACACACCCAGTCCTTTTTTTTTCAATTTAACAGCATAAAAACGGTGGACCAATTGGAGCGGTTTTGAGATCGACCGCAACTCTACGTAGGAGTGCGGTCCCCCCGCCCACCGAATTGATTGACAGCTGCGTATTGACATGTCTCCGTAGTAACGCGTCTAATCATATCAACAAGACAGGATGTGCGCAAAACAACCGGGAATAAAAGGTCTGTTCAGTTCGTGAAGGTCATCAATCATCATCGAATGTGATCAAGAGTGAGTTTAAGTTTAACACGTGTTTAAAACAGTGCATGTTAATGAGTTACAGCCATTTACTTCAGCTTTACTTCATCAGCACAGCCGCGTGTCAGCAAAAAATATGCTTCAATCTCTGTTTGTGGACATTAAATCAGGTTTATTGTGTACATTGACAGAACAGATATCCATACAGCAGTGGATAAACCTGTATCCTTTCACATTTGCTTGCCAAAGCAGTGCAAAGCTCAAACGCGCGCGCGCTGTCTGTCTGTGTGTGTGTGTGCGCGTGTACGTGTACGTGCGTGAACGAACTCTAACTGCATTGTGTGTGACTCATCGTTGCAACTCCTTAACAAACACATTAAACAGTCTTTGGTAAAGTTCTTACTGTTGTATTTCTCAAACGTAGTGAGATTTGCTTCCTGCTACATCTGTTCCTGTTAAGTCTTTCTGTCTGACGCAGCCGAGGGCGGAGATTGAGGCACGCTGACGGGAACGGTGGGCAGGGAGGACTATTCTTAAAGGCGCAGACCCAAAAACAGCAAAAAGCTCTTTAGGGCTATAATACAGAGACTTAAATCAGCTATAATTAATAATCTGATGAGTATTTTGAGCTGAAACTTTACAGACAAATTCTGCTGACACAAAAGACTTATATTAAATATAAAAAAAGGGGTCATGTATGTGCCCTTTAAAGCAGCATCTTCAGATATCTTTTCTGCTGGAAATGCTGTTGTCCTTAAAAAAACGTAAATAACAAATCTTACACATACCTTAGGAACGGTATAGCAGAAAACTTTGCCTTGACTTTTTCAAACCACTGTCTACCTTGAAAACAGTTATCGTCCCATGCATAGGCCAGATGTTTTAAAATGTGAAATATTGAAACATGTTCACACAGTCACAGGCCTTAAAGAGACAGTTTACTCAAAGATTAATATGTACTTAGTTTATACTCACGCTTCACTTGTTTCAATACTATAGAAGTTATTACATTATATTCTTTTTGTGTTCATTTAAAAAAATAATAATAATAATTCATAAATGTTGTAAAGGGGAAAAAAAGTGAATGGTGTAATAAAAATCGTAGGTAATTTTTGGGTGAACTATCTCTTTAAAAATGCATACACATGATAAACTTTTACTCCCATTATGTTTAAACTCCATATTAAACTATAATGGGGCGCCACGGTGGCGCGTGAGTAGCACGTTCGCCTCACAGCAAGAAGGTCGCTGGTTCGATCCCCGGTTGGGGCAGGTCCCGGTTGGGCCAGTTGGCATTTCTGTGTGGAGTTTGCATGTTCTCCCCGTGGTTGCGTGGGTTTCCTCCGGGTGCTCCGGTTTCCCCCACAGTCCAAAGACATGCGGTACAGGTGAATTGGGTAAGCTAAATTGTCCATAGTGTATGTGTGTGAATGAGAATGTATGTATGTGTTTCCCAGAGATGGGTTGCGGCTGGAAGGGCATCCGCTGCGTAAAACAAATGCCGGAGAAGTTGGCGGTTCATTCCGCTGTGGCGACCCCGGATTAATAAAGGGACTAAGCCGAAAAGAAAATGAATGAATGAATGAATTAAACTATAATGCCAACATTGCATTTCCTGCAATGTGACTATTGTGGATGCACACATTGCCGTATCGATGCTAAAACGATATATTGTGCAGCCCTAACTTGAATATACATACTGTCTTTTCTGTCCTTGGCCAAAAACTTGGGTAACACTTTATTTTGATAGTCCATTTCAGTATTAGTAGACTGTCTGTCTAATATCTGCTGATACTGACATTCAACAGACCTTTAACTGACCATAAGAAACTTACATGTCAACTTACACTTACCCTACCCCTAACCCCAACCTAACAGTGTACTTATAATCGAATGAGAATTAGTTGGCATGTAGATGCAATGTAATTTAATTCAACAAACGGACCATCAAAATAAAGTGTGACCAAAACTTTCTCTCACATTGTTAGTGCTGTGTAAGCATGATCAAAATATAAAAGCATATTTAAACAAAATAGGTTGTTGTTCTATGATATGCTGTAATAAATTTGAACATCACTGTTTTTTTTTTTTTTATTTACCATGGATATGTAGACATTACATTAAACATTACAACATGAAAGTGTACTTGAAAGTTCTGGAAAAGTCTTGGAAAAGTCATGGAATTGTAGTTGTAGAAATGTGTATGAACACTGTATATAACATTGCGGGCATCCTTTGACTTCCATTGTAAAAAAACAAAACAAAAAAAAAACCTACATTTGGAAGTCAGTGGGTGCCAGGTATTTTTCAAAATATCTTCTTTTGTGTTCAACAGCCACATAAGGATGTGTAAAAAGAGTTCATTTTCATTTTGTGTGAACTCTCCGTTTTAGATTAAATGGCTATGTAGTGTTTTTACACAAATAGATTACATACAAAGTCAATGCAAACACCTGAGCAGAGGCCAATTGGTGTGGGCTGGTGTCAAGGGCTTGAAAGTGTGAGGCAGATTTTCCTCAGCTGTACCTGTTGCGCCCTCTACTGTACATGTGTGAATCGACATGTCATTTTGTAGCCTGACATTCAGATTCAGAGTATGTTTATTTATAGTTTTGCTGCCATTATGCAGTACACATCACATTTACATCCTGTTTCGTCACTTTAATATTTTTTTAAAATTCAAATTCAGTGGCTATTTTTAATTTTTATTACATTTTTTTATTCAATCCCAAATGCAAAATCAGTTTTTAAATGTTTTTTTTTCCATCAACCTCTACGATTTAACACCGATTTTATGAAGTGTGCATTTCAATATTTCTTCTCGTCTGCCTGTGTTGCTTTCTCTCCAGGATTTGGCTCTGAGCGGTGAGGAGATGTTACCGGTGTACAACCGCTGCGCTATTCATGCCCTGTCCTCTGCTTACCTCAATCTCATCAGTCAGCTCACAACAGTGCCAGCTTTCTGCCAGCACGTTCATGAGGTCAGTCTCAATCAAACATCATCACTACGGTCCGCTCACGGAGTGTTTTCTTAAGCCATGTTGCATTAAAAACAGATAATTAAAATGTACCAACATTTTTGCAGGTGATTGAAATGAGACAAAAAGAAATCCCTTATCTGTTACCGGAGGATGTCTTCATTGAAAACCCAAAGTAAGACAAACTACACAAAACAATTAGATGGTGCCAGTTAAGTCAGGTTAACTTAAAGTTACTCAACTTTAGTTAATCTGACTTAAAAAGATCAAGTAAGGTGTTGCGGACGAAAGTGAAGAGGGTTGGGGAGTCGCTGAAAAAAGTAAAAAACGAAAGGGGGAGGAGGGCGGTTGAGGTCGCGGATTGGTAAAATGAGGAGCCGGATCCAGTGTGTTCCGGCACAAATTAAGCCCTGGACATGACATGACCTTTTGATTGATTCATACACTGGAAAAATAGTGTGAGTTGTTTTATGTTATCTATTATTTTATTATTCAGTTTGAATGTATTCAATGGGCCAAAAGTCAAAAACAAGTACTTTCATATAATACTAAAGGGTTAGGATTTTAATATTTGTTTATTTAAATGTATACATTTAGAAGTGTAGTGGAGAAATTTTTTATTATACAGCAGTGCGATCATGTGGAACTTACCAAATGGAAATTACCAAAACCAATCACGGAAAATGAAATGAATGAATGAAGTTCAAAAAAGCGATCGAAAGATGGTTGTTTGATGATAGATCTAAAACCACTAATAAAAGGCTATAATCTAAACAAATGGCAAGCAGAATAGGATCAGTGCTCAGAAAATAAACTTCAGCCAGAAATAAGAAGAAAATCTCATGAGATGAGATTGTTTACAGAAGGTGCCACATTGGACTCAAACATGAACATTTACTTAAATGAGAAGAACCACCAAAATGTCAATATTCAATATACAATATATTATATGTTAATTATAATTAATATTATAATTCAACATATTCTTGTGGAATGCCCTATTTTTAATGTTATCAGACAACAATTTTTATCTGGAGAGACTTTTTTTAAATGTGAATCCTTCTAAAATTGTGAACCTTAAAAAACCTTAAAAAACTATTCTAGATTTTTATCTTGTATATTATCATTAAAATTATTATTTATTTATTTTACCTTGTGTATTATTTATTGCTGTTGGTGACTTTTAATTGTTAGAATAATTTTATAACTATAAAAAAGTGGTATAATAAAATGTGGTAAACTTGTGTTTTGTTTTGTTTTTCTTTCTTTTTTTTTTTTGCCATGACATAGTCAAAGAAGCTGAAATGGCAATAAACTCAAAATTCTCTCTCTTTAATGATGATTGTTAGATTGCATGGTGGATTTTTATATTTTATAATATTGTGAATATTTTTTTTTACTTTTTTAAAATGTGAAGGTACTGTTTGTTGTATCCATTAACTGTATTTTCCAGCCATACTTTTTTAACAGCAAGGGCCCAGGAGGGCTTTGTTGTGTTTTTATCCTTGACGGTTTTATTTCAAACGGTATACTTGTAATCTGTACAGTTTGTTTAAAATCTGTCAAATAAAAATTCAGTTTAAAAGATTTTTATTCAAACACATTTTTTCCCCACAATTTTTTTTCCCAAATTTATACAGGGGCTGTTAGTTAATTGATAATTAATAATAATGATGACAATGATGATGGTGTTAATAATAATACATTTTAATAATAATAAATGTCTAAGCAGCAAATCAACATAGGAGAATGATTTCTGAAGGAACGTTGTGATGTTGACAAGTAATGATTCTGAACCATCATTGGATTAAAATGGATTTTAAATTGCATTCAAATCAAAGAAATGTAAATAATATTTCACTGTTTTTAAATCGTAGTTTCATAATATAACTGCTTTTCAGTAACATTTTAGAAATCTCACTGATCAAACATTTTAAACAGTACATTATATAAATGTATGCACATATAATTATGTCTAATGTGATTTCCCAGGATTCCTAAAACACTGGAGAAGCTGGAAGGAGACGTTTTGTTCCAACAGGCCAAGATCACTGAGGTTCTTGGAGGAAGCGGCTACAACACTGAACGACTCGCTACACCTTACGTCCCACAATTCACAGGTGCCTAGATCAGCAATTTGTGACACATCATATAATATCACAATCAACCCTGTTCATTATTTATAAATGCCTCTGGTGTTAATGTTCACTTAGTAAAGTTTACCAATCAATCTTGCTCTTTGTTGTTTTCATGTTTAATAATCTTTTCTGCTCTAAAAATGTCACACGCTACACTCTCAATGTGCCTATTTTTGTTGTTTTCATGAAAACAATATAAATGAATATGTATATTAACAGCTACCAAAGCCAATACAATCAAGGCTTTTGCATTGCAGATAAACTGATTAACTTTCGTCTAACTAATTGACTGACAGAGATCGACTGAGTAAACGGTTGATTAATTCCACTCTCTTCCATCCTCAGATGAAGACCGGCTGTCAAAGAGGAAGAGTATTGGAGAAACAATCTCTCTCCAGGTGGAGGTGGAGTCCAGAAACAGTCCAGAGAAAGAGGAGGTAAAACAAAACATGTTACAGCCACAGTTAATTGTATTGGTGAGGAGTAGCATTTTACTAAACGACTTTTAAAAGGCACCTATGATGAAAATCATCTTTTGTAAGCAGTTTGGACAGAACCGTGTGTAGGTATAGGGTGTCCAAAGTGATATTGCGGTGATATAAACATAAGAGATAAAGTCTCTTTTTTTACATTTCCTGATGTTAAAATAGGATCCAAAACCCTGCGATTATTAGTCCCACCTAAATGTGACGTAGGAGTGTGGTTTCCCCGCCAACTGAAGTGATTTGACAGACACGTATTAACATGTCTCCATATGCCTCCACAAGACAGGACTTGCGCAAAGGAACTGGCATTAAAAGATCTGTTCATCTCTGTATGATTAGCTGCACCTTGAGAATGAGTTTTACAAGTTAAAAACGTTTTTAAGGGGCACCTACTGTAGGTTACCCCTTTTTCCAGATTTAATATAAAGTTGCGTCCCAAATCGCATACTTATGCACTATTCTACGCCATTTTCTAGTATAAAAAGTGTCTGTAGTGCCTTCACACTGAAAACTCTAAAAATAATAAGTGCACTTTAATTACTCAGATGATGCACTCATTCAACCGGTAAAATGAAGTGTGTAATGATGGACACTTCACACACTCAACGACCGCAGCTTTGCGCTTGTACATGTTGGATAACTTTATTTTGGATTGTGAAAGCAAAATTCTCCTACGAGAGTGATTATAGCGCCTCCCGATGGTGGATGCGGTTATACTCATGCTAGGTATTATTTGGTATTTTGGTCATTCATTTCACTAATTTGGCAACCGTCAAACGTCATTGGGGAAACGGTTTGAACTTCCGCTTAGTAAAAAAGCCATTAGTGTACCATTTGGGACAGCACTACATACATATACTATGTTGTTGAGTGTGTAAGTGCATAAGTACATAGTGCATAAGTGCATAGTGTATAGTGTGTCATTTGGGACGCAGCTTAAGTCTTTTGTGTCCCCAGAATGTGTCTGTAAAGTTTCAGCTCAAAACAGCCATCAGATTATTTATTCTAGCTTTCAGTAGTTTGTATTTTATAGCTCTAAACAGCTTGTTGCTGTTTTTGTGTACTCTGCCTTTAAGGCTAGTCCTCCATGCCCACCGTTCCCACGTGCCCGTCAGCGTGCCTCAATCTCCGCCCCTTGGCTGCCTCAGACAACAGACAGACGCAAAGGAAGCAGATCTCCCATCTCACACGTTGAGCTTTGCACTCTTTTTGCACGCAAATGTGACAGGATTCAGGTTAATATCCACTGCTGTCTGGATATATGTTATGATAATGTACAAAATAAAGCTGATTTAATGTCAACAAACCGGGATTTAATCGTCGTCTTTTATTATTGTGCTGACCCTCGGCTGTGGTGATGAAGTAAAGTGCTGTAGTTTATTACAAAGAGGCACTGTTTTAAACTCACTCTTGATCCCATCTGATGATGATTGATGATCTTAGTGAACTGATCGGACCATTTATTCCCGGCTGCTTTGCGCACGTCCTATCTTGTGGATATGATTATACCTGTTACTTTGGAGACATGTTAATACGCAGCTGTCAATCAATTCGGTGGGCGGGGGAACCGCACTCCTACGTCAAGTTGCGGTCGGCTTCAAAACCGCTGCAAATGGTCCACCGTTTTTATGTTGTTAAATTGAAGAAGAAAAAAAAAGGACTGGGTGCGTTTATATCACCCCAATATGACAGTCTATACACTTTATCTACACATATGTCTGTCCAAACAGCTTAAAAAGGAGATTTTTCACCATAGGTGCCCTTTAAAACAGTGCACGATTGTAATAACATGACTCTTCAATCCTGGTTTGTGGACGTTAAATCAGGTTTATTTTGTGTGTTAACATAACATATATCCGTACAGCAGTGGATATTAACCTGCATCCTGTCACATTTGCTATGTTAAACGTATGTGTGTGCATACTTATTTGCGCAAACTTTGTAACGTCGCTGTGTGACTCATCGTTCCAGAAAGGCTTTAATTAACTTAACAACAAATACATCAAATAACCGTAAGTTCTTACTGAAAAATTTCTTATTCTGATCTGCTGCATCTTATATGCTGTTTATCTGACATGAGACGCAGCAGGAAATGGAGACATGCGTCAAAGCAATAGTGAGAGATCTCTGTGGCTCTGACACACATGTGGGAATGGTTGGCGGGGAGAACCAACTCATATATATATTCATGTGGTGATTAAAATTAGCTAATGATAACCTAAGAAATATTTGTAAAATGTTAAATATAATACATGTATAATGTTTATATTTATAGTATTTATTGTATTGGTAATAAACAATATGTTACTAAAGGTTTAAATATTTTTGGGGACTGGAATTGTAATTCAAATGGACTAATGCTAACCTAAGAAATATACGTGAAATCTTACATTCATGAGTGTCAAGAAATATATTGCATATATAAAATATTTATATTAATATTATATCTTAGGTTACATTAGTCTGTTTTAAATGAATATTATACATAATGATAATATGATGCATTTGAGCTATGCTTGAAAATTTCTCTCGCAATGATTATACATGACTGTTTCATTTATTTATTTGTTTTTACTTTCAAATTTGATAACATGTATGAAAATGTGTCATTTATACATTATACAGTATATTACACTAAGAGGAATGTTTTATCAGCTATATCGGGTACAGCATTTTTCTTATCATGTTTTTGGTCACACTTGATTTCAAAGTATAATCCATGCTATTAATAAACCACTAACATCGTCTTTTGCCTCAACAAACTCCTACTTTGCTAGTTAACTAAAGTGTTGCTATGTTTTCTCCCCATACAGAGAACACCTGCTGAAGAAATCACATTTGAAACACTAAAGAATGCCATTGGTGGGTTTAATAACCAATATTCCTTCAGATATTTACTTCTCCGTTGGCTGAACAATACTAATGGATGTATGTGTGTGTTTGTGTATTCACTAGTGGACAGTGTAGGAGTGGAGGAGCAGGAGAAGGAACGCAGGAGACAAGTGGTGGAGAAGTTCCAGAAGGCTCCATTTGAGGAAATAGCTGCCCACTGTGGTGCCAGAGTGAGTCGAATTAAAGCGCTTTTCTTTAATCTGTGTTCAAGAGAACGGAAACAAATCATTTATTAAAAGATTTTCAGATGCAAGTTCTGTCTTAAAACAACTCCAGGTGCCTTAATCAACTTTAACATATATTTTATAGAAAATCTACTTCCTACTTCACTTTAATGCACATCGACTCGCTGGGGTCTCTAGCCTGGAATATGCTCTTTAACGTTGGTTAGTCGGTTGGTTGGCTAGTTAGTTAGCTAGTTAATTAGTTGCTTGGTTGTTTGGAGTGTCGGGCAAAGCGAGGCTTCATGAAACACAGAAACAGTCGAAGCAAATGTGTCGAAGCTTTGAAAAAAATCTAAACTCGTCTCTGCAGTGACACCTAATGGTCATTTTATGTGTTGCTCTGGAACAGCCTCAGCAAAGAAAAACTTAAGCAAATTTATCTATTAAACTACAAGTTGTAGAGTTTCAAGTGATTTAGTGAAGCGGTGAGTGTTCGGTAGCATGCCGGGATAATGGGTTTGAGCCCAGGGTGATGTTAGTTAGGCAGATGTTAGTTTTTAAATGCTCTGTTCGTGTGAAGTGTTTTGTTTTAACACTGGTCTGACATGCGAATGAACACTTTGTGAATAAATATGTCTTATTTTGCTCATGAAAAATGAATGTTAATAAAATACATCAAGTCATAATTTCAGAGTTTTTGTACAAGTCGGGATTTGAACTCATTTCAAACATTTGCAGCACAGTACAGAGTACAGCACAGCCCACTAGGCCATGTGAGGTTTCCTTCCGACCCTGTCAGTCAAACGCTGATTCGCCAGCTGTCGAAACGCTTCTAAAATAACTGATGCTTTGAATTGCTTTAGTCATGTGACCTAAGCGGTGTCCAAAATTGTCTACTACTCCGTAGTTTTGGAATTTGAATTTACTACTCGACTGATAGAAAAGTACGTTCTATACAGTATGGATGTCAGTGGTATGAATGGAACTCGCACGTACTACATCTACAATTTTGTCATGATCATGTGACCTTCCCACGTCAGTTTTATCGCTTCACTCTCATTAATGAATTCCATTTATGCGTCCACTGGATGCGCGCTTCTGAATTTCCCCAGAAGTAACCCCAGAGTACTTCTTGCATACTGTTTTTCTATGAATTCGAACATACTACTCGGCTCACATACTAATGTTAGCGTACTATATAGCAGTGGTTCTCAACTGGTTTGGCTACGGGACCCACATTTTTACATGGTCATCAAGCCGCGAACCAATATTTTATTTTTGCATTTAACAAAATGTATCAAATTATAGAAATATTACAAAGTAAAAATGATAAATACTGTAAACAGCGGTTAGGGTAGAGAAATGTTCAGTTACCGAACTAAACTGAACTGTTGTCGCACGCGCATTTTAAAATAAAAGTCCGGTATAAGCAAAATAATTTTATTTATTTATTTTTTATTTTTTTGACCACGCATTCCGTGACCCACTAAAAATGTTCCCACGACCCACCAGTTGAGAAACACTGCTATATAGTATGGAAGTATGCGATTTTTGGAAGCAGCCCTGGTGTTTTGGATCATGCTTCAGTGCAGTGTTTTAAAAACACTTGTGCTTCGGGATGTCGACACTTCTGTCGAAACGCCAGATTCACGTCAGCCATTCCTAATTCTTTAGTTAGTTAAATAGTTGATTGGTTGGTTGGTTATTTGGTTAGTTAGCTGGTTAGTTAGTTGGTTGGTTAGTTGGTTAATGAAAATAAAGTTGTTCATCGTTAGTCTATTAACTTAATATATTAAAGCAAAAGTAAATTAACTTTGGATTGCATTATTGCTTTAGTAAATGTTGAACTATGATTAATAAATGCTGTACAATTATTGTTCATTATTAGTTAATGTTAGTAAATACATTAACTACTGAAACCTTATTGTGTTAATATGTCCATAATTCACCTGATAGGAAATGCCGCTGTTGTCTTCTCTCACGCTGATTAGCTCAATTTTGTAATTTGCTCCTAATCCTTTTTCTAATACTTGTTGTTGTTTCCTCTCAGGCTACGATGCTGCAGAGCAAACTTAATCAAATCTTTGAAATCACCATCAGGTTGGTTGCAGCACTCGTTCGTCTCACGTAAAGATGTTTGTTTGATAAATATTCTTATCTTCTTCTTTTTTTTTTCCCCGTTCTCGCTCGCAGGCCTCCTCCTAGTCCATCTGGAACCATCACATCAAGTTACGGCCAAACCCAGAGTCGCTCTGTCCCCGTTTATGAGATGAAGTTTCCAGACTTGTGTGTTTACTAGCGCAGCTCATCTCAGGATTCAGGAACCTTCAGTAGCAGCCAGAGGTGCAGGGAGCTGGAGGGTTTCACATGTTAAATGATATTTTGATGTTTTTAATACAGGGAAACTAAGAGGTCACCCCCTTCTCCATCCTATAAACCTCATTGCTGTATGTGTTTTTCGCTGTGACTCTAGACAGAACAACTTTTCAACACAATTCCTGATATTCCTCTATAGTTGTAAATATTTGTTTTCATTTTGATATCCTTCTTATCCATGATTAAGTCAGGGTAAATATTACAGCAAAATCTCGACAGGGAATTATTTTAGGACATGTTTGGGTCTCCAAAAAAGTAAAAGAAAGAAATAATAGATGATATTTTGTGTAAACTTAATTTGTCAATATTAAGTTTTTTTTTTGTTGTTTTTTTTTTGCATAGTGACATTTTCATTACAATTAAGCACATTTGTCTGCTGAATTCATTATGCCTGCTCTTTAATTATGTATATTGCAATGTTAACTTCAGTTCAAAACATTGCATTTTTGTCATTCTTTATAGTATTATAATATAGCAACGCCTTTGACTTTGAAAAATAATAATAAGAAGAATAACATCAGTAAATACTGAGATTGCAGCATTGAGAATAATGGAGGTAAATAGTGCTTAATTGTCAAAATACTGTCATGATGCAAATTAAAAGGTCAAAAAGTAGGCTTTATTCTCTTTAAAGTCAAACTATATTTATATATAGATAGACATCTGCCACAGGGTTTTATATACACACACTCACACACATACATATGCATATATAAATATATGTACGTATATAAAAAGATAGAATTATATGACTAAGGTCAGAAATGTCACAGTTGTGTGTTTTTTATTACAATTCTGAGAAAGAAAATCATAATTGTAAGATCTAATTTGGAATTTCAATCAAATAATGCATTTTAAAACACTTTTCCTTTGAATTTATATATACTTGTATAAAATTAAGTATATTAAAGACTTTTATATTAACTTCTATGAGCAAAATATTATCAATGAAAAAGGCAAAATATTAATTATCAGTTGTGTGAAAGCCTACACTTTCACACAATTAAAACCAGTCCGAGTTGACACCATTTTGAGTTGACTTTTCACTATTCTTACGTAAGATCTCACAGTTTTGACTTTTATATCAGAAATGTGAGTTTATAACTCAAAGTTGCAGTTCTAAAACATCAGTCTGATTTAAAAGTCGCCATTACCTTTTAAACATTTGACTATTTACCATATTAGACTCATCCTAGTTTTTTATTATTATTAGTTTCAAGTTTATATGATTTGATTAGATTTTTTTTTCTCCCAAGAATTTGAATGCAACCAGTCAGTATCAGCGAGTATTTTTACATGGACACCAATAATATGATTTTAATACGATTGAGACAATACTCTGATTAAGAGTCTGCCATGTAAACAGTGATTTTTGATTACCTTAATCCGACTAAATTAATCGAATTGTGCAATCGAACATGTGGAGTATGCCTATTTTAAGTGCAGTAGAGACATGTAAACACCTTAAACTATCACCATCATGTAGGATTTTCACCGCATTTTGCGACAGGATATTCCACACACACACACACACGTTTGTTTTTGTGAAAAGTGGGTACATTACATAGGTTTCCATTCATTTTACACTGTCCAAACCGTATATTATATTGCCCCTTACCCCACCCCACCCCTAAACCCAACCATCACAGGAGACTGTGTGCAGCTTTACTCTCTGATTAAGCTCATTCTGTGGGGTTTAGAAGCTGTTTGAGAAATGAGGACGTCACCAATGTCTTCGTATTCCACCTCCTTTTTGTAATACCTGTGTCATTACACAGATTTGTGTCCTGACATGTCACAAAAACACGTACACACACAGCTGTTTGACGCTATTCTCTTCACTTCCAAAATCAGTGAAGGACCACTGACACCTCCATCGCGAAATGCAAAGGTATTTTTGTTCCCCAAATGTTGTGCGGTATTAAATTCCATTAAATCAACACCCATCAGTTCATACTCGCATCCAGTACCTCAGTTTGTCACAGGGGCATGCATGAAATGTTCCTGAATGACAGTGAAAGTGCCAAACTACAGTTAAAGTCAACAAATTACGAACGTAACACCCGAAATGACATGAAACTCTGGAGGAAATGTGGATATCCTGTTGATACAATGACGTTAATCGAATTGTTCTAACGTAATACGGGATCATTCAAAAAGCAACTCATGAAAACACCTTAATCATATTATTTTTCGACTCAGATTACGACAAATAATTCGATTACTGATGTCCATGTAAACGTAGTCAATGAGGCGTATTTGTCACACGAAACATTTCTCAAATGATGTTACTTGTTGGTGCTATATTTTTGTTTCGTTTTGTTCCTAGTAGTTTGACCCTAAAGTAAATGAACGCCTTCGTTGTATTCTTGAAACACTGGTATCTTTAGCACACAGTAGTGATCTGCGGTCTGTGTAGATGGAGGTGACGTCTGTCCTCTACTTGTGTTTTTACATGTTCAACACAGTTGTTACTACAGTAAGTGGCGTTAAAGCGCTCCGGTGCTGAAGGAATTCTTTAATTGGCACTTTTTCTATTTATCGAACCGTTTGCTCTGCCTTTAACCTGCTTTGTGCTTATTTTTAAGTCATCAGATATTTTATTTTGTAAGCATTATTTTTACGCTGTATATTAAGTTGTTTAAGATCAACGAGTATATGTATATAACTGTTTATTAGAAATCAGTTTTATTCCTGGTCAGGTCTCATTGTCTGAATGAGAGCGTGAGTTTTGTGTGCCCTTGTATTTCACCAAGTGGTTTGACGTCTTTATTTTAAGAGGTTGCAGATTTGTTTTTTTGTGATTGACTGCTAGCTCAGGGCTCAAAAGCGAATGAAGGAATGCTAGCGTTGCCATACATCAAACGTTTGCTCACACTTATTTATTCTAGTTTTGTAGCCCCAGCTATAAATCACATGAAGCTGCACGGGAGAAGTGAGATTATCTCAGTTCTGAGCTGTATATTTCTGTAAAAGATTAATTTATTAGGGTTTATTTTGCAATTAAGACCGCCTGACTGTACATTATCCAGCTTATTACACAGCTGCTTATTGAATAAGTGTAAATGGCAACTAAATGATTTAATTTTAGTTGATATTGTTTGATTTTCTTTGTTTTAGATTAGCTTACAGCAACTAAACAAACCAATGCAACAATATTATTAATTCATTAATGTATTGTATATAATATGCGGTGCAAGTTATGCTTTTTATGGAATGGTTAGCTATATTTGTCTGCAATCCATCTCTTTTTTTTTCTTTTTTTTTGTTGCTTTCCAGTGTTTTTCTTTCTCTCGGTATCTTGCTTTGACATAAATCTTTCGAAATTAACGTTTTATGCTAAACATGCTATTGAATAGAGAGTCAGATTTATGCAGTTAAGCTTTTTTAGAGATTTTTATGCATCAAAAGGTAAAAGTTTATTATAGCTTTTAAATTTAGTTTGTTTTTTGTTTTTTTTCTTAGTTTTTCTTAGCATCTTGTTTATTTACATACTTATTTTCTGTGCAAAATGCCGATCATACATTTGACCGAAGCTTTTAAATTTGTTTATTTTTAGTTTTTTATATTATAATTTTTTTTGTGGCTTGTTTATTTTCATTTTTTTTTTAAGGCAAAATGTTAATCTTACATTTTACAGAAGCATTTACATAGTTTTTTTTCTTAGTTTTTTTTAGCATCTTCTTTATTTACATATTTATTTTCTGGGCAAAATGCTGATCATTTGACCGAAGCTTTTAAATTAGTTTATTTTTTATTTTTCTATTATATATATATTTTTTGTGGCTTGTTTATTTTCAAATTTAATTATTTTTTAGGCAAAATGTTAATCTTACATTTTACAGAAGTGTTTAAATAGTTTTTTTTTCTTTGTTTTAGTGGCTTGTTTATTTACATATTTATTTTCTATGCAAAATGCAAATTATACATTTGACTGAAGCTTTTAAATTAGGCCCCGTTTACACTAATACATTTTCATTTTAGAACGAAAACGATCTTTGTCCACACTGACGTGATGATGTTTCATCTAGCGTTTCTAAAAAAAGCTCTTCGTCCACAGTACACTTCTAAAAGCGCACATCACGTGACCATACACGCACACTAGTATGTACTGAAAGCTCCTTTAGCATATTCTTGTGTCTGCGCTCCATGCTATCAGTGGGAGCTCTGAGCACACCTGTTCGGCTGAGAGCAGCTGAACGTCGGCTATTCCACTCCGTGTCTGCCGGTGGATCTCATCTCTCTGTAGTTGTTAAATCTATAATTCATCTTGTGTAGACCTGCATCTAACGAGTAGGTCTTTTGAATCTATAAGCCTACTTGTTCTCATGTAATGTGTTTTGGCTGAGCGCGAAGATAAGTTAATATACTGTACCTGTATCTAACCATGTACACTGCTTGCCTTTATTTCCCATATTGTATAAACTTATTGTACTTTATACTTTTAGAATTATCTTTGATTATTAAAACGATCGCTTATCGATTATTATATTCAGCAAAAGAAACGGCTATTCACCAAACATTTCCTCTGATAACTGTGTGCATAGAGCCTGACATTAAGCACATATTGCCAAAACCACAGTAAGCCTAATGTTTCAGATTTTTCAATGAAAATGAAAGAAGGCAGTTATTAGGCTCCATTTTGTTATACATTTGCACACAGTGAAATGACGGTCATATAAATATGTAAATGATGCCTTAACATTTTTGGTGTCTGTTATGTTTAAGTTGTTAATATAGAAATTAAAAGAGACATTGCTTTGTCATGTTTTCATTTTAGTGTTAAGAGATGTGACGTTATAAAAGTACACTGCCATTACATTTGAAGATTTACCCGACATGTCCTTGGGAGTTGAGCACAAAAAAAACTTGCACAGTCTGTTCATACAAAAGCCCCAATCAGGTAGATTGTCGACAGCCACACCTTCTTTTTCAGATGTCTCCGTTTTCCCTCATCTACACTGACACAGAGCAGTAGCGTTTTAAAATGAAAACGGCTTCTTCAGTGTTTCCAAAACTCTCCGTTTTTAGGGCTCGGATTCTCCAGGGTAGTGTGGACGTAACCGTAGCAAATTGTATGCGTTTTAAAGCTAAAACGTATTAGTGCAAACAGTGTCTTAGTTAATTTTTTTCTTTTTTAGTGGCTCGTTTATTTACATATTTATTTATTTTCTGGGCAAAAATGCTGATCATACATTTTACAGGAAAGTTTTTTTTTAAAATAATTATTCTGTTTTGCACAATCTTTTGCAGCTTAAATCAAGAATAATTTGATGCCATATTAAAACACTAGTTAAAGATGCACAGTGCAGCCCCAAATGCTTATCAATTGTCATTTTAAATCTTTATACTTTGCCATTGCCATGAACTACTAGTTTTTGCCCATATCTATATATATTTTTTTAATAATCTACATATAATAAAACTTGACTATCACCTTTTCCTATCTTAATAAGTACAGGTCAGAAAAAAGTTACATATGATATATATATATATATATATA
>CAIGQQ010026964.1:2689223-2716685 GCA_903798035.1 Danio albolineatus | reverse complement strand
AAAAAAAAAAAAAAAAAAAAAAAAAAAAAAAAAAAAAAAAATCAATTTATCTGTTAACCTAAATGACAACAGAACACTATTTTGACATTTCCACAAAAATTTTTCCAATTTAAATGGACACTTTTAATTTAATTTCTATGTATATAAACTTTTATAGATTTAATTTGATGCAGAAACCAAAATTGTCTCGTCTTTGACCCGTATTATCATTTATTTGCAAATAAATAAGACTTTATTATTATTATTATTTGACAGAAAGAATTACGCCTGTAGTTTTTGCTCATGTTTTTGTTTCATATTTTTTTAAACGTTGAGGTGATGCATTTCATTGACTCACGTTCAGCTTTCAGACGTTTATATGTTGTGCACATATTTTAGTCCTGTTGTGTGTGTGAACAGTTTTTGTATGTCTGTGTATTTTTACAGTGCCATGTACTGCTGTGCTCTTTCTAGAAGATGCTCAACATGATATTTATCTCATCCTTAGTTGGCAGCATGAAGTAGGTTTTAGTGTTACTTTTAGCTTTTAATAGGTGATAACGTGAGGCTGCGTTAAATCAAACGACAAGAATGCATTGTTAATTACCAGAAATAACCAAATATACATTAGAAAAATAACACTATACATAGTCAGTAGTATTTTACCCTGAACAATAGAACACTGCTGTAATTGAAAAGTAGATCTTTCAAATTAATCCGAATCTTTAGCTCTTGCCCCATATTTATTTCACTCGAGTCCTGTAGTTCTGTAAATGCATCTCACGTTTCTTCAGCGTTGTAGTTTAGTAAGGAGTTTCATGTTTGTGAGGATGTTCATTTCTGGTCAGAATTACTGAACGAGTCTTGAAGCGCAGTGCTCTGTTACTGTATGTTGTGTAGCATTAACAAATTTTTCTACGTATAATGTTTTGTCTGGATGAAAGGTTTCCACATGATTTGTATGTGGTTAAAATGGCAAAAAGTTGACAATAAAACATTTTTGATACAATGTGTTGTTGGTCATTTGCACAGCTGTTTCTTACAGTCTGACAAACAACATTTATCAACAACATTTTCTTTTCGGCTTAGTCCCTTTATTAATCTGGGGTCGCCACAGCGGAATGAACCACCAACTTATCCAGCATATGTTTTATGCAGCGGATGCCCTTCCAGCTGCAACCCATTTCTGGGAAACATCCATACACACTCATTCACACACATACACTACGGACAATTTAGCTTACCCAATACACCTATACCCGATGTCTTTGGACTTGTGAGGGAAACCGGAGCACCCGGAGGAAACCCACGCGACAACAGATAGAACATGCAGACTCCACACAGAAATGCCAACTGACCCAGCCGAGGCTCGAACCAGCGACCTTCTTGCTGTGAGGCGAACATGCTACCCACTACGCCACTGTGGCACCACATTTATTTAATCCAAAATAAAACACTGATCCAGCCCAAAGCCCCTTTAAGGCAAGTCATTTCACTCGGTGGCCATCTTTGAAACACCTCTCGGGCACTATGCTCAAGTATTTTGTCTGAATGGGGAAACATAAAATTTTCCAAAACTGTTTGCCAAGCTAACATATTTGTAATCACCAATAAAATTAAACAACTGTCTCATAAGTTCTGTTTCTAAACGTCCGAACTAATGCACATGCACACTCGAACGGAACGAGATCACGACACCAACCTCATTTATGGCCATTCTACACGCATTCATCCTCTGAACAATGCTTCGTCAGATCGCGCTGGTCTTCTCAAGTAATTCACAACTTGGTTTTGAATGCTAATCTCCTTTCGGGAGTGACAGCGACTCTTTGTTTACACGTTTATGGGTGTTTAGATTTAGAAATCTTTATTGTCCACACATGAGGAAATTCGTTTTTGGCCTCCCAAACAACACAAGATACAAAACACAAGCACAAAGATTCCTGCGCCACTGATTACCAACACACAACCCTGGCAATGAAACCCTAGAATAACATACAAACTACTTCATACTAATTTATTCAATATTGTAATAGCAGACAGTATAAAATATTGTTTTAAAATATATTAGTTTTTGCTGTGGGTACTCTTGGTCGACTACCAAAATGCAGCAAAAACAAAAAAACATTTGTAAAGTATTTTTTTTTGGAAAAGATATTTGTCAAGATACTAAAATATTGGAAAAAAAATGATTCCAGTCAAAAATAAAACAACGTTTTCCAGATGAAACGACATTATAGGAAATACTGTGAAAAATGTTCTGCTCTGTTAAACATCACTAGTGAAAGATTTGAAAAAGAAAAATCACTGTCCCAGAAGGGCAAATAGTTTTGATTTCTACTGTGTTTAAAGAAGTATGTATACTTCCAAACTTCAGTCATTATTATTCCACAATATTACAAATTTGAAAAGTTATTTGTATTCTCTAGACACTAGAAAATTATAATGTGCAGTAAAAAAAAGAAAAAGAAATGTGTTAAGTTTTGTAACCTGGCATACTGTAGGACTTCTGAACTTCTGAAGCTATTCGCTTTCAGGATTAATCCGTTTCAGTCAAACTGGCAAGTGGTTAAACTGGAGTTGTTAAATCTGCATCCTATCTGAAGCCTTTCTCCTGAAAGTTGGTTAGTTAGTTTGAATAAAGGAAAAATGCAGACAATGTGTTGTTCTGTGTTTTTATATCGTATCTGTCTAGTAAAGTATATTGTATATTAAAATGTAAAATCAGCATCCAAACACACAAATCCACAGCTGGCGACATTGCAAATCCATTTTAATGCATTTCATGTACAGTATATTACAGTAAAAGTAACTCGGATAAACTAATACCCTGGGTCACGCTTTAGTTTGATGGTCCTTTTGTTGAATTTAAGTTACATTGCAACTAATTCTCATTAGATTATACGTAGACTGTTAGGTTGGGGTTAGGCGTAGGGTTAGTGTAAGTTGACATGTACTTGCAAAGTTTCTTATAGTCAGTTAAATGTCTGTTGGATGTCAGTATCAACAGATATTGAGTAAACAGTCTACTAATACTCAAATGGACCATCGAAATAAAGTGTTACCACACCCAGTATATCTGAATATCATCGTATTTTAAATCCCAGAGGTGATCAATACAGCAGTACTGTGAGTCTCAAGGAACTGTATGTATCAGTTAATGAGTGTTCATAGCCAGTTTCTTTTTATTGTATTTATTTATAGGACATTCAGGTTTCATGACCTGTAAAATTAGTTCTGGCAAAGCTTTATTTGTTTAATTAAGATAACTAAATGTGGAATTAAAAATTTGGTCCCACTTTATATTAAGTGCCCTGAACTACCATGTACTTACATCAAAATGTTAATGCAATGTACTTAATGTGTTCATAATGTGTTGCAGAAGCCTTCTGGTGCTCCAGAGGTGGCATACGGGTAGGGTTAGGGACAGGTTTGGTGGTATGGGTATTTTTAACAGTGGGTTAAGGTGTAAATGATGGTCAATGTAATTAAATGTAATTACATTGTGGTATTTAATCAAGCCTAAGTACAATGTAAAAGCATGTATTTACACTATAAGTACTAGTATTGTAACGAATGACTAATCTCAGTGTAAGTACGTATTAGTTAACGTCATTTAATATAAAGCGGGACCAGAAATGTTAACATTATGTCCATTCTCTCCTCCTTTAGTTTAATCTGTGAACTCCTGGCCGTTTCCGATGACGTTTCGTATGAGTGCGATCAGGGGTTTGTGGGATTCATCTGAATATGGCCTCATGAATCCTCCATATCGTTTGTCCGGTGGTGCGTTCCAGCGGAAGTGGGTCATGCGATACCTCCCGTTGTTTTTGACGTTGTTCCTGTTTTGAACCTCCAGGGTGCTGCTTTGTCCTCGCTCCACACGGACGCTCTCCTCTGACTCCCCTTCTGGCTCTTCCTCTAGAGCCCCGTTGGTCAGCACTTTGATGGGTCTGCGTTTGCGGCCCATGGGTTTGCCCCATCTGAAGTGCTCCATGGAGTACGACCGCCTCTCGCCCCCGTGAGGAGCTTCAGCCGTGGGGTTTTGGAGCTCGATGGAGTCGGGAGTCAGAGCTGATAAAAGCAAACCCAAGCTCAGACTCTGCTCCTCTACCTGTTCTTCACTGCTCTGATGTTCAGATGAAGAAGCTCTGATGTTTTTGGAAAATTCTCGGTCCGATCTGCACTGTCTGAGACACTGCTGTGGAGTCAGGATAGAGAGCAAGAGTTAAAGGGGTCCTGTTATGCCCCTTTAAACAAGATTTCAAGTAAGTCTCTGATGTCCCTAGAGTGTGTATGTGAAGTTTCAGCTCAAGATACCACACAAATAATGTTTTACAACTCTTTGAAACTGCCCCTTTTAGGCTTTAAGCCAAATTGTGCTGTTTTCGGTGACTCGCTTTAAATTCAAATGAGATTATGCTCCCGGACCTTTTTTCAAAATGAGGTGGAGCTATAAACGCCTATGTATCAGCCAAGCGGCAACCTCCCGCTCTCCCTCGGGAAGCCAATACGGAAGTAACTAAAACTGCAATTCATCGAAAATTCCGCTAGTCCTGGCTGTCCTGGCTCCATAATAGAGCAAATATCTAATGAGCCCACTGGTGAAATGGCCAAGTTTACAGCAGAAAAAAAGGTGTTTACAGCCTGGTACAAAGAACGATTTTGGTTCATATAGCTTATATTCAGTGTTGGGAGTAACGCGTTATAAAAGTAATGTATTACAGTAATGTATTACATTTTCCTGTAACGCAGTAGTGTAAGGCATTACTTATGCATTTTCAGTAATATTTTACTCGGTACATGTTCAGTAACGCGTGCGTTACAACAAACTTTTCGCCCGCAAGAGATTAACAAATAAAAATAGCGCAGTTCTATTTCCTGTTGGTGGTTAGTGAATATACGCGCGGCGTGTTGTCATTAATCTCCCTCTGGCTAGTGGGACTTTTTACTTTGAACGCGGAGTGATTTCAGCTTCTGAGCTCGAGGTCCGAGGCGATTGGCTCAGCCCGGTGCGCAGTAATGTTAAGCCCAAACACACAGCCTAAAAGCGGCAAATTGACTCGCGAGATGGACGTAAGTACATAAAGTGTTATTTTTACTGACAAACGTATTCATGTAATACGAGCGAGCGAACGCGCGCCGGTTTCTCCTCGCGTGCACTCAAAACACGGCTGCTCACGTGCGGATGATGTGCTCTCACTCCGTTAGATGATGCAGACTCACAATTTGTGACTTCTGTTACCTCTTCTTTTTGTGCTTTTGCTTTAAATATTATATTATCTTATACTATATATCCAGAGATATTTCTACACTTTTTACCTACAGGTTGAGGTAAATTCTGAAAAAAATTCTAGAGTTTTGAGTGTTAGATACACTGCCTATGTTTTAGGCTAGTATAATTTTCAACTTGTTAATAAATGCTTCAGCATACAGTAGTAGGAATAGTGAACTGATAAAATAAAATACAAAGTGGAGTTTTACTACAGTAAAGTGTGGTGAATTGTAGAATAATATACACTAATATTGTAAGAAAAAAACTACAGCACTGGTTAATTTGTTTATATTTCACTTGTTGTGTTACCATAGCAACTATAGTTTTACCACAACAGATTCATTGAAGTACAGTACTTTACTATAGTAATGTTCAAAACACTGTACATGCCAATAGACGTGTTCAGGGGCCCTGTGGAACAGCTTTTCCTCAAAATGAAGAGGACAACAGGGAAAATGTTCTCCATAATCTCATCAACAATGTGGAAGAGCACATTTATTTATTTGAAGAGTAAATAGTACAGTAGGCTATAATACCTTATCAAGTTTTTTTCTATATTCTATTAGTAACATTTCTGCTTGCGTTAGTAATATATATATTTTTTATTGTTTTTATTTGATTAGTATGGTGCACCTTTTTTTTTTTAATAAAATGTATTCTTTGCACTCAACATCTATTCTCTGTGTCTTTAATTGTTGGAAACTAGAAATATCTCATCATATAACATATACAGCCAAAAATGTTTTGGTTTATTATTATATAAAAAATGTATATGTAAGTCTATTTTAGTATTTTGGTTATTAATAATAGTGGACCAATATAAATCATATCAAAAAGCACAAAAGGAAGAAGGAACACAAGACACACATTGTGAGTCTGCATATAATCTCACTGAGCGAGCAGTGTACTGAGAGCACGCACGAACGTGTGCGTGAGCAGTGCATATTTGAGAGCGTGAGGAAATTTGCGCACGAGCAGCGTATATTTGAGAGCTCGCAAGCAGTTTTGTCCACAAACAGGAAATCGGTGCACAGGCATTATATTGAGAAAGCTACTGTATGTTCATCACGCTCACTCAGTGCAGGACAGTTTTGTGTTGTGAGCCACTTACATTTAAAGTGAATAAAAAAATGGCAACAATAAGAAAAAAAATCTGCATCTTGTCATGACATTGGAGTTTCCATACAGGCCTGTAGTGTCTAATTTGAATATAGTCAAGCTATTCAGAGATATTGCCAGATGATCACTTTACCTCTACCATACTTTTAACAGACTTGGATCATTTGTGATTCTGGCTTTCTTGCATTATCTTGAGCCTTCACATTGCCAATTATATACTGTATTGTTAGTAGCCTGGATAGGTCACAGTCATTCTGCTACATCATAGCACTTTCTACTGGATGTAAAATGCTCTGCAGTACGTTTGGTCATTTTAGAATGTTCAGTTCTAATTCTGTAGTTATTTTGGTGAAAGTAACTAAAAAAGTAATATGTAGTCATGTAACATATTACAATTTTGAGACAGTAATATTGTAAGGTAAGGGATTACATTTAAATAACAGTAACAAGTAATCTGTAATGTATTACAGCTTTGAAGTAACTTGCACAACACTGCTTATATTACCCTTCATGACAACTGTGAGGGGGGTGAATTTTTGAAATTTTGAGGTCGCTGTCACGTCACTTCAGCTGATTCCGGATGATTAGCTGCGGATCTCTGCATATTCATCGTATTTTTGTGTTGTTTTATGTGGCTTTACACAGTCAGTTGCCTTTTGGGATTATTTCCTGCAATTATCAGATAATATGGCATGCTGTGTGCACTTAATTGTGCTAACAAACCATTCACGTGGCCTCCGTTTCCCAGGTGAGTGAAATTATATACTTATACCATATCTATAAATGTAATTGCTTTATTTAGGATAATTTATGATTTATAATGTTCTTCAGAACTCTAATGCACTCCAGAATCTGACAGATTGATCAGCTGTAGTCTATAAAATCATCATCTGAAGCGTTGTCATACAGTGTTCTGCATGGATTTCCTAAATAGCCCTGCATTTACTAACACAGACTATATCTGAAGTATTTGGATGTAATTCGCACTTTCTTCCTGTTGAAAAACGTTATAAGAACGATGTTAAGTGGCTCAATGTATTACAGCAGTGCTTTTAAAAGTCTAAACACTTTATTGATATAGTGTACAACCAAGCTCATGTGGTCAGAAGACAAACGAGTCGCAGGTAATTAAATATTATGAGTTTCTCCCATAAGTAAGCCCTTAGCTAAATGCCAGCATGCGTCCTGTAGCTCAGCTCACACTCTGCCTCTTTGCCCTTGTTTGGTATGCCTCAGTTGGTGCGATGACGTGCGAACAAAATGGCGACGGTTGGCCACGCCTACTAGTAGCTTCTTTTGGGTTCATCAGAAACCTATGGGTGACGTCACGGATACTACGTCCATATTTTTTACTGTCTATGGCAGGGGTCACCAACCCTGTTCCTGGAGAGCTACCTTCCTGCAGATTTCAGTTGCAACCCTGACCAAACACACCTGTCTGTCATTTTCAAGTGTTGCTTCAAGTCCTGTTAATTGGTTCAGGTGTGTTTGATCAGGGTTGGGGCTGAATTCTGCAGGAAGGTAGCTCTCCAGGAACAGGGTTGGTGACTCCTGGTCTATGGTATCAGAATATTGGCCTATTTAAAACTAAACTGCTTCTCACTTAGGGCTGTCTATGCTAATGAGAGAGAGAGATCGTCACTAGTTGTCAGGGCTTTCCCCCTCTTATAACGTGCAAAAGGAGAATGTCAATCAAAGTGACTGTTTATGTCACTTTTTACTGTTTTACTGTCACTGTTTATGAAGTGTGATTAAAAAAAATAACAATTAATGAATTTTACCATTAGAGGCTGGCTATATCCACATAACTGTGTTTAAACCCCTTATTGATGTGATTTTTGCATAATAGCATAATTTGCATGTGAACATTCTCGCACTCTGGGCATGCGCGTTAAAGTATAAACAGGAAGCATGTGTCTCGCTCGGCATTCTAAATAGGGCTTCCGCCGATTGAAACGCAAGCGATTAGCGAGTGCTCGAACAGTAGCTTGCCTCTTGCAAATATATACAGCTGTTGTAGTAAAAAAAAAGTCAGAGTTTAACTGCACAATGGAGCCTACAACGCTCCCATTTCTGTGTCCATGTTGTTGTTTACAGTGAAGGCTGGTCTGCCGTCTTCCGGTGGCGTTATAGTCATGTGATAGGCTTGACGAATAAGGGAAGGTTACGCAATCACCCAAAAGCCCCAATCAAGTAGCGAATCTCAGCAGCCACGCCTCCGTTTTCAGATGTGTCCGTTTTCCCCCATCCACACTGAGACGGAGCAGCAGCGTTTTAGAATGAAAACAGACTCTCCAGCGTTTCCAAAACTCTCCGTTTTCGGGGCTTGAAAACTCTGGCGTAGTGTGGACGGATGGCGTAACCATAGCAAAACTTGCGTGTTTTAAAACAAAAACGCATTAGTGTAAACGGGGCCTAAAAGTCGTGTTTGAGAAAGGGGAGGGAAGGTTATTGCATTTACTTGACAAAAGATTATTTTTACTAAATAATGAAGTGTAAAGATTCATTGTTTATAACAAGCATAAAAATAAGAGTTTCATTGAGACTTTAAAAAGTTCACCCAAAAATTAAGATTCTGTTATTGATTACTCACCCTTGTGTCGTCCAGTCCCCTTGAGATCTTTGTTCATCTTCAGATCACAAACTAAGATATTTTAGATGAAATCCTGGAGCTCTCTCATCATCCACAGACAGCAAGGGTTTTGAGACGTTTAAAGTTCAGAAAAGGAACCATAAAAACACTATGTTTCCGTCCAAAAAATGTGAATAAACTGGATTATCGCATAAAAGATGCGCGAATAAAGCAGCATTTCCATCCAACGAGTCAAAGTAGACAAAATCGTCACTTCCTGATAAACTGCAGCCAAATATCAACAGAATAAAAACAGAATTTGCTGCGGTAGGAGAAGCTGCGTCAATCTTTTCATCATTTAATAAATGACCTGCGCCTCAGAAGTAAATTCTGACACACAGTGAACACACGGTGGGGTTTGAAGGCTTGAGACGCGGAGCACAGACGCTCTTGACAGCTCTGGAGGTCATTAATAATATAATAAACACTAATACTGAAGTGGGTTAAGGCATTTTAGAATGACCGAAATAAAATTTCAGATGTTTTACGATGTGCTCAGCCTGCTGGTTTGTCCATTTACACACATTTTTATCATCACATGATCTCTTATAACAAAATCACATGACCTTGTTTAATGCACATACTGGAACTTGTTCAGTAAAAGTGTTTCCATCGTAGTTTATGTGCATCTCTTCTTATCGAATAAAAAGTTTGTCCTACTCATTTATGCGCATACATTTTTTATGTGAATCTTGGCGTTTCCATCAATCTTTTTTTATGCGCATATCCAAAATGCACATCAAAATATGAGGATCGAAACGTAGCAAGTGTCAGATGTAAAAGAAGCTCCAAAAACACCCACATTGTAAAACAGGTCAGGGTGATTTTAAAATTAATTTTTTAACTACTGGCAGTACATTAGAGTAAGCAGTTCAACATGCAAGAAAGACATTGGTGAACAAAGTAGTTTTTACATGTTTTTGGGGTCTTCAAAAGTGTTCTTAGAGCTTTGTAAGACAACAGTTGAACCACTGAAGTCACATGAATGTTTTGGCAATGTTTTTGATTACTTTTCTGGACTTTGAACACCTCAGGACACTATGGAGGATGAGGGAGCTCTCTGATTTCGTCCTAAATATCTTCATTTGTTTTCAGAAGATGAACAAACATCTCCAGGGTTTGGAATAACATGAGGGTGAGTAATTAATAACAGAATTTTCATTTTGGGGTGAACCAACCCTTCAAACATAAATGCATCTTACAATTGAACTCACTCTCACTTTCATGGTTTCATGAAGAATCTTTCCATTGCTTAAGCGGTTCTTCACATCTTGTGAAATATCCAAGGTGCTGTTTAATGGAGATATGTTTTTTTTTGTTTGTTTGTTTTTAATAACATGTCAGTTTGTCAATGTCAGTTTTATTTATATAGCAGTATTAATTACAACCTGAGGTTGACCAATGTGCTGCACAATACAAATCACAACAGAGAAAAATATTACATTTTAAAATTATAGCTAACACGGACAGTTTTCTTGGATAAAATGCCATAAAGGGAAGTTTTTAACCTAGATTTAAAAACAGACCGATGAAACACATCTAATACAGAGGGTCAGAGCATTCCTCAACCTAGCACCAGCTACTGCGAAGGCACAGTCACCTCTGCATTTCAGCCTCGACTTAGGCATGCAAAACAGTCTCTGGATAGATGACTGAAGAGACCGACCAGGCTGATGCTCAGTTAACATGTCTGAATGATAAGAAGGTGTCAGGCCATTTAGAGACTTAAAAACCAAGAGAAGAATTTTAAAAGTGACTTGATAGTGTACAGGCAACCAGTGCAGAGAGCGTAAAACTGGTGTAATGTTTCTTGGTTCCTGTTAAAAGCCTTGCAGCAGAGTTTCTAATCAATTATAAACATGTTAGTAATTTCTTTATAAAGCTGGAGCAATGATCCTGAGATAAAACATGTTTGAAAATATATGAAATATTTGACTGTATTTTTAACAAATTCAGCAACTGATGAGCATAACCTTTTTCAACAAAATTTTCAGTATACAGTGGGTACAGAAAGTATTGAGACCCCCTTAAATTTTTCACTCTTTATGGCTGTCCACCATTTACCATCCCACCTGACAGAACTGGAGATGATCTGCAAGGAGGAATGGCAGAGGATCCCCAAATCCAGGTGTGAAAAACTTGCTGCATCCTTCTCAAAAATCTGAATACTTTACATGCCCACTATTTATTTATTGTTAACACTTTAGAATAATAGTCCATTAGTTAATGTTTTTAAAGCAAATATTAATCAGTTAATTAATCAGTTGAACTATTATTAAGCACAGTCAAAGCTTGTTACCTATATTATGTATGTCATTCTGTGTTGAAATCTTGCTATTCGTTCCTTTAAATGCATCTTACCAATTTGTGCTCATTTGATTCAAGGTCCATGCAGTCTATCAAACCCGAGCATCTGCCACCGTCTACATGTGGGCTGTGAAAACACAAGACCGCTGCAGCCAAAAGCCAAGACGGACAGAACATCTGGAGAAAAAAAAAAAACAAGAAGCCAGACAAGAAAAGACCTCATCAGTTGCTCCATCCTTCAGGTATCATTGGCATGACTCACAATGGAAATACAAACCAAAGAGCTCACACTGAGATCATATATATATAACGTCAAGGACGAGTTTCATTATTGGGGCGTCTGACTTGAATGGCCTTTGATTTGTGGTGCTGAATGAATCTCATGTTCTCGTCATCATGTCTGGCACAAGGATGACGTGTGGGCAGGAGAGACTGAGCTTCAGGTTTAACCTGACTGTGGGAGACACTGCAGGTGATCAGGGTAAGAAATATATTTATTTTCATACATTCATTCATTCACTCATTAATTTTCTTTTGGCTTAGTCCCTTTATTAATCCGGGGTCGCCACAGCGGAATGAACTGCCAACTTATCCAGCATATGTTTTACGCAGCGGATGCCCTTCCAGCTGCAACCCATCACTGGGAAACACCACACACTCTCATTCACACACATTCACTACAGACAATTTAGCTTACCCAATTCACCTATATCGCATGTCTTTGGACTTGTGGGGGAAAACGGAGCACCCGGAGGAAATCTACGCCAACATGGGGAGAACATTATTTTTATGCATGCTCAGTTAAATGAATACTAATGTTCTGTGTGAACTGAAAGTTGCTGAGACTTTTATTTTAGTATGTTGATGTACTTCCAATTGAAACCAAATGTTGAGTAGGGGGTGGGGTTTTCTTATTGCGCATCATTCCCTCATAGCAAACTAACAGTGAGATGGTTAAGAATATTCATGGTGGCTGAAGCATCAAGCTGACGTCAACAGAAAAACGTTGAATCAGAAGCCTCTAAGAAATTGGGCTGTGCAATTAATTGCAATGTTAATTGCAACTCCCTCACAAAAAAAAAAATCTGAAAATTTACATTAATAAAGAAATAGAATTATCAAATCTCATTAACCCTTTTCTTCACTGTATAACTCACACATTCTGATTAAAGTGCAATGAATGAATCTCATTTATTATGATTTTTCGTTTGTTTACATTAATTAAATCAGAGGTGTCACTTTAAAATACATTATAATAACGTTATAATGAAAGCATTTGATTGCTTTCCTAACTTTTTAGGCTCATTTAGGACAAATAAGTTGTGTTTGGAAAAAAACCCCACTATGATCGACATCTTTAGATGTTATTATTCTAAATTGTGTATATGTCTGTTTAAACACACACTCAAAACCCAGACTTTTGCTCCGCTTCAAATCGTGTGTACATTATCCGTTTGGGAAACGTCTATTTATCACCATGGAGCGCGTCTGCTGACAGTCACGCACTGCTATATGACTTGTTTTGAGGATTGCACAGGAGGAGTGACGGCACCTGTAATGAAAAGGAAAGGGAATCCTGCCATTTTTAATGTTTATTCTAAAGTGTTTCATGCCTAAATAAACCAAAAGCAAAGAACGGACTCACATTTAAGAGCAAGGGGCGGCCCCTGGTGGTTCGGCGGTATGGGTTGCATTTAGGGAGGATCCGCTCTTTATTGTTAATAACCACCCTATAGAGAAAGACTGAAAATACGGGAGGAATACGGGAAAATACCTTTACGGGATGATAGCGGGATAGAACTGTAAAATACGGGAGAATCCCAGGAAAAACAGGAGGGTTGACAGGTATGTCTATAGTTACCTGATGATCTGGCACCTTTAGCCTGGACAGTCCACTGTGTATATTTGTAGATAAATGAGAATATTTTTTTAATGTCAATTGTTTTTGTTTTTTATGAACAATTTTTTTTTTATAAAGTATATGTTATTAGTGTACAGCTATATTTAGCTTATTTTGACACCTTAGGCCTATTTAAATATTTGTGGCAAGGAAATAATTAGTTTGGTGTGTAAAGAGAAAAGAAAAAGGGTAAATCCTTATTGTTGAGCCCTAAAAAGTCATGTGAAATAAAAAATCAACGAGGAAGCACGTGGACATAACACAACATTTAATAATGAGCAACATTTAGCATGCCAAAGTCAAATTTATGCATAGAAAATATATTTTCCCAACAATAAAATTGTGGCTAGTAAAAATGACAAGTGCCTATTAACATAGGAATACTAGCCACAGTGGCTGGAGATCAAAAAAGTTAATGTCAAGCCCTGTGGATATACTAACATGAGCAAACTATTTATAACAGCATTTGTTTATGTTAGTTGACGTTAGTTCATGAAAATACAGTTGTTGATTGTTAGCTCATAAACTCACAGTGCATTAGTAAATGTTGACAAGCATGAATTTGGATGTTAATAATGCATTAGTAAATATTGAACTATGATCAGGGGCGCCACTAGGTGAGGGAAAGTTAGGACGATTCTAAGGGCCCACGCCGTTTTGGGGCTACCAGAGATACTATTAGGGGCCCACCAGACGCCCGCCCTCCCCTCGCTCTTTACTTTGTCTGTGACACCTAAAAATGTTGTCATAGGACTCATTCCAGATTAATAAATGCTGTACAAGTATGGTCCATAATTAGTTCTTGTTAGTAAATACATTAACTAATGAAGCCATTCTGTAAAGCAGAGGTGACCAACCCTGCTGCTGGAGATCGACAGTCCTGCAGGTTTCAGTTGCAACCCATATCAAACACACCTGCCTGTAATTATCAAGTGCTGTTCAGATCCTAATTAATTGGTTCAGGTGTGTTTGATCAAGGGTAGAAGCTGAACTCAGCAGGAAGGTCGATCTCCAGGAGCAGGGTTGAGCACCACTGTTGTAAAGATGACCTGTTTTTTAGTTTGTTCTTAAATGAACTTACTGACCGATATCTACTGTATTCATTCCCTTTTACCAGCTATTTAAATGACTAACTCTTTTTTTTTTTACTGATGACATCCTGACACACACACACACACACAGGTCTGTGAAGATAGAAGTGCTCCATTAATATGGCAGTGTGACGACAGCAGCAGTTTTGTATGAGGGATGAAAGAAGCGTACTGAAATAAACCCTCTTCACTAAACAGCTTCTCTAGTCCCGCAGGGGTTGACAGACACTCATTACTGAGATTGACCATGAAAGTCCAGAAGAACCGTTTAGCAGTCTGAATGATGAGTCAGAGCTGATCAAAATTCAGTTCAAAGCCTCTGAAGATCCTGGTGTGTGTTACGCAGTTGACAGGGGAGGGAAGGCTTTATGAATATTCTTTATAAATCAGAGTGGATGCAGTTATTGAAAGTGAGGTTTTTGTTTGATGAGTCACTCTGGTTTTGCATCTCATCCACTTTGGGATCTTTCTTTTGATTTCTCCGCCCCCTAAACATTACATTTACAAAAATGCAGCATGTTATATATTTAGCATTTCTTTCCGATTATATTTTTTTTCCTTTTGGAGAAAGTCTTTTTTTTATTTCTGCTAGAATAAAAGCATTTTTTTAAAAAAATTTAAGCTATTTTAAGGTCAAAATTATTAGCAATATTGGCAGTACAACCACTGTTATACACTGATTTGCCTAATTACTCTAACTTTGCCTTTAAAGTTGAGCCTTTAAATGTCACTTTAAGCTGAATACTAGTATCTTGAAAAATATCCAGTAAAATATCATGTCCTGTAATTATGGTAACGCTGGAAATTCAGTTATTCAGTTATTAGAAATCAGTTAGAAATTAGTCATTAAAGCTGATATATAGAAATGTGTTGAAAAACTTAACAGGAGGGCTTATAATTCTGGCTATTTATAATCAATTTTGTGTCCCCCCTTGAAAAAAGACATGTGGAAATCTCCACTTTTCTACAATTACGCATAAAAAGTGTCTGTGTATATGTTATATTATTATATGTTAATGTTAATAAATCGTTATAATATTATTGTGTAAAATATTATAATAATTATTATATTAATTATATTTTTAAATGTGTATACAAATACAATATACAGTTGAAGTCAGAATTAACAGTATGTCTGATATTATTTTTTTCTTCTGGAGAAAGTCTTATTTGTTTAATTTCAGCTAGAATAAAAGCAGTTTTAAATTTTTTAAAGACCATTTTAAGGTCAATATTATTAGCCCCTTTAAGCAATTTTTTTCAATAGTCTACAGAAAAACCCATTGTTATACACAATAACTTGCCTAATTACCCTAACCTGCCTAGTTAACCTAATTCACCTAGTTAAGCCTTTAAATGTCACTTTAAGCTGTTTAGAAGTGTCTTGAAAAATGTCTAGTCAAATATTATTTTATGATAAAAAAAAAAGATTAAATAAATCAGTAATTAGAAATGAGTTATTAAAACTTTTATGTTTAGAAATGTGTTAAAAAATCTTCTTTCCATTAAACAGAAATTGGGGGAAAATATAAACAGGGGGGCTAATAATTCTGACTACAACTGTATATTTTAGAATTTAATAATACATATATTTTTGGGTTTTCAAAATAAAACAAAAATTTAAATAATTTTAATAAAAATAAGATTAATTTTTTAAAATAAAATAATTAATAAAATTAAAAATTATTATTATTATTATTATTATTATTATTATTATTATTATTATTATTATTATTATTATTCATCTGTTATAATCTTTAGTTTACTTACCATAGAGGTTTTAAATAGTTTTTTCTTAAGAATCAAATACAGTGAAATTTAATGAGGATGTTTAAAAAGCTATTATCATATATATAATGCATAAAAGTGTCTCTGTGTATATATTATATGTTAATAAATTGTTATAATATTATATTAATCATCTATATTTTTAAATGTGTATAAAAGTACAATATATATTTTAGAATGTAATAATATATTTGGATTTTCCCCCAAAAGATATCTGTAAAACTTTTTTTTAGAATCATGCATAAACGTGTGCCTACATATGAAGAAAAAAAATTCAATTCAATTCAATTCACCTTTATTTGTATAGCGCTTTTACAATGTAGATTGTGCCAAGCTTCACATAGAAGGTTATAGTAAATAAAAAGTTTATGAAATATATATATGCATTATATAAAAATAAATTACATACAGTTATGAACCGTTCGTTGCTTATACTAGTAATATTAATGTTAAGAAATTATTGTTTTACTATTATCTATATTTATAAATGTGTACAAGAGTATGCATTGTTTAGAAAACTGTTTAGAAGAGACATAACTAATAATACAAATGTAAATGATTAATTATAGTAATATTAATAAGAATCATTGCATAAAATATCCAAGCATATGAAAGAACATAAATATGTGTACAAAATTACAGTTAAGATTTAATAAAAGAAAATTTGAAATCAAATAATAAATCATTATTTTTCTATTTAATTGAAGGAAAAGAAAATTAGCAAACAACACAAGAGTAAACGTCACAGTTTTTCTCTGATAAATAATTTAAAATAATTCATTTATTTATTATCTGTTATAAACTTTTTCTGAAGATGCCATTTCAATGAAATTCAATGAGCATGTTTAAACAGTTATATTTTAAGCGTGCACTCTGCACTGTTTAATTCATTTTAAATCACATAACTCTGAGAAAGCACTATTTAAAGCTTAGTTCTGTTAAATGAAGAAATAAATAAATAGACTTCACAAGCAGAAGTGTCCAGTGAATCAGCAGTTAATATACAGAATGGCTCTTACCTTTGTTGAATGAGTGAATGAGTGCGAGTAGTGCTGCGCTGTGTGTGTGTGTGTGTCTGCGCTTCTCCGCTGTTTTCTGAATGAGCTCCGCTTCTTATATACTCACAGGTGTCTGGCAAACCCTCCAGGCTGGAGATGATCAGGTGGCTCTGATGCAATGGGAGAAAATGAGTGATCAGAAACAAAGCCTTCATACTGGCCGCTCATCCTTTTCTGACACTGGAGACTCAGGTGAATGATGGATCCACTGCTGCCGTGTGTTTTCATGCTGTTTCAGATGCCTGTGAACTAATACTGGAAGTCAATACAAGACACTGCAGGTTTTAATTTGTCATTCAAAACAACACAGGAGATTTAATGCATGTATATATGAATCACACAAGCTTGTTTATTTATTTACTTACGTTTTCATATATAACCCTATTCAAATCAGCAAACCAATGGATAAAAACTTCAGTACGATATAACACAATGTTAAAATAATAGTTATGAATAGGATTAAAAAAAAAAAAAACTATTTATTATCTTGGGGTGTAACCCTGGTGTCCTGGCCAAAGTCCCTCAATCAGCCCTTACGATCATGGCCTCCCAATCATCCCCATCCAACAAGTTGGCTCTATCACTTTCTCTCCACTCCACCAATAGCTGGTGTGTGGCGCCGTTGTCCTGTGGCTGCCGTCTTATCATCCAAGTGGATGCTGCACACTGGTGGGGGTGTGGAGAGACTCCCCTCGTCATTGTGAAGCGCTTTGGGTGTATGGCCATACACAATAAATGCGCTATAGAAATACACATTACATTACAAATATGCAAATATGCTCATTAATTAATCAAATACAGTGTTATTTGTAGCACAACAATCTGAATAGTGGATGTCACAATTAAAACTGAAATATTTATTTTAACTTAGTAAAATTTTGTGTTTTTTTTTAAAGAGGAAATTTTCAGAGTGTTTTTTATTCACTCTATTCACAGAACCAGGAAATCAAAGCACATCACACCTGTCCTCAGGTCTTTACACTGACTCCCGGTTACATTCAGAATAGATTTTCCAGTATTATTACTTGTCTATACTGTAAATGACAAGGCCCCGTTTACACTGCCAGTTCAATTCAATTCAATTCACCTTTATTTGTATTGCGCTTTTACAATGTAGATTGTGTCAAAGCAGCTTCACATGCATTATAGTAAATTGAAACAGTGTCAGTCCAGTTTTCAGTGTTGGAGTTCAGTTCAATTCAGTGTGGTTTAATATTCACTACTGAGAGTCCAAACACTGAAGAGTAACCCATCGACGCGCAGCTCTATAAGCCCCGAACCATGCAAGCCAGTGGCGACAGCGGCAAGGAAAATACTTCACCAATTGACGAAAGTGAATGATTTAAAATCTCCTATGACCAAATGTCTTGTGCAGAGCTGCAGTCTAGGCGCCGGAGGCTGGAGAAGCTGGACGTCAGCCAATGTGCTCATATGTGGCACAGATTGGATCTGTTCTATGACCGTGTAAACACAAAAAAGCGCATGCATTCAGATATTCAGAGATCGGTTTCAGGCCCCCTTCACATGTGTAAATAAATTCAGTTATGTGACAATGCGACTATCATGTAAACAGGCAGATCAGATTTATTGAGGCGTTCCGTTTTGTGCATCATTAAACTTGCGACAATGTGGTACTTCTCCACGGTTTAATGACTTAGAAGGAAAAGCTTGTGGAGAAGCTGACGCGGAAAACATCAACAAGAACAAAATCAGATATTGGCAACAAATCGTAATTGGGCATCAAGACCTGACAGTGTAAACGAGGCCTAAATGCCCTAGGACAGGGTTGCTCAACCCTGTTCCTGGAGATCTACCTTCCTGCAGATTTCAGTTGAAACCCATATCAAACACACCTACCTGTAATTATCAAGTGCTGATCAGGTGCTAATTAATGATCAGGGTTGGAGCTGAACTGTGCAGGAAGGTAGATGTCCAGGGACAGGGTTGAGCACCCCTGGCCTAGGACCTCAATACATTACAGATATGCTCACTGAACACAAACCTAACAGATCAATCAGAGCGTTTGGATCAAATATACTGCGGAATAAGCTTTCAGAAATGATCAGACGTGCTCCAACACATCTGTTTAGCTGTGCCTTTACTGAATGAGCACTGTGCTATGTCCGACAGATCACACTTTTATGTCTTTTTCTTTTTCGTTCTTTTATAACCTGTTTTAACACATTTTAATCTGTTTTGGCTCTGTTTCATCTCTGTTTCATCTGTAATCATTTCTTTTCTTGTTTCTTTTATCTTTGTTTATGTAAAGCACTTTTCATTGCCACTGTGTATGAAATGTGCTATATAAATAAACTTGCCTTGCCTTAGCTCCATTAAAAAAATTAATTAAACAGCTTTAGGAAAAAACACATTTTTCTTAAGATGCAGAACTGTGTGTAGGAATAGTGTGTCCACAGTCATATTCGAGTGATTTAAACACAAGTCTCTTTTTTTTTTATTTCCTGATGCTAAAATAGGACCCAACCCCTAGTGATTTTGAGGCCCACCGCAACGTGACGTAGGAGTGCCGTTTTCCCCGCCCACCGAATTCATTGACAGGTACCATGTTTCCATAACATGAATACATATGTCCACAGAATTTTTTTTTTGCAATCAAATTGGGATTAAAACATATGTTACAACTCTCTGTGATCAATTGCACCTAAAAAAATTATTTTATAAGTTTAAAATGTTTTTAAAACAGAGCATGTTTGTACTAAAGAGACTAAAATCGCAATGTAAATCTTAACTGATAAAATTACCATGGCTACATGGTGTCAGTAAATGCTAATATGTATGTGTGTGTGTGTGTGTGTGTGTACTGCAAACAGCATTTATGACTCATCATTTCAGAAAGGCTTGAATAAACTCTAAACTCCACCACAAATACATCAAATAAACTTACCTGGTATTTTTGACTAATGATCTGTCTCTATCACTGACTGCTGTTTATCCAACCCAGGCTCATTATGAAAACGTCCCTCTATTAAGTACCTCTAAACGTACCTCTATTAAATATCAGATTTAATTTCTAAATCTAAGTCATCTTCCTCGCACTTAGATCCTCTCCCTACTGTTCTGGTCAAAGTCTGTCTCCCTTCTCTCATCCCTCTTATTTCAGCCATTATTCACTCATCTCTTTCCACTGGAACTGTTCCTGCTTCATTTAAAACTGCAGCAATTACTCCTATACTCAAAAAAACCTGGTTCAGACCCATCTAACTTTAATAACTTACGACCTATCTCTAATTTACCATATATTTCCAAAATCCTAGAAAAAACTGTGGCAACACAACTCCAAACCCACTTATCTCAGAACAACCTGTATGAACAGTTCCAGTCCGGTTTCCGCCCACTTCACAGCACGGAAACTGCCCTTATTAAAATCACCAATGACCTACTTATGGCAGCTGATTCTGGACTAATATCTGTTCTCATTCTCCTTGACCTGAGTGCGGCCTTTGACACTATTTGTCACAGCACCCTCATCAATAGACTATCTTCTCTTGGCATCACCAATATCCCACTTGACTGGTTCAAATCTTATCTCTGTGGCCGCACTCAGTTCATTCAACTTAAATCATTCACTTCTCAGCATTTTACAGTTTCTTCGGGTGTCCCCCAGGGCTCAGTCCTGGGACCCCTGCTTTTCATCATTTATCTCCTTCCCCTTGGTAATATTCTACGTAAATATAACATACAGTTCCACTGCTATGCGGATGACACCCAGCTCTATCTTTCTGGCAAACCCTCTTCTTGTTTTCCACCTACATCCCTTACAGTCTGCTTAGCAGAAATCAAATCTTGGCTCTCTCTTAACTTTCTCAAATTAAACAGTTCAAAAACTGAGGTTTTGCTTGTTGGTACCAAATCAACACTCTCCAAAACTGACAGCTTTGCTCTTTCTATTGATGATTGTTCCATTTATCCCTCTAAACAGGTCAAGAGTCTGGGTGTCATCCTCGACAGCACCCTATCTTTTGATTCTCACATCAATAATATCACCCGGTCTGCTTACTTTCACCTACGCAACATCAACCGTCTCCGCCCTTCTCTTACCCCTCACGCCACTGCTGTTCTTGTCCATAGCCTCGTCACATCTCGTTTAGATTACTGCAACTCCCTTCTCTTTGGTCTCACTAATAAATCCCTCCGTAAGCTTCAGTTGGTCCAGAACTCAGCTGCCCGTATCATCACCAGAACCCCTTCTTCTCATCACATCACCCCTGTCCTGCAGCAGCTTCACTGGTTACCAGTTCATTTTCGAATTGATTTAAAAATTTTGATGTTAACTTTCAAAGCCATCCACAATCTCGCCCCTCCGTATTTGTCTGCCCTCATCCACATTGCTGCTCCCTCTCGCACCCTGAGATCTTCCTCTTCCCTTCACTTGTCTGTTCCCTCTGCTCGGCTGTCGTCAATGGGCAATAGAGCATTCAGCCGCTCTGCTCCCCAGCTTTGGAACTCACTACCACCTGCCATCAGAAACATTGACTCTCTTACATTATTCAAATCAAAACTCAAAACCCACCTATTTAAGATGGCTTTTAATGTTTAATCTGTACCTGCACTATTGTTGTGTATTTTAATATTATTTTTCTTAGTACTTTATTGTTCTTGTTTCATTGTACGGTGTCCTTGAGTTGCCAGAAAGGCGCCTTTAAATAAAATGTATTATTATTATTATTATTATTATTATTATTATTATTATTATTATTAACATTTCTTTGGAGATCGCCAAGTACATCCCAAGAGCTTTTTTTTTTTTTTTGAAGTTTTTGTTTTTGCTAATCAACCAGAGGCTGCCAAGTATGCTTTTTGAGATCTCAAATTTCTCCTGCGAGTGCCCTTCACACCTGCTCTTCTCGCGTAAATCCACCAGAGCCCGTCGTCGATTGACTGTTTGGCCAACTGGCTGACTGACTGACTGACCAATCGGCTGACCCACCTTCCTCCCTCCTTAAACCCAACCAATAGTATTTTAAAAAGCACAGATTGAAAATAAAAATGCAGCCATACGTACTTCTGGCTACATAATTTGTGATCACCAGAAATGAATATAGGGCTAAGTTTGTGCTCACGTGGATGTTTATCTGATGTCAGTCAGGAGAAACAGACACGCATGTGGGAGACTACAAAAACAAATACACTGTACTCAAACATGAAAATGGGCAGATTATGGAGCAAACGAGTCTTACAAATAAAAGTAGGACAAAATAAAACACAAAAAAAGAGTGCTTTTCTTTTTTTTTTTTTTTGTATTTGGTTTGATCAGTTGGCATTTCTGTGTGGAGTTTGCATGTTCTCCCCGTGTTGGCATGGGTTTCCACTGGGTGCTCCAGTTTCCCCCACTGTCCAAAGACATGCACTATAGGTGAATTGAATAAGCTAAATTGGCCATAGTGTATGAGTGTGTGTGCGAATGAGAGTGTATGGGTGTTTTTTCAGTACTGGGTTGCTGGAAGGGCATCCGCTGCGTAAAACATATGCTGGAATAGTTGGCAGTTCATTCCTCTAAGGCGACCTCTGAAATAGAGACTAAGCCAAAGGAAAATGAATTGATGAACTTCAAAATAATTTCATTTGTAACATAAACTGCACATTCTGACTCCGTCAGGAGGGGCAAAACTAACACAACAATATTTGCTAAATTTACTGGCCTAACCTTGTTTATTTTAACCTCTTAAAGTCGACGGACCCGGTACCGGGTCCGGTGACGTCATCAACTTCCCTTTAATTTTTAAAGGTCCGTGGTTGCGCAAGAGCCCTATAAGTGGTTCCGTTTGAAAGCGGAGAAGCTATATTTTATGCACATATGCATCACTTCGGTTTTTATTGTACTGTACAAAAGTTATTTACACTTAATTACACACTATTTTGGATAACCAAGCTGATATTTTTTGTTCATTTTCATATGCTTCATATATGACACACATATGACAGACATGTACAAGTCATAGCCCAAATAAAAGCTTATGCCAATGCCTAAAAGATTCCAGCGTTTTTTTTACTGAATTATATTCATATATCAAACAGTTGCCGAAGGAATCGCCGTGTCTTTATGACGCAGGAGTGAAAACATTATATTTATGATCAATAAGCAGGCCAAGATCGCACAGAAAGCCACAAATGCTACGTCATCTTTTACCTTATGCTGTCTGCTTCAAAACGAGTCCTTTCCCCGCTGTTTTTGATGTTGTGTGCATAAGTAATCCTTTTATATGTCTGGCGTGGTCAAAACACAACAAATTATGTTTGAAAAAATTATGAAAATATGAAAACATGACTGATCTACGGCTTGTATATCACAAAAGTCTCTGCTTCAGCCGAGATAATATGGGATCAGATCGGCCAATCAGGACTGAGATACATTCTCTTTTTGCACAGTTTGTTCTTGGAAAATAAAATGACAAAAAAGAAACTTTATGCGTCATTGATTTCTTTGATATAATGTTATGAAAATTACCTAAAATGGGGAAGAGATAAAAAATACTGAAGTGAGAAAGTACTGGAAACTTATGTTGCTATAGCTCTCATCATGTAAAAGTAATAATTAGGAGGTAATGTGCCTTGTAATGTCTTGGATTTGCACTTTTCACAACTGGTGAACTTGGAGATGTAAATGACCAAAAAGTAATTTTTCCACCATTTAGTTGAATTGCAATAATTCTGGCAAATTACATGATAGAAACAAAATTCTTTTTACTGTTGTTTGCTCCCACCTGCTGGTTTCAAGCAGAACTGTCTAGAGTTTTCTACAGCTCACACAGGCTCACTTACACACTTTTAAAAAAGCATTTTAGACCAAAAAATAAAAAAGCGCCATATGTTGAAGTGGTTCATCATGAGACAGAGAACATATACAATATTATTCATTACATTCAGCAGTTTCTTCTGTAAATTCAAAGGGTTTTCTTTCCAATAACACTGGAATTTTTCATTTATACCACTGCATTTGGATATGGGAAGCTTTCAAAATTTGGTAGGCGGAAATTACATAAAAAATGGTATAGCACCTCTCATCAGTTGGAATACAATAACTTTTGCATATATTATGATAGAAACATTTTTCTTTTTTCCTATGATTACTGACATGTGCAGGAACCACCAAAATTAAAAAACAGCAACCTAGACCACACAGATCCTAAAAGGTACACTTTCAAATTTGAGTTTACAAAAAAAAATACAAAAAGCGCCTCTGTTTTTTAGGTGTTTATTATAACACAGACAACATATACAATTGTTTTAATCACTTTCAACAGTGTTTTATGAAAATTCAAAGTGTTTTCTTTAAAATGATACCAAACTTTTGCATTTACACCTCTGCATGTGGATTAGGGAAGCTTTTAAATTTGGGAAGGCAAAATCCAGGCGGAAATCCCAAAAATAGCTCTTGACCTTAAGAGGTTAAATATATCAGACTATGACCTTGTTAATGTGGACTGCAAATATATTTTGTCCTTTATTTTTGCAAAAAAAATATTAAACTGCATTTTCATTTTAAATTTCACTTCCGAGCTATGTCAACCTCGTCATGGCAACAATTATGCTTTCACCAAAATATCGAAACCCTTTCTAGGTTTTTTGTGTAGGCAAGTATTTTACAGTACTGTCCAAATACTCAAAAAAAGTCTCTGTCAGTGTTTTCAACCTATTATATTTAATTTTCCAAAGTCACACAAGTGGCAATTCCACATCTGATTAGGGCTGGGCGGTTTGGCTTAAAATCAAAATCTTGATTAATTGAACATTTTAACTCGATTATGATTAATGAACGATTATTTTAATTATTTATTGTATTTTTTTGCCCTCATAGTTCACTGGCAAGTTTTAAATGCCGTCTATCTCTGGTGCAGCTTCCAATCATCGTCAATGTAGTGCAAAGTAAGGCTCAAAAATGGGTCAATCGTCCAACTTGACCAGAGAACAGATGTGCCTGCAAAGTAACCGCAGAAGTTTAAATCAGCTACAGCCTTTAACAGGGTGGGGTCACGTCACGTGTAGGGAAAATAATTGAAAAATTGTCCTGGAAAAATTAAAGTGATTATAGGTTCTGAGTGTCGATTTCGATTACTTTTCAAATTAATCGCAGAGCCGTACATCTGATACATCCATAACAGAGAGATGTCACATCCATAATAAATCTTTTTCTTCATAAATGCAAAAATGTTATCATTTCTGTTCTATGGAGAGATGACTGTTATGCTTTTGATTAGCGTTAACATTAGTTTAGTTCACTAAACACTGTAAACTCTCTTTAAAAACTGTAAAGACTTTTTTGGTCACATTCATAACGCTTGTTTATTTTCCCCGTTTAAAATATAAAAAAGTTTACAGATCAATTTTGTTCTGATCCCACAACTCTACGGTTTGTAGTCTTGGAAAACAAGTTTTTTTCAATATAATGTTGATGTATACTTTCTCTGTGATTTTATGTTTTAAGCTTTTACAGCAAATGTCACATCCATAACTCTGGAATTGCTCTTCCATCAAATGTTTTAAAGCAATCCAACAATGCAAAATGCTGCAATTTTTGAATATTTTATTGTCATAGGCAATACTGAATACTCAATACTGAGTCAAACACTGAAAACGCTAATATAAAACTGAAAAATGAGCTACGTGGGACACAAATAACAGTGTTACTTTTGTCCCCACATGAGCTCTTGCCACTGAAACCAGATTTAATATAAAACTGAAAACCCCAGAGACTGCAAACTTCAGGATGTGTTATTGCAGTAAATCACCTGTAGATTGATCATCGCTGAGATGCATGAAAAGACAAACACAACTTTTAATAAGGTAAAAAGAACCACTACAATTACTTTCTGCACTTACAGTAAAAACTGAAATTCAGACCTAACTGCAGGAACTGTCCTGAAATCAGCTGATATTTGGCAGCTCAGTCAAGGGTTGCATGCTGAATGTGCTGTTATAGCCTGGAAATCAAATGTTGTCAGGGCTTCGAGAAAATCTCTTTGTTACTTTCGTCCCACATTAATTTTATCCCCGCTCTCTCCTACTAATTTTTAGAAAACGCTCCTTAAAAATATGTCTTGTCATAAAAGTCTTAAGACAAAAAAAAAAAAACGAATGAAAAGCCCAAATCTGTAAATTGTTATGTGTGTGTTAAAGCTGTGGTTTTGTGCAGTCTCTAAATGGTGTAGTTCACACCAGTGATTTCCTGTCATACAGATCTATCAGATCTCATTTATTCATGTTCCTTTGACTTAATCCCTTATTTAGCAGGGGTTGCCACAGCAAAATGAACCGCCAACTATTCTAGCATATATTTTACACAGCGGATGTCTTTCCAGCTGTACCCAGTACTGGGAAACCCATACACACTCATTCACACACACTCTCTCAAACACAACGGACAGTTTTGTTTACCCAATTCCCCTGTAACACTTGTCTTTGGGCTGTGGGGGAAACCCATGCAAACACAGGGAGAACATCCAAACTCCACACAAAAAATGCCAACTGCCATATAGCCTGAAATTGAACCAGCGACCTTTTTGCTTTGAGTGCTAACCACTGAGCTACCATGCTGCCCTCTCCATCAGACCTTTATATCTTAAACTCAAGGCAAACAATTATTGTATCTTGGTTTCTCATCTGCTTGTTGATTCTTTTCTTAATGAAGGTCGTTATTCCTCCAGGCTCATCAAGAGCTAATGTAATTACCACTAGCGGAAAGGTAACATTGTGTTGTCTTGGAAACTCCTCATAAATCAGTTAGTCTCTTTTCACTCTCAAACGCTCCTGATAATGTGTTTAAAGAAGCGTCAGTGAAACGAGAGCGACTCCCATTCAGGAAAAAGAAATGACATTAATGCAGTTTTTCAAGGTCTGGGATGCTTCACATTTGAAAACAAAAGAGGATAAGAGGATAAAGAGCGCAAATGTAAGCACAGTGTCCATTGTAAATAATATAATGGCTTGCAAACACTTTAGCAGGGTGTAAACGAAAATAAATGGATGAGTAAATATATACATACATACATACATACATGTCACTGGGGTGACCTTTTCAAAAGGTATACATTTGGACTTAAAGGGTCCATACTGGTACCTCAAAAGTATAAATTAGTACCTAAAAACTTTAAGAGGAACACTTCTGTACTTTTTAGGTACTATTAAGTACCCTTGAGGTATTTATATGGACCCTTTAGGTACAAATTTGTACCTTTTAAAAAAGGTACCACCCAGTGACAGCTCGTGTACCTTTATTTCTGAGAGATAAATAAATAAATAAACAAAAATATAAATATAAATACATATATAAATAAATACATTAATATATAAATAAA
>CAIGQQ010026964.1:2675984-2686289 GCA_903798035.1 Danio albolineatus | reverse complement strand
ATATATATATATATATATATATATATATATATATATATATATATATATATAAAAATTTAAATGTAAAATAAATTAGACTGTATGACTGTCATTAAATAATGCACTAATAATCTTTCTTGAAGTTACTAAACTTTAAACTGGCTTGAAATGTGTACACAGTCACAGGCCTTAAAACACATGCAAATGATACCTTTTTTGGTAACTTTATGGTTAAACTTTGCATTTACACCACAATCAGGTGTGTTTTTAGGTCCTGCTCAACTGTAATCCAGACTCAACGCTGCAGATCCTGTGATGTGTCTACTGCGGATGCGCATATTCTGATATTGATGCTAAAACGATATATTGTGCAGGTCCAGCTGGGACAACACGGATGAACTGTGTGGAACCCAGCAGTGTGTTCACTGTAAAAAAAAAAATACTGGGTTTCACACAATTTCTTCATGTAGTCCCAACACAAATCGATTAAGTTAACTTAATAGTTTTTACAAATTTAATTGAACATTAAACAACTAAGTTGTCCCCCCAAAAACTCAAGAATTGTGTTGATTCAGCTCATTTTAAAGAAGTAGTTTGACCAAGCAGCAAAGGTCATTTATTTACAGTGTGTGTAGTTGTTTGTCCACGTGACGTGATTCAGCATGTCGAGTCGGTGGCTGTAGATTGTCTCTCCTCGCTTTCTTTTCTAATCATAAATCCAATTACACAGGATTACCAGGAGAAGATTCCCATCCTGCAACACATCAGGGTGTAGAAAGAAAGACAGAGAGCAAGAATGGCAGCGAGCGTCTGCGTTTCCCCAGAACACAATCAAGACGCCTGAAACAGGTAAAGATCAACTATTTCCCTCTAGAGTTTTTCTCTGCGTAATCGCTGCTGGTGTCATATTCAAGGGAAAGTGTGTGGCGCATGCAGTCGACCAGTGCGTCAAGAGCTTTGTATGTAGTTTGCGGAGCCTCTCAGGTGAGATGCTGTGATGCATGAGGTTTGGGGTAAATCAATGCCCTCCAAACAAACAAACAAACAAAACAAACACAAGCATGCTCGGGTTTCATGCTGCTAATCAAAATGTCACTGCGAGGACGTCGGGTGCTTCATCAATGTGATTCATTCTGTGTTCAGTGGCTCTCAGGCTTTGCTCTGTAATGTGCTTTGGTGTGTTTAGTGGATCTGCTGCACTTTTACATGGTTTGGCATTGAATGGTCTGGTCAGATATTCAAGACACTTCCTGTATATTGTGCTTTACCTGTCTTTACTTCCTTGAGGGGACGTTTCTTGCTGAATAAAATGGCAGATTTTATGTCGTTTTTGCATCAATACACTGTAAAGAAGTGATTAGTTACTTAACCCTCTCAGACCCGAATTGTGTTCCAAGTTTTGGAAAAATGTATAAGTATGTTTTCACAGTTCTTGACGCTCCTATAAATGAGACCAAATAATTATAATAAAAATTCAACAACCTTCAATATTTTTGTCCATTTCAATGGACAACAGGTCAGAACAGTTGTTCTTCCTGAACATTACACCAACATAAAACACTAAAATAACACACATGATTGCTGGTATATAGATAAGTATAAATATTATACAGTATAATATATAGTTCAATCAGCATTACTGGGGATTCAATTTCAGTAACAGATTTTGAACCTGGTGAACATCCTAATGGACAGACATAATTGAAAAAATCCTGATCTAAAGCTTGCGATGTTACAAAAGATTTTAAACTTTTGATTAGTAAGCGCAATCCCTTTTTTTACATGCAATCTATGAAATATTGGCAAACATATCAATAAATCTGAATAACAACATTGTAAATGTGGCTTACGGATGACAGTTGTCCACGCTCATGGACTGCAGGCTTTAAATAAGATGAAATGCTCAGGAACCACAAAAAACATAGGCTGACATGATGTCCATTATAATGGACACAAGGTCTGAAGGGGTTAAAGCAAGTAAACCAATTGCCTTAAAAGCAACAAGTTGACTTCACAAAGATAATTTAAGTAAAGCCATTGCAACTTGGAACTGTTACATTGACTTAATTTTTGTAATTATGCTAATTGTACTCCCTTTTTAAAATCGACTAATCCCTTTTTACAATGTCAGACTATTTTTGCATTTTATTTCAAATAATTACTGTAATTATCACAATATTACTTATTTGGTGCTTCATTAAGTTTATAAAATCTACAATTATAGCTTGTATTGAATTTAGAAGACACTCTGGAGTCTGGAAGAGCAGATTTATTTTATCGTGTGTCATGTTTCTAGATACAGAGAAGAATCAGAATCAGTTTTATTGCCAGGTTTGCTTCGCACACAAGGAATTTGCTTTGGCTACAGAAGCTTCCAGTGTACATAAAGTGACAAGTGACAACACAGAATAAATATTAAAAAAAACGATAGTCAGTCCAAAAAGATCAGGATGTTGAAATGTACGTACAGACTTGTTATAAATATACAGTTATAAGGTGCTGTGTACAAATGCATAAGTATTGCATTGTATAATGTAATAAGGTGCTGTGTACAAATGCGTAAGGAAAAGTATTGCATTGCATATTGTTATAAGGTGCTGTGTACAAGTGCGTATGAGAAAGTATTGCACGTTTATTGCACAATAGGGAAAATATTAACTGTTCATGAGGTAGATGGTCTGAGGAAAGAAACTTTTCCTGTGTCTCGCAGTTTTTGTGCTCGGTGCTCTGTAGCGACAACAAGACGGTAACAGTTCAAAAAACAAGCTGGAAGAAACAAATATAAAAAGTTGTATTGGAAAAAAGTGATTTGTTTGCTTTTATTGTTTTTAAAAGTGAGTACAATTTGCATAGTTATAAAAATTAAGTCAGCATAACAGTTCCAAGTTACAGTGGGTTTACTGGCGTTATTTTTGTAAAGTCAACTTGTTGCTTTTAAGGCAATTGCTTTACTCGCTTTAAGTAACTAATCACTTTTTACACTGTATTTACACTCAAAAAATTGTTTGCTGTTCTTACTTACATAAAGTGAGCTGAAACAACACAGTTCTTGAGTTTTTTAGACAATTGTTTTATGTTAAATCACCTTTTAATTTGTAAAACTAATAAATGAACTTAATTCCTTTATGTTGACCCAACATAAATTGGTTGTGCGGAACGCAGCATTTTCTTTCATGTCTGTCTCTAAACACAGATTATTGGGAGATTGGATTTGCGATAAATTAAATTAATATGCAGTGTAAGAGCCAGTTTAACGTCAGTAATTTTGTTGTTATGTTCAAGTGATAATTAAAGGAATAATTCCTGCCAAATTTATTTTTCATATTCATGTATGTCCAAATATTCTTTATTATGTAGAATATGTGTGGTGTTTCTTTAATGTTCGCTTGTCTTCTCGCGAGAAGTCTTGATGCAGGTATTGGAGAAACAGTTTTCTTACTGTCTCCTGTCAGTTTTAAAGAAAATCTGTGTGTAAACGCTGTAAGAGACACAGGTTAAAGCTTTGAATAAGGATGCATAGGATGCAGAATTGTTTCGTTTTAAATAGACATTTGTTTGTGGATTTCTCTGACATTGTGATGAGTAAGGACTCAACTGTCCTGCCAAAGCAAAGTAAGATATAGTTTGCAGATGAATACATTCTAGTAGGCCGTGCTAGACATACAGTACAGTATATACCAGGGATCACCAATATCAGTCCTGGAGGTCCGGTGTCTTGCAGGGTTTAGCTCCAACTTTTCTCAAAACACCTGCCTGGATGTTTCAAGTATACCTGAGAGCTTGATTAGCTTGTTCAAGTGTGTTTGATTAGGGTTGGAGCTAAAATCTGCAGGACACCGGACCTCCAGGAACAAATTTGGTGATCCCTGGTATATACTATTATGTAAATATACTTCCTTTGCATTTATTCACCAAATATCTATATAAATTGAGTTGCTATTTACATAATAGACTAGCACGGACTACACAATGGTAGGAGAAACACAATGCACATGAAGTTACTTTGTGTTTTGTATGTAGTATATGATCGTGAAACAAAGGTTTGACTGATATTGTGTTCAAAGAGAAGAGAAGATTATTTACATAGTACATATTTGTAAATAGCATTCTAAGGGATCCAACCCACCCTGGCCCAGTGTTGCCAACTATTTCCAATGTAGCTAAAGCCTGCTCGAAAAGTAGCTAAATGTTGCCAGATGACCTCATATACTAATTTGCATATCGGTGACATCATCACTTAGAATCTGACAAGCGTGAACCCGTCGTGTCTCTACTCTCTGAGGCGCCGTGTATTATATTATATTAAAACATTTCATCCAGATGCACAATTAATAGGTTCTTATTAACGAATTACTTTGCGTGATGACATCATTGCGTAATCACAACTCAAAACTACATCTTTATGTAGTATACAAATATGTATAAGTATACAATAATGAATGTTTTCTCAAATTGCCTGGCCATCTCAGCCCAAACATTATTCGAAATATGTCCATTTAGATTTGTATGAAAAATATAGTTGACTATTTGTAGAATACAAACACTTTTTGATAAGAATTTTGTATTTTTAAATTGTACCACTGATAATGAACAGCTACAGCTTCTTTTAAACAATCACAGCGTTTACCTTTTTTTAACTTGTGAAATCAACACATTTGTAAAAGTGACAATAATTAAAGCACTATCGGAATTTATTGCTACCTAAATCACCAACAATTATACATAAAAACAAATATCAGTAAACAGTAATAAAAACAATCTGAGCCAGCACTACTCTACTGAGTGAAGCCTGCAGCCACTGCTCTTTGGAGTCATTTTTTAAAAATTGCTTAAAGTAGCCAAATTAATGTTAAAAATAGTTAAATTTGTTGCTAGGTTTTTTTTTTTGGAAAAAAAATTTGCTAGAGTAGTGTGAAAAGTTGCTAAATCTAGCAACAAAATTGCTAAGTTGGCAACACTGCCCTGGGCATAGTTTGCTCACGCTTATGCCATCAAGCAGGCGTTACAGAAGCCTGAGGAGCAAATCAGTGTGGTTTCATGATAGTTCTTATCCTGTTATTATAAGACTTTTAAATAATACCGTATCTTGAATGCTGTTGAATAGCTAGTATGCAATAATAAATCAATAAATAGATAAATTAAGGTGCTACGGTGGCACAGTGAGTGGCACATTCACCTCACAGCAAGAAGGTCACTGGTTTGAGCATCGGCTGGGTCAGTTGGCATTTCTGTGTGGAGTTTGCATGTTCTCCCCGTGGTTGCGTGGGTTTCCTCCGGGTGCTCCAGTTTCCCTCACAGTCCAAAGACGTGGTACAGGTGAATTGAGTAAGCTAAATTGTACGTAGTGTATGTGTGTGAATGAGTGTGTATGGATGTTTCCCAGAGATGGGTTGCAGCTGGAAGGGCATCCGCTGTGTAAAACAAATGCTGGATAAGTTGGCGGTTCATTCTGCTGTGGCGACCCCAGATTAATAAAGGGACTAAGCTGAAAAGTAAATGAATGAATGAATGAAAAAATAGATAAATTAGCACAAAATGTTATTATTATTACTATTATAACAAACCGTGAAATAGTTATTTGACTATTAATTCATTCCCTTCTGTGATTTTTTTATTTTTATTTTTTTAATTGGGTTATATTTTATATAACTATATTTTTTATATATTTATAACATGATAAAAGCTTACTCATGATGTTAGGTTTTATAGTGTTGGATGTTTTCATGCTCTTGTTGAGTCTGATGCAACGTAATTTCATTCTGCATTACAATTTATTGTGATGTTTTAAATGACAAAAATAGAGGAAACTGCCTGATTTAGGTCAGATCTTACAATAATGTTTCATTAGTCAGTGTATTTACTAACATGAACTAATTAAGAACAAAACTTGTAGAGCGTTTATTAATGTCATAGTTCAACATTTACGAATGTCTTATTAAAATCCAAATGCATGCTTGTTAACACCGTGAGATAACATGAACTGACAATGAACAACTGTATTTTCATGAGCTAACGTTGCCTAACCTGAACAAATACTGTAGTAAATGTATTTCGTAGTTAATTGTTTGTTCACGTTTGTTCATGTTCATGCAACCTTATTGCAAAGTGTTTCCCATATTTATACAATATGAGACCCTGAATCACAAAACCAGTTTATGTTGCATGAGTATATTTGTAAAAAAAATTGCCAAAAGTATTTTGTATGTGTCAAAATTCTACATTTTCTTTCTGTTATGCTCTAAAGGCCTTGTAATATTTAGTGAAGATCAAGTTCCATGAAGATATTTAGACAATTTAGTTTGATACATCTATAAAAGCAGTTTTTGATTAGTAATGTGCATTGCCAAGAATGGATTTTGAACCATTTTTTTTTTACTTTTTTTGAATGCTCTGATTTAATTTGTGTATGAGTAATGTGTGTGTGTGGGTGTTTCTCATGTGTTGATCATGTTCATTTCTACAGTATAGCGCTTTTGCAATGAAGATTGTGTCAAAGCAGCTTAACATTCAGAATTGAAGTTCAGTTCAGTGTGGTTTAACTTTTACCGCTGAAAGGTCAAACACTGGAGAGAAAATCCATCGATGTGCAGCTCCACAAGTCTCAATCCAAGCAATCCAGTGGTGACTGTGGCAAAAAAACTTCACCAATTGAACATATGCCGGAGTAGTTGGCGGTTCGGTCCGCTGTGGCGACCTTTGATAAATTAGAAACTAAGCTGAAGGAAAATGAATGAATAAATGCAACTTTGGTTAGTAGAAGAGACTACTTCGAAAACAACTGAAAAAGTAGCCTGATCCCCAACTTTTGGCTGATATATGAGGTGCATTCTAAAAAAAAAATGCTGGTTGGTTAAACCAAAGTTGAGTCAAATATGGACAAACTCAACTGTTGGGTTAAAAAGTCATATAAATTTAATTGGAAAAACTTAAAATCCGTGTGAAATCAAAATTTGCAATGTATATTTTGTTATTCTTTAGATGGACAATTAATGCGTGCAAGTTAATCCACTGAAATAAATAAATAAAAAGTATTTGTTTTGGTTGATAATATTCCATTTCATTTGGTAGTACGTCAGCATAATGAAGTAAAAGTCAGTTGTTGCTAGATCAGATATGGTTGCGGCTAGAAGTTAATGAAAATGATTTATATTATTTATGAAATTTCCCATTAATTGTATTTTATTAACGTCTACCCCCACCCCAACCATAAACCCTACCGCCACAGTGGGACTCGTGTTCTTGTGGAGACATTTCTTGCCAATTTAAATCGGAAGAACGAACTCGGGAGACCGCGAGAATAGAGAACAGCTTTCTTCCTGATGGTCAAATGACCTTCATTCATTTTTAAATGAAAATTATTTAAACATTACAGCATTCATACAATGATTTATTGTTTTCCCCTTTTCACAATATATACTCGGCATAAAGACCTTACAAATATACGCTGCACAATACAAATTAATAACCAATTCAACTCATTTTATTATGAATTTTTAGCAAATAAACACAATTAATGTCTTGATGCCTTTTAAAGAGATTTTCATGGTAATGTTTACTTTCACCGTCGAATTTAGGGAAACTCCTGACACAGGTAAATTATATGAACTGAACTTTAAAACTAAACCTATATAAAATGCTCCTTTATTCAGCCGCAATGACTTCTGGGACTTCTCGAGTGAGTTCGGTGTTCAAGGCTGCGTCCGAAACCGCATACTTCCATACTATATAGTACGCTAAAATCAGTATGCGAGCCGAGTAGTATGTCTGAATTCATAGAATTCGAAAATCAGTATGCGAGAAGTACCCGGATGACTTACTACTTCCAGCGAGATTCTGAAGTGCGCATCCCATACACGCTGCGCTATCCCATGATGCCCCGCGAGATAATTAATGAATGGGAGTGAAGCGACGCAACTGACGCAGGTAGGTCACGTGACCATGACAAAATGGCGGATGTAGTTTGTCCGAATTCCATTCATACTTCTCACATTCATACTGTATAGAACATACTTTTGTAACGGCCGAGCAGTACGTTTAAATTCAGCGGCAGCTAGCTCTCTGCAACTCTCACATGGTCGCCCACTGAAGCTAAGCAGGGCTGCGCCCGGTCAGTACCTGCATGGAAGACCACATGGGAAAGCTAGGTTGCTGCTGGAAGTGGTGTTAGTGAGGCCAGCAGGGGGCGTCCAACCTGCGGTCTGTGTGGGTCCTAATGCCCCAGTATTGTGAAGGGGACTCTATACTGCTCAGTGAGCGCCGTCTTTCGGATGAGATGTTAAACCGAGGTCCTGACTCTCTGCGGTCATTAAAAATCCCAGGATGTTCTTTGAGAAAACAGTAGGGGTTTAACCCCGGCATCCTGGCCAAATCTGCCCATTGGCCTCTGTCCATCATGGCCTCCTAACCATCCCCATATCATAATTGGCTTCATCACTCTGGCTGTTTCTCAATATGCGTTCTTCAGCGGTCTTGCCTCCTCGTGTTCTCGTGTAACGTCATCATCATCCGCCGAAGTTCAGTTCCAATACTCAAGACCGCAAGAATGGAGGACGCGTGAAAGTTCCCGGATGTGTTCTGGATATCGAGGACGCACCGATGCAGACTTGAGCACCGAACGCGCTCTAGAAGTCCCAGAAGTCTTTGCGGCTGGAGGTGGGAAGCACAGCATTTTATATAGATTTATTATTAAAGTTCAGAGATGTACTTATTTATCTCAGGAGTTTCCCTAAATGAGACGGTGACAGTAAACATTAAGGTGAATATCTTAATAAAGGCATAAACACATTAAGGGTGTTTATTTGTCGAAAGTCGTATTAAAATGTGTTTTATTTGTGATGTGCAGCTTATATTTCTGAAGTCTTTACGCATAACATATATTGTGAAACGGGGGAAAACAATAAATCGCTGTATAAATGCTGTAATGTTTAAAAAGATTTTCGGTTAAAGACACGCGAGGGTCATGTGACCATCAGGAAGAGCGCAGCATCTCATTCCTCACAGGACGCGTTCTCTGTCCTCGCGGTTTCCCGAGTTCGTTCTCCCGATGTGACCTGGCAAGACCGCTCTCTACAAGAACACGAGTCCGTTCTCTGCATTCTTGGAATTGAGAAACAGCCTCTGTCTCCTCTCCACCAATCAGCTGGTGTGTGGTGTGCGGTCTGGCGCAAAATGGCTGCCGTCGCGTCATCCAGGTGGATGTTGCACACTGGTGGTGGATGAGGAGATCCCCCATTGTTTAAATCGCTTTGAGTGCCCAGAAAAGCGCTATATAAATGTAAGGAATTATTATTATTAATTATTATTATTATTATAAATGCAGTACCTACTGAGTAGTAGGCGGTTTAGGACGCAGCCATGTCTGCACTGACCCATCCTTGATATCAAGAACACATCACGCGTCCTTCATTCATGCGGTCTTTTTGGAATTGAACTTTGGCGATTAATGATGACGTTACACGAGAACGCAAGGAGGCAAGAACACTGAAGAACACATATTGAGAAACAACCCTAATCTGAGAATTGAACTGAAAACAAACAGGAAGTGCATTTTCAGATTTCACTTAAAGATTACAAGGGTGAACAATTTTTTTCCTCTTAATGACATTAATGGCACAGCTGAACTGTTCACCACAAAACTAGCAATGTGAGCTAACAAAATCATACGGTTAGCTTTGATTTTATTTGTGCTTTAAAAGAGTTTTTTTAACCGAGATGTTTGGTGGATTTTAAGTGAATGTGTGCAGATAATGAAAGCAGAAACCTACTGCAGCTATTTTTAGAAGCTGGAGGTTAAATACTTCCACTTCTGCCTCGTTCTTGAACCCATGTAAGCATATCGAAAAGTGTCCCAGCTCCGAAAGCACGTTAACCTGTGCCTTAATCAGCAGAAGCGGGTGACCTCCAGTAAGAACAGAGATGTGACTGGACATGCCTTGTGGGATTTACATCAAATATCACACCGAGGTTTAATGGCAGATCATGTAGTTTAGTCCTCTTTCAGGGTGATTTGTGACAGCCTGACCTATAGTTCACTGAAATGTCACAACAAAATAAAAGACCTCCTTTGACTTTTCTCAACCTTTTCTAGTGACGTAGGAACTGTGTGTGGGTTGTAAAACTAGGGTATAATGCTTAAAAAGCTCCTATAACCCTTGTTTTATTGCTTTGGGCCCCAGAAGTGGTGATTCACGGTACTGTCTAAGTTTGCATAAGAAAGTTTCAGTATAAATATGAAAATGAGCTTCATGATTCTAATAATAATGATAATCATCATCTTCACATTGTAAAAATTGTGTTTGTGTGATGTGTGTGTATATATGTATGTAT
>CAIGQQ010026964.1:2601788-2670984 GCA_903798035.1 Danio albolineatus | reverse complement strand
TATATATATATATATTTTATCAGCCTCTGATAATTCTTTCATTTTCCGTTCGGCTTGGTCCTTTATTTATAAGTGCAACGAACCAACAACTATCCCAGCATATGTTTTACACAGCGGATGCCCTTCCAGCCACAACGTAAACACCCATGGGAAACATCCATACACTCTCACATTCACATGCACTCATACACCGCAGTCAAGTTAGTTTATCCAATTCACCCATAGCGCATGTGTTTAGACTGTGGGGGAAACCGGAGCACCTGGAGGAATCCCATTCCAACATGGGGAGAACATGCAAACTCCACATCGAAATGCCAGCTGGCCCAGCCAGGACTCAAACAAGCAACCTTCTCGCTGTGAGGCAGCCGTGCTCACCACTGAGCCATTGTGCCACCTCTGTCTATTTAAGGACACTTAATGAAACTTAAAAGTATACACAGCCTTACAAAAAAAATTTAATACCATTTCAGAAATTAATTTATTCATTTTTTTGTCGGCTTAGTCGCTTTATTACTCACAGTGGAATGAACTGACAACTTATTCCTTTCGGCTGCAACCCATCACTGGGAAACATCCATACACACAAATACACTACAGACAATTTAGCTTACCCAATTAACCTATAGCGCATGTCTTTGGACTTGTGGGGGAAACCGGAGCACCCGGAGGAAACCCACACAAACATGGGGAGAACATGCAAACTCCACACAGAAATGCCAACTGACCCAGCCAAGGCTAGAACCTGCGACCTTCTCGCTGTGAGGCGAATGTGCTACTCACTACGCCACTGCGGCGCCCTGAAGCTTATTTTAAAACATTTAAAAATCATACTGACTGCAAACCGTGTGACTAGTAGTGTATATAACACACACCTATATTATCTCAAAACCAGCTTTTATTTTGATTTCGATTAATCATGATTAATCTTTGCCAGCACTAATTGAAATATAGTTTTAATAGTGTATTATCATTGTCCTTTTATTTGCAGGGATGCAACATATCTCAGAAAACTCCTTGTTGAGCCTTACCGTCTTCCATGTTGAAATGCCTTACTAAGATGAATCATTGTTTTATTATTATTTTTTTTTAACAAGTGTTTTTATTAGTTTTACATTTTTCAATAATTACCAAACAACACAACAATAATACAAAAATATAATAAAAAAGCATGATAATACAAAGAAAATAAGTGTAATAATAATTAAAACAAAAAAATATATAGATAATAAAAAAAAGGGGTAGCGAACATATTAAGCATTACACTGCTGCTCAGAATCTGTAGTATATTGGTCCAGGTGATCAAGAAATGGTTGCCATATATTGTAAAACTTAGCAAGATTATCAATAACGCCGTAACGGACTCTTTCCATTTGCAATATTTGAGTGAGACAAGTTAACCATGTCTTAAATTGAGGAACAGAATCTGATTTCCACAGTTTTAGAATGACACTCTTAGCAATAATCATTCCATAAATTATGGTGCTTTGTATGGACACATTATGATCCAGCAGAGAACTAGAATACCCAAATAGAGCAATTTCTGGGTCTGGTGTAAAGGTGAAACCATACATATCGAAAAACCATTTAAATATGTCACACCAGAAATCATAAAGTTTTGGGCACGTCCAAAAGAGGTGGGTCAGGGAGCCTTCAGCAGACTTACACCGGTCACATGTAGGGGAAATGGTAGGGAAAATTCTGTGTAATTTAGATTTTGAGTAGTGCAGTCTATGCATTACTTTAAACTGAATTAACTGGTGTCTGGAATTAATAGAACATGATCGAATTCTACTGAGGCTTTCCTCCCATGTATCAGTCTCAATCTGTATGCCAAGTTCCTTTTCCCAAGCATTCTTCCAGTGTTGGGTAAGTTACTTTAAAAAAGTAATTAATTACTAATTACTAATTACTTAATCAATATTGTATTTAAAATACTTTTCTAATTACTGTGTCTGAAAAGTAACTTAATTACTCAATAAGTAACTTAACTAAATACTTCTTGAAATCCCTATAAACCTTGAGTGGACAAATAATAAATATTTAACTCTGTACATATAAATACTTAGATAATACATATGAGTCAAACATGAAATAGTTTAGCCCAGTGGTTCTCAAACTGTGGTACATGTACCAGTAGTGGTACGCAGGCTTACTTCTAGTGGTACATGGAGGAATCTCTGAATAATTAAAGTTAAAAAATGAACATACTTTTAATCATTACTTGTGATCAGTGATTTTTTAGACTAAACTTTCTATTTTATTTTCAATTTTCTAATGTTATGCATTAGACATGTACGGACATGTAATGGTTGCTGGGGGCGTATCCTGTAATTTTATATCCCAATGTTGACAGTTATAGTTTAATCACTTGCTTTTCTGACACACAAAGCCTTCTTTAATGCACACTAAGCAGATCTAACTTCTAATTTCTCTGTTCAAACTATTTAGAATGTTTAAAGTGGCTAATAAATAATAATAATAATGATAATAAATATTCATAATAAAAAGAATTAATCTGCGACGTTTTTGAAATGTGCAGGGCTGTAGCTGCTTAATTACGCCTGCTACGCTACAGTATTTCAATACCGGTTATTATGGTGGTACTTGGAGAGACAATTTTTTTCTGAGGTGGTACTTGGGAGAAAAAGTTTGAGGACCACTGGTTTAGCTTTTTAGTTTTCTGAATCATCTTTATTATATTCTATTTAAAAAAAATCTATAATAATTACATGCAATATAATTTTTAGTATGCAATGTGACCTTCTTAAATATTATTCTGCATATCTATCGATCAGGCAGGATCATGCAATCCTTACAAAAAAAAGCATTATTTTTCGCGGTATTAGAATGAAAGCCTGTGCAGTATGATCGGAAGTGGACAAAAGGCTTAAGATTTTTACGGCATATTTTTGAACTGGATTGTGTCTCTCTTGTTTACCTGAGATCCGATCGAGCAAAAGGTGTCTTATTACTCTGTAAACAGAGCAGCATCAGTCATGTTTAATTCGCCGACTCCCTCTGTCACATCTGCGTAGTCATCCTAGCCTTTCTCATAGTAATCTTCATAAACTTGCCCATGTAAGGTGCGCGATAGCCTTGAAAAAGCCGCGCGCTACAGCACGCAGGCGCGCAATGAGGAAAAATAAATTGATTAATACTGTAATGTTCTTGTCTGGGAATATTTTCATTTCGTAAAACAGCCACTCGCTTCAGCTGAGTCCGACATCTTCCGCTTTATGACTAGCAGCAAACTGGCGCGCGGCGCTATCACATGCATCTGCACTACATTGATTTTAAAGCGCCAGAGTTTACTTTTACCTTTAGAACATAAATTAATAAAATTGTGTAAGATTATTCAGCGAGTTTAATCATTTTACAATGTAGCGCAGGTACATTATAAGTAACTGTAATTAAAATACCTAAAAATGAACAGTAATTAGTTACTTTACTTTTTCAGTGGAAACATGTACTTTAGTAACGCGTTACACCCAACACTGCATTCTTCAATTGAACAGTAGAGTAGCTCAGATCTTGAAAATCATTGTTTTATTTTTAAACTGTTTATGGGGACATTTGGAGGCTTTCAAAAGAATCTCCAGTAATGAAGATCTGAAATCCTTCTCTTTTTATGAGCAACGAGTCGTCAGTTTTGAACTGAAACGGCACCAGTGGGGAACATGAGCAGCTTAAAATAGCTTGTGCAGATATCTTTTTGATGACCTCCTAAACACTGTGGAATAATTGCAACGGTCACAAGATGAAAACCGAATGACTAGAGTGTCCATTAAACTCGTATTAAAGTCATTTGATTGTTGAATGATTTTACATTTCCTGCCTTATTAAAAGAATACGGCTGATTATTTGCATCACGTATGTCTCAGGAGGCGGCTGGACGGTGATCCAGCGTAGGCAAGACGGCTCTGTGAACTTTGACCGCAGCTGGAAGGAGTATAAAGAGGGATTTGGAGACCTGCACACCGAGTACTGGCTGGGAAATGAGCACATCCATGATCTGACCAGTCAGGGAGATTACATGCTGCGCATCGACCTGGAGGACTGGAGCAACAAACACAAACACGCTCTCTATCAGAGCTTCAGGTGAGGTTTAGCACACACTCACTGCTGTTCATTGTGTGATCCTGCAGGGTTTTGTGAGAATTTTGTCATCATTTACTCACACTCATGTCGTTCCAGCTCAATAAGACATGAGTTCATCTGATTTCTGTCCCTCCATTGAAAGTGTGCTGATCACTAAATTTGGTAACACTTCATAACAGCTACACACTATGAATCATTCATTAAGCATTAGCAAATAGTTCATTCATTATTTATTAAGCATTATTCATTCATTTATTAGTTCATTTTCTTTTCGGCTTAGTCCTGCTATTAATCTGGGGTCGCCACAGCGGAATGAACCGCCAACTTATCCAGCATATGTTTTACGCAGTGGATGCCCTTGCAGTTGCAACCCATCACTGGGACACATCCCTACACACTAGGGCCAATTTAGCTTACTTAATTCATCTATAGCACGTCTTTGGACTTGTGGGGGAAACCGGAGCACCCGGAGGAAACCCATGCCAAGCTCCACACAGAAATGCCAATTGATCCAGCCGAGGCTCGAACCAGCGACCTTCTTGCTGTGAGGCGAACGTGCTACCCAATACACCACCGTGGCGCCCCTTGTTAAGCATTAACTCTACATTAATAGATGTTAGTAAGCTGTTTATAAATAAAGCTATAAATGCCGTCTTCTTGACTTTAAGTAGGCCCACACAGAATCTGCGCGCGCAGAAATCTGCAGATTTCCACAGACTTTTAGCTGTGTCTATGTATTTACTTGTGTAGATTTTATGTTTATTCAGTTTTTAAATTAAATTCACTAATATTATTGTGATATAATATTAATAATATTAAAATGTTCATCTGATTTATTTGCAGTGAAGTATGTAAAGTCGTATTTTCTTTATAGGACAGTGGTTCTTGAACTTTTTTCTCCAAGTACGACCTCAGAAATAAATTGTCCCTCCAAGTACCACCATAATAACCGGTATTGAAGTACAGTACCATAGTAGGCCTAATTAAGCAGCTACAGCACTGCACAGTTCAAAAACAAGGCAGATTAATTCTTCTATTTAAGAATATTTATTATTGTCAGCCACTTAAATAAAAGGTTTAGCCTATTACAATCAATTTACTGATCACATCAGTGTTATCCTACCTGTCAAAGGGCTAAAAGTGTTCATTTTTTTTAACTTTAATTATTCAGAGATTCCTCTGCGTACCACTAAAAGGAAGCTTCTGTACCAATAGTGGTACACGTACCACAGTTTGAGAACCACTGTTATAGTAGATAAATAAGAAACTTGCTTTGTTTACCAAATAAGTAGATCTAACTGGATTTGCATTGTAAACATTAAATAAAAGTTAGAGGTAACACTTTATTATAACTACGCACTATGCATTATTTATTAAGCATCAGCATACAGTGAATTCATTATTTGTTAAGCAATAACTCTACGTTAATAAACGTTAGGAAGCAGTTTATAACTGCAGCTACAAATGCTCTATTCTTGGCTTATTAATTGTACTTTCATAATTTTTGAGTGGTTGATTTTTCATTACTAAATTAAGCATTGTGTTATTTACAAACTAGTTGTATTTATGAGTAGTAGATGGTTTTTAAGCTCGTTCAGAATGAGTTAGTAAACGACTATTCAAATCAACATTTATATATCTAATTATTCGGGCATATATTAATAGTTAATTTTTATGCTAATAAACCCACCCAGCAACCCATCTCTGGGAAAATAATAAGATGTATGAATGTTAATTTGAATAGTTTATTAATCATTTACTTATGCATTCTGAAAGATGTTAAAATAGCACCAACTACTCTTAAATAACTGTTTTGTAAATAATGCAGTACTGAATTTAGTAATGAACAAATGAATTATTAACGAAATATGAAAACATAATAATCCAGCACATCATTATACATGTGTGCTTTAAAAGTCACGAATAGAGCGTTTTGTAGCTGCAGTTATAAACTGAGTTAATGCTTAACAGATAATGAATGATTCATAGTGTGTAGCTATTATAAAGTGTTACCAAAACTCTTAATTTTGACATCATTTTTCTGAAGTTGAAAAGAAAACAATATTTTTACTTGGTATAAGAATTTTTTAGACATTTGGACTAGAAAAAGATAAACCAAGCATTGTGATTAGGGCTGTGCAATATGGACAAAATAATCATATTGCGGTTTTATTTATTTATTATTATTATTATTTATTTATTTTAAACGAATATTGGGATTACGATTTTATTTGAGATTTTGGGAAATACTTTTGCTTTTTCAAACAAGCCACATACACAGAGCACAAGAAGTGCATAACAAAACATTTCACAATGAAATAACATAATACTAGTGTAAAATTGTAGTAAAATTGTCTTTAAAACAGACAACATAAGATAAATTAAGATTACCTAACCTCACCTCTAGTTAAACACATACTGTACACAGTAGTAACTGCTTGATAAACAAAACTATAATAAATTGTGTTAAAAACAGACAACATGAAAAAAATATAGATTAACCGTACCGTAAATCAAAACCACCTATTCGCTTCTCCTGCTCAACTTTGTCGTGCGCGGAGTGAGCTCTGATTGGTTAACATCTTTCTCCTGCTCAGCTTAGCTGTAATTGCCCAGTGTGCAGCATCAGCTCTGATTGGTTAACATATTAAAGTCATGCGCACAAGAGCGTGTTCTGAATAAAAATCAAAATAAATGAATAGATAAAATTGCGGCCTTACACGGTTTAGAAATTGCATGTGCTTAAATTGGGATATTTTTTTTGTGATTCATTGCACAGCCCTAATTGTGATTATTCAGTTTCTGTACCTGAATACTTTTAGACTCACCATGCTGTTTAAACTATCTTGTGAAACTCTGTTCATATCGACATATTTAATTGCAGACAAATAAAATATCGCAATATCAGGTTTTTCCAATATGAGGCAGCCCTAATCATGAGTATTATTAGGGTGACTTGGTTATGAGATTGGTGGTAATGAATTGTGTGTTTCAGTGTGGAGGATGAAAACACTCAGTACCGTCTGCATGTGTCGGGCTTCAGCGGGACGGTGGAGGACTCCTTCAGCTGGTATCATGACAAGCAGGGCTTCAGCACACCCGACACGGGCAACATCTGTGCCGAGATCTCCCACGCCGGCTGGTGGTACAACCAGTGCTTCTACACCAACCTCAACGGCATCTACTACAAGGTAAGATCAGACCTGCTGGCTCTTACTGTACACGCACAATAGTTTATGCACCCTACTGTGATGAACTTAATCAAGGCTTTTAATATATCTGGATATATCTGACTTTGAGCTAGACTTTACTGTAGGGTTGTAGGGATGAAAGGGAGGGTAAGAGAACAGTGGGATGAAGGGCAAGGGGAGTAAGAGGATGACTGGTGAATGGTGGGTAGGTTGATCAGGTGTCCTACTATGCCCAGAGACTCAAGAGTGGAGGTACTGTCTCTTTTCATATTTTGGCAGAGCGATTGGACCCCCCCGATTCAACCTACATGTAGGAGTGAAGAGGGCTATAGGATTGTGAATGGGAAGCGAGGAAATAGAGGGAGCGAGGGAGGGTGGGTTCAAAGAGACCGAGAAGAACAGTGCTAGAGGGATGGTCTTCCTTTAGTTTAAGGGAGTAGGTGATTGGTTAAGGAGACAAAGTGAGGAGTGGTTCCGCCGCTGAACCTTTATTAACAAGTAAACTCCATTTCTTTTGCCTGTCTGTTTACACGTTCTTTTAATTGTGACCCATATCCCAGTGGTTCTCAAACTGTGGTACGCGTACCACTAGTGGTACACAAGCTTCCTTCTAGTGGTACACGGAGGAATCTCTGAATAATTAAAGTAAGAAAATGAACACACTTTTAACCACTTTGACAATAGGCTAAAGCTTTTATTTAAGTAGCTGACAATAATAAATATTCTCTATTAGAAGAATTAATCAGCCTTGTTTTTGAACTGTGCAGTGCTGTAGCTGCTTAATTAGGCCTACTATGCTACTGTACTTCAATACCGGTTATTATGGTGGTATTTTTTTCTGAGGTGGTACTTGGTGAAAAAAGCTTGAGAACCACTGCCATATCCCATTCATGTGTTTACACTTGTCATACAATTTATGACGTCACGCATGCGTAACGGCGGGTTCTAGCGTCTGCTCCACGCTAGCCATGATGGAAGAAATTGTCTTGCATTTAGCTAAATAAGTTCACCCAACTTTAAAATGATTTTGAGGCGGTGGTAGAGGAGGAGGGAAAGGGCCGTCATTGCAGCCTGCGCCTATTGTTTATACAGTATATGGTGTCCTCCACTGACTCATCTCCACACAGGGCATGAAGGCAGGTAACGTCTGCCGTCGACCACTGACTACTTTCCTCCATGTTTCCTCTGTTGTTGTTTTTGTTGTTGCTTACTGCGTTGCCGTCTCCACACACTTCTCCTAAGTCATTAAAGCGTGGAGAAGTACCACATTGTCGCAAGTTTAATGACGTACAAAACGGAACGCCTCAATGAATCCGATCTGCCTGTTTACATAACAGGCGCATTGTCACATAACCAGATTTATTTCCACATATGAAGGAGGCCTGAAGCCGATCTCTGAATATCTGAACGTATGCGTTTGTTTTTGTTTTGTTTACACAGTCATAGAAAACATCCGATCTGTTTTTTTTTTTGTGTTCTTCAGTGTTAAAACCAGCGTACATTTTAATCCACGAGTGTGAAACAGCATATATTTATTTAAGAGTTGTTGTTTTTTTTCAGTGTTAAACTTTTACCCCATTATGCGGTTTATTTCCCACTAGTGATGAGAAGTCCAGTTTTTTTTTTCAGATTGAGGTTCTTTCAGATAAACAGCAGTCCAACCGGTGTGTTTTACGAGTTTTCATGATATAATAAATTATAAGATATAATAAATTAATTCTCATCAGAAGCAGTGTACTATATGCACTCATTAGCTTATATACACATGCATAATCCATTTAGACTGTTTTTAAATAAAGTGAGTAATGCACAAATGTAATATATTAACACACTCACTCCAGTTTGATGTAGGAATAAACTCTTACTGTGTTAAAAGAACTCTGTCAGTAGTACAAATTACACACTTTAGAAACTGTTATTTTAACTCAAAATGGAGGGAGTCATATGTACACTGATTTTTTTTTGCTGTGTGGCAGTGTAAACGGGGCCAAAATGTAAATCATTATCTGTGTGTAATTTAAAAAGTAAAGTATGTGCCAGTGATGTTCTGTCCTGTCCCCTTTTATCAGGGCGGCCGCTACTCTCTGAAAGGGAAGAACTCTCTGGGGCCGGACGGAGTGGTGTGGTTCACCTGGAAGGACTCGGATTATTACTCTCTGAGGAGAGTCAGCATGATGATCCGACCCAAAAGCTTCCGCCAGCATCTGTCACCATGAATCAGCCAATGAGCTCGGGCCTGAACACCAGCCAGCCAATCACAGCTCACTTCCAGGAGGAGGGCGGAGATTGTGCTGGATTGACTTTTCTTCAGGAGGAAGTTTTCTTTGTAAGGTTTGAATGAATTCAAGCAGGTGTTTTGGAAGGTTTTAACCAAACATCAGAGATAATATGCTGCTGAGACGGTTCAACAATGATGTTTGCCATTCATTACATGCCTATATTTTCTATACCCATGGCTTTGGTTTTATATAAGTATTTTTGAAGTAGGTATAGTTTCTGGAGGGTAAAAGGCTTCTAAAAAAAGCTTGATGACAACAGCACATTTTCCTTAATATTGGATTACTGCGCTGACCACAGTATTAATAATGTGCATTTACTCAACTATACGCTAGAGTTCAGAAATCTGGAACTATATATATATTTTAAACAGGTCTCATATGCTTACCATGGGCATGGTGGCTCAGTGGTTGGCACAGTCACCTCACAGCAAGAAGGTTGCTGCTTCGAGTCCCAGCTGAATCAGTTGGCATTTCTGTGTGGAGTTTGCATGTTCTTCCCGTGCTGGCGTGGGTTTCCTCTGGGTGCTCCGGTTTCCCCCACAGTCCAAAGACATGCTCTATAGGTGAGTTGGATAACCTAAATTGGCCGTAGTGAATGAGTGTGTATGGGTGTTTTCCCAGTACTGGGTTGCAGCTGGGAAAACACCGCTGCGTAAAACATATAGCTGGCAGTTCATTCTGCTGTGGCAAAGGAAAATGAATGAATGAATGAATGAACCATTGTCAGCAAATGAAGTAATACAGTGAATGGGAAATATTACCGTTTATTATATTTGGTGCTCGTTATCAATGTTGGAAATATAATCTATGATATATATTTTTTTTTTTCAGGATTATACTGAATAGAAAGTTCATAAGAACGGCGTTTATCTGAAACCAAACTATTGTGTTAGATGATTTGAGGGTTCATTTAGATTTTATTTAGCACGCTTGCAAAAAAAAAAAAAAAAAAAAACTAAAATCTTAATGACTGAATATAAACATTTATTTTAAACTATTACATGATCGTGTAGAATCCCCCAAATTATTATCAGTACTTTAAAGGGGTTAAAAATGATAGCAATTGAGGTTTAAAAAAAAGAAAGAAAAAAAGGAGGCATAGTATGTGGGGTAAAAGGGACCACAAAAAGCCAAAGACCAAAGCCAAAACACTGTAGCACAACACACAGTTTTCCATGTTAAATATGCCTGTACTAATACTGTACGTTCAACATGTAGACTATGATGTATACTGTATGAAAAGGAGAAATAATAGTTGCTATAAAATACTTGAGTTTATGAAATGCCAAAATTGACTGAAATAAACAGGAAAAACCTTTGTTGAAGTGGATTATTTTTACTTTTTTATACAAGAGTTTAGTTTTCTTCTAAATACTACAATACAAACAAACGTAACGAATCACGTACACTGTACAACACTGATATGTCAAGCACATTCAGATATGAAACCAAAGCTCTTTTGAGAATTCTCTATTTTGAGAGTCTTTGTTCAGCTTTCCATGATTTAAGATGGTCTTTTAAGACGGTCTTAGGTGCCGTTTACACTAATGCATTTTCGTTTTAAGTTTTGCTATGGTTACGCAATCCATCCACACTACGCCGGAGTTATCGAGCCCCGAAAACGGAGCGTTTTGGAAATGCTGGAGAGGCCGTTTTCATTTTAAAACGCATCATTTGCTCACCCTTTATCAGTTTCAAACCTGTTAGAGTTTTATTCTGTTGAACACAAAAGAAGATATTTAGAAATATGATGGAAACCTATAACTACTGACTTCCATGGTATTCGTTTGTCCTACTATGAAAGAGTATGGTTTTTTAAGCATTCTTCAAAATATCTTCTGTGTTCAAAAGAAAAAACTAAAATTTTAGACTTGAATGTGTAAATGGTAATCTTGTAAATGTTTTACTTCAGATGGGAATTTTACCCTCATGCAATAATTATTAGTCCATAGCGTACATAAATCTCCATAAAAAATATATATATCTATAAATATATAACTATAAATAAATAAATATATAAATAAAGGGTTTATATTCCTCAAAATATAGGAGGAGCCCTTGTATGGTCACCAATGGAAACTGGATGTGGTCATGTTTTCTTACTGAAAGCTTATTTTATGAGAGTTCAACTTCAGATTTGGATTATAATGTGTTCAGATATTTAGCTTTGATTTACTGTCAATTTTAAACTGGTTATGTAAAATACACATTTATGGAATATAGTTAAAAATGGTTTTGTTTTCCCCCCCCCCATTCAGTAATAATTAACACTTCATGGACTATTGTAAGCCAACAAATAGTAACATTCGGCAGTAAGCTAAATGGCTACCGCTACATGCTGCACGGAGCAAACACAGTACAGACAACTACATCCATATTTACCTTGTTACAGTGAACAAGACTGGAAGAACATGCTGGTCCAAATAAACTGGGTGTTGATCCATCCTTTAACAACAACCGTGCAACAAGTCCCGTGTTGTAAGCGTGTAGATTGGTGTAGCTCTCCTCAGAGAAATGACGAGAACACAGCACCATGTTGGGCTATAATTCTCAGGTATTTTACCAAAAGTAAACCTCAACCACTCCAGGTAGGGAAAAGAGGTTTCCAGGTAGGGAAAAGAACACAGCTTTTCCCTCGAAATTTCAGAGCATAGCGTCTACGGGACATGATTTAACCGGAATGCGATACAGCGCTTGTTGTCTTCCACTTTTTCTTCCTGTCTGTGGGCGGGGCTGGGGAGTTCAATTTTCCCGGGGTCTGCACATGCAACTAGTGGGCGGGGCTTATGTTTCACGTTGCCGTCAAGCCAAAACGGCTAAAGACTCGTTCTAATAACGATTCATTTAAACAACAAGTTGACTCTTTTATAGATGAATCAATCGTTTTAAACACTGCACTTTCAGGTTTAAGCCTTAGCTGGACATTTCACTTTACTTAGAGCTGTGTTACACACTGCATGGAAGGTCATTTTCAAAAATCCATAATATGGGCTCTTTAAACTAACTCTTCAAGTATAAATCATGTTTCTAGATAAATAAAATGCTTCAATTAATGTTTGCTCATTTCCTAAAATACCATCTACAAATTGTACATTTACATTATCATAAAGCGCATGCATTAATTTCCAAACAAACGTTCAGAGAACAGAGCAAAGCGTCGCATGGTATACAAATCAGTATTTATTAAATCATAATCTCAATCGTCATTGTGTGCAAAAGACTTGCAAACACTGCTTTACATAAAAATATATATACGAACAACTGGAAAACATGCATCTATAATGTAGAATCGACTTTTACAGGAGAAGAAATTGGTGATAATTGCACTGAGGTGGAAGCATGTCTGTAATCTGGCTTTGGGGAGCGAGAAAAAACATCTGAATGTCTCTTCTGGGGGAGAAAAGGACCAGCCCTCCTGTTTCATCCCCAAAACCCTCAGATGAAGGACACTGCGGTTGCCAAATACAAACAGAACGATGCATGTGAAAGGCCACAGTAAAGTGCACGGGATTAAAAAGCATGTTGTTTTTGTTGTTTTGCAGGCTCTATACAAAAAAGGCACAATGAAACTCGGTTGGCCAGTGAGTTTGAACAATCCGCTATATGTTTAGATCATTATATAAAGGTACTACATAAGTGAGAGGGTCTTAATAACAGATGCGGACCATCTAAATCAACACCGTGGTGATTATAATAATTATGACCCTCTTATAATCAGATTTATTCATTATTTTAGACAATCTGTAGCTGCTTTTTTTTGTTTTCAAACACCAGAGCTGGGCCAGTCTTCACCCAGGACACTTGTTTATCTTTGGCCTGGTATTTGTATGGCACTGACATCATGACACAGATAACAGGAATAGAAAGAGAGTGAATAATCATGTAAGAGGAAGAGAGAAATGAGGCAGCTTCTGGACGGACGCTTCAGCGTTACATAGTAGTGAACTGACTGTGAGCTTGCCGCAGCTTCTCTGCAATCTGCCAACACAAAACAAATAAATCAATGAGTCAATATTTGTGAACGTGGGTTTCAATTAGGAACGGCTGACGTGAATCTGACACAGTGTCGAGATCCCGAAGCGCAAGGGTTTTAAAAACACTGTATTGAAGCATGATCCGGAAAACCCAGGTGACGTGACTAAGGTGATTCGAAACACTCAGGTCACGTGACTAAAGTGTTTCTAAACACCAGATCACGTGACTAAAGCGATTTAAAGCTGCGGCGATTTAAATCTGCCTTTGCATACAGGGTCAGAGAAAAATAAACCTCTGCTTTCTGTAGGCTGGTGGACTGCGCGTGTGCACAGAGGAACTGTGATGCAAATGGCTCAAGTTCAATTCCTGATACTCTTAAATGTTACTTTTTTTTGACCAAAACAAGACATATTTATTCAAAAAGTGTTCAGTCGGATGTCAGACCAGTGTTAAAACCCAAACACGCTACAAGAACAGAGCATTTAATAATTAATGTCTATAACTGAATCACCTTCGATTTGAACCCATTATCATTAACTCTCACCGCTCCTCTAAATCACTTGAAACATCGACTCTACAACATGGGGTTTAATACTAAATGTGCTTAGAGCAATACATAAAAAATGACCACTAGGTGTCACTGTAAAGACGAATTTCGAAATATTTTGATATATATTGTTTTTTTTATGAAGCCTCACTTTACCCACCACTAGTTTTTAATTGGTTATTATTTATATACATTCAATTAATTAGAATTTGGAATGAAAAACTCCTTTTGGCCAACAACCGATATAGTTGTTTTTCTTTTGTGATGCACCAAATTACATTTTCAGTTTTCATTCAAAAAAGAACAGGCAAAAATAAGAGCTGAAAAAAAGACGAAACAGCTTTCAAACTGGACGAGGAAAGTGCTATCATATGAAACCCATTCATTTCAATGGCTTGCGTCGCAGAACAGCCATCTAATGCTGGGTTCACATCAAACGCTGAATTACTCTTGCGAATAGGCTACATAAGGTAATACAAAGTCAATGCAAATGCGAAAAGGCAAATTATTGGCACGCATTGCGAATGAGGGGAAAAAAACAACACAAGACAATCATTACATTTCTGAATGGTCTCAACAGCAAAACATAACCTCTAAATGTTTGTATAACCCTCTACAGCTCATTTTTTTTCACTCATTATCATTATTTATCTCATTATTTTTTTTAAGTGATCCACCAAATTTTTGGCCACCGTAAATGACTATATCAGTTTTCGTCTGAAAGAGACAAACAGCTGAAAATATGAGCTGGAAAAAACTATGAAGAAGCTTTCAAACCAGACCCGGAAAGCGCTATGCTATGAATCCCATACATTTCAATGGCTTGCGTCGCAGAAAAGCATGGCCTCGTTTAACGGTCATAGCACATGTAATGCTGGGTTCACATCAAATATTGATTTGCGCAGCTTATTAGCAAGAGTAAGTTACATACAAAGTCAATGCAAATGTGAATAGAGGCAAATACTAGAGGCAAATAGAGGGGAAAACACCATAAGAGAATCATTACGTTTCGGAATGGTCTCAACAGCTAAATATAACCTCTAAATGTCTGCATAAACCTACACAGCTCATTGTTTTTCACTCACACTCATTATCATCATTTGTCTAAAAATGACAAGTTCAATTTTTGTCTGAAAAAGAAAAACATCAGAAAGAAAGAAAGAAAAAAAAAAAAAAGACTATGAAGCAGCTTTCAAACTGGACGCGAAAAGTGCTGTGATATGAAACCCATTCATTTCAATGGCTTGCATCGCAAAACAGTCAAACCACATTTAATGCTGGGTACACACCAAACACTGAATTATGCAGCCTCTTAGCAATAGTAAGTTACATCCAAAGTCAACGAAAATGCAAATAGAGGAAAATGATTGGCATGTACTGCGATCGGTTTTGGCCAAAATAATTTATTCAAGAGCCTCCCTATTTATTTTTTTTGTTTGTTTTGTCGAGTCTTCCGATAATATCGTGCATCCCTAATTTCAACATGTGTGTTTAACATATAATTGAGAAACATTACCATCTCGTAGAATTTGACTTGCTGCTCCAGATACTGCTGCATCACTCTGTTGTAGTCATAGATGCGATTGTTGTGGAAGTGGTTCATTTCAGCTGCAGAGAATACAGATTGATCAGATTCGTCATTTCAAGTTTACAGCTCTGTGTTTAAAGGCTAATTCACAGTCACATATGATGCTTAAAATATGTTTTGTCATTTATAGATCTTTCTTGGTTTTTACGACTATCGTTCCCTCGAAAAAGAAAATTCTGCCAACATTTAGATTTTTTTTTTTTTTTTACTATGGATGTCAATGGCTGATTTCTCCAACATTTCTCCAGAAGAAAGAAATGAGTCAAAGTTTAGAACCACTTTAGTGTGAGTAACAGTAATTTTTTGGGTGAACTAACCCTTTAATTCCACCATTATAGAAAAAAAAAATAGATTTAGACAAAATACTTTTTATACCACAGAAAGAAAAATAAAACTACCATTCAGAAGTTTGGCATTGTAATTATTTTTAAAACAGAAATGAATTCTGAATTGTTCTACACAGATTTATTCAATTGTAATAATTTCACTTTTTAACCAAAGGATGCCACTACCATGTTTTAGCACCAAGCATCAGCATCATATAACAATAATTCCTAAAGGGTCAACACTGGAATAATTATGCTGAAAACTCAGGCTTAACTTAAATAATAAAGTTGCATTCAAATATTTTACTGTGTGTAAGAAATTATCCTTAAACAGAAAATGTCTACTGATTCATTTCTATGACTTTTCCTAGTTTGAAATTTCCTGATATTTCTGTGTTTTCCAGGCCGTGGGAAGACTGTGTTTAACACTGTTTTTGTGTCCATTAAGCCTGTTGATAATAACAGTTATGGTTCCTGCATTCTACTGTTGTGGGAACAGCTCAGAATTAGTGTAATTATAATTGCCAAAATTGTGTAAACACACTCACTCACACACACACACAAATAATTTCTTACCAATTCTGACGTGTTTTACAGTGAAAACTATTTTAAAATGAAGTCAGGATTTAATTGAGAAGCAAAACAACTTATTTAATAAAAATTTCTTTTGATAAAAATTTGGTCTCTTTACCCCATTGGCAGATATAAAATCACTGGATTTTGATTCAGATTTTGAATCAATTTTGAGTCAGATTCCAAGACTATTTATCCTCTCCATTTGATATCTTACTTATTAGTAGGCCCACACGGAATCTGCACGTGCAGAAATCCACAGATTTTTATTTCATCATTGAGTCTATGTATTTACTTGTGTAAATGTGTGTCATTTTATATTTATTTCATTTTTTAATTAATTGCACTGATATTATTGTGATATAATAACAGTAATATTAAAATATTTATATGATTTATTTACAATACAGCTTGTAAAGTCATATTTACGGTCTTTTAGTAGATATATTACATGAGACTTGCTTTGTTTACCAAATAAGTGGCACACTAATTGGATTTGTATGGTAAATATTAAATAACATTTAAAAAGGTATTCTTTTCATTTCATATATTAAGTTTTTAGTTATGAAACTCCTAAAATAATTGCACATAAATCTGCAGATTTTTTACAAAATTCTCAGCAGAAATAGCAAAAAATGTCTGAAGATTCTGTCTGGCTTAATTTATAAGATTTAATTTAATCAAATTGTGACAAAATGTCAGTGAATCATTCACATAAAACCTGTTATTAGTTTATTATACACTACATATTATTCACTACACCTTACAGTAGTTATCACAAATGCTTTTTGGGGTGAGTGTAAGTACATTTACAATACCTTGTAGAGCGTATGACATGGTACTGGCGCGTTTGCCCATGGTGGTCTTGTCTGAGGAGGTGATTTTACCAGCGGTCACCAGTTTATCTGCTTCCTTTACCTTCTCTATAGCAGCCTGTGCAATAGAAAGAGGACATGAGATAATTTATTGTTTTCTGATCAGTTCTAGATCATAGGAGTTAGAATACTGCTTATATAAAGAGAGTGACAGGTCAAAATTACCACTACTGCCACGTGTGACGCCACCGAAGGACAAAAGGATTACGAAAATGTGTTTAGGTGTAACAGCAGTTTGCGAAAATGCCATCGGGGGCACAAAGGGATGGGATACCCTGCTACTTGTAAATGAAAATGAAAATTACGAAACACTCAGGAGGTTTCACTCACTAGGTTTTAAAACAGTGCTTGCATGTAAAACTGATTTTCGGTAAATGTGACATTTATAGATCATACACAGCACTAAATGTAATACAAGGAGAAGAACAGCAAAGAGAACCCATATATAATATTAGTCAAATTATCTGGCCTACAAAGTAGTCTAAAGTGCTTAATTATGAAAATAATTATACTGCTTTCAGGATTTGACATGGAAGAGATGCATTCACATTTCTAAAAGATATATGAGCAAATAAAGCTTTGTAAAAAGACAGTTGTGCTTTTTGGAAATATTCTTAAAAAAATAATTATTTACACAATACTTTTTGAAATAAATAAATAAATAAATAAATAAATAAAAATACATATATACATACTGTATGTTCTGTCATAGTTTTATTTAATGTGGTCTAAGTGTAATTTAAAATATTAATTTAAAAAAGTTTAAATTAAGGTTAAAGATTAATCGAAAAGTAATCGTAATCGATTCAGAACCTATAATCGATCTAATTTTCCCAGGTCAACTTGTTTTTTTAAAATTACTTATTACTTTCACTTAAAAAAATTAAAAATAAAATAAATATATATATTTTTTAAACTGTTGGTTTTAGGCAATGTGTGTTTTAATTAAAGTTGTTCAACGTTGATGTTCAATAAATAATCATAGATAGTAGATAGTGTGTGTTTCCTTCAATAATTTTTTTTATCAAGTAATGCACCCTTCATTCAGAAATCTCTCACTTGTAATATATGAGCATGTTTACAGTACAAAACCTGTCAGTAAACTATGAAGGCAAAAATAAATAAATAAAATAAACTAAACTGAAATAAAATAAAATAGTCGTTCATCAACAGTTAGAGAGTTAAAATGTTCAATTAATGGTCGGCGCCAGTGGTGTAGTGGTTAGTGCACATGCACTCCGGTGCTCACGGCGCCCCGAGTTCGATTCCGTCTCACGATCCTATGCCGATCCTTCCCCTCTCTCTACCTCCCATGCTTTCCTGTCAATTCTCTCTACTGTCCTATCCAATAAAGGTGAAAACCCCCCAAAATAATAATAATAATAATAATAATAATAAAAAAAGTTCAATTAATCAGGATCTTGATTTTAGGCCAAATCACCCAGCCCTAATACCAATGTTTTATAATCACTAAAATGTCTAGTAAAACCATGGTAAAACAAGGTTACATTAAAAAAATTATAATAATTCCACATGAGAAATTGCTGATCAGACACAGTTTGATTTCTAGTTCAAAACTATTAAGTCATGACTGCTTAAATAAATATATACTGTATATATGTGTGGTGTCCAAACATACAACAGATGTTTCTATGCACAGTTTAAAGTAACGCATCAGAAACTAGTAATAAAAATGCATAGTTTTTCCAGAATGTTCTTACTGTATGTTCTTAAAATGAATAAGGGCAGATGGAAAAACATTTGCAGAATACATTTTGCCATGATATATTACCAACACAACCATCAGCTGCTCAAACAACCTGAACGAAAAACCACCTTCTCTACCTTTGGGGCTTTCTCTTTCTTTTAGTTCTCAAACTTTGAAAAGCTTTTCTTCACGTCAGGATAGAAACCACAGATTTGCATTGTGAGCTTCAAAAGAAAATACAAGAAAACAAAACAAACGGCAGTACTGCAGCAGAACTGACTGTTTTTGCAGAGCTAAATTAACAGGAAGTGAACGTCAACAGAAAACTCACACATTCAAATGAAAAAAAGGCCCACGTTTGCTCTTACATGATCAATAAAACTGATAATAACCGCTCAAGTGAAAGGTGACGGCGAGCAGCGGTTTTACCTTGTGAACTCCAATAGTATCAGGAAAGCATCCCAGCAGACCTTTGTACTCATTGTTAGTTTCCATCAGGAAATGAAGGTCTTTCTTTGGCTAGAGAGAGAGAAAGACAGACAAAACTGAGTGATTGAAGCAGACTCACACAAACACTCCCACCCAGGGTCACTTCATTCAGGCACTCTCGACACATTTACGTCACTCACACAAACACACATGCAGATGCACGGATACACTTTTAACATACAGATAAAAATAACTACAGATAAGTGTGGAAGAACTTAAACGATTCATCCTCTAGATTCAGCTTAATCATTACACAACTAGCACTCTGATTGGTCATTTCTTACAACAGCAACAGGGTTTATAATTAGAACATTCCATCTTAACTTTTTTTAAATGAAGAGGAATGTACTGTTTTGTAGTGTAGGGTCACAATCTGCTTTTCTCTGAAATTTGGAGATAAATTGCCGGAAGGGACAAATGACTTCAGCTGAAGACAGCATCATTATGTTATTTTTTCACAGAAATTGGTGGATCTATTAGTAAAATGAGCTGACTTTTTGTATTATAAGCTAATGGGCACAGTTCAAAATGGGAATGAGCGAGTGGAAAAATAATATCTGGGGACAATTTTCTAAAATTATCAGAAAAGCTAAATTAGTGTAAAAAAAAAAAACAATCCAACTAAAAAATGATTTTTGTATGGAAGTTTTGTAAGAAGATGAAAAATATTTCATTATTTAATAATTAAATATGTCTTAAACATAAATAATTCATATATATGCACTGGAATAGTTGGTGGTTCATTCTGCTGTGCTAATCACTGATAAATAAGGGACTAAGCCGAAGGAAAATGAATGAGAGAGTCTACCTACCTACCTACCTACCTATCTATCTATCTATCTATCTTAGTTGAAGTCTGAATTATTAGCCCCCGTTAATTTTTTCCCCCAATTTTCTCCAAGAGAAGATTTTTTCAACACCTTTCTAAAAATAAATATTTTAATAGCTCATCTCTAATAACTGATTTATTTAATCTTTGCCATGATGACAGTACATAATATTTTACTAGATATTTTTCAAGACACTTCCATACAGCTTAAAGTGACATTTAAAAGTTTAACTAGGTTAACTAGGCAGGATAGGGTAATAAGGCAAGTTATTGTATAATGATGGTTTGTTCTGTAGACTATCGGAAAAAATTAGCTCAAAGGGGCTAATAATTTTGACCTTAAAATGGTCTTTAAAAAATTAAAACTGCTTTTATTCTAGCTGAAATAAAACAAATAAGACTTTCTCCAGAAGAAAAAATATGATCAGATATACCGTGAAATGTTCTGTTAAACATCATTTGGGAAATATTTAAAAAAAGAAGAAGAAAAAAAACATTGTTTAAAATTAACATCTTGAAGAAACATAACAAAGAATTTATTGCCATATCAGCTTCTCTGGCTATTTCACAGCAAAACTAGATCAAATTTACATTTTATAAAGCACTTTTCTATAATAATAAAAAATAATAACAATAAAAGACATCAACAGCCATATATAATATACAAGCTAAAAATCTAAAACAGTGTAAGGTTTATATCTGATAAAAAACTGTACCATTTTTGAAGCATGTAAATTTAAAAACATTTCCTTTAGCATTATAAACTCTAGATCAGGGATCACTAATATCAGTCCTGGTGTCCCTGCAGGGTTTAGCTCCAACTTGTCTCAAAACACCTGCTTGGATGTTTCAAGTATACCTAGTGAGAGCTTAATTAGCTTGTTCAGGTGTGTTTGATTAGGGTTGGAGCTAAAATCTGCAGGACATGGTGACCCCTGCTCTAGATGATGGATAGTAAAGCCCAAAGTGTGTTCTTTCCAAAGATATATGAACTGTGAATGTGGGCCAAATTATTCAGCAACTGTTTTACTGTCTTAGTTTGGGGAGGTCATTTATAAGAAAGGGCCTCTGATGGTGAGGGAAAGGAGGACACTGATATAGTCTCAGAAAACTTTTTGCAGAAATCTCATTTTGCATGCTATCGTCATCAAATTTGAAATATAAACTCATGAGACACTTGGCTTTCAAGTCATATTTTTTCTAGGTTATTACGTGACTGATTTCATATGTTTGCAAATTTGCATGTAGAAAAACAAATTCTAAACACAGTAAATTTTCTCTCTCTTATTACATCATAAAGCAGAACTTTCTATATTGATTTTAGCATGAAACGTTCCATCTAGATGGACCATAGTAAAGCTCAGTGTCTTTTTTCCAATGATTCCTAATTTTTGTTTGTAGCTCACTGGGGTCAAAAAAAAAAATCATTGTCTGATGACATTAAAATAGGGCATTCCACAAGTATATGTTTAACACTTTGGTTTCAGTTGCAATACTGACATTTTGGGGGTCTTTTCAATCGACTAAATGTTTATGAGGGAGTCTCATGTGTCTGATACGACATAAACAATCTCATCATGTCTGGAAAAAAAGAAATCGTTTGATTTTCTTCCTACTACTGGCTGGGTTTCAAAAGGTTTAAAAGAATATTACATAATAATATAATATACTTAATATTCTTGAAGGTAATGTAAAAAATATGTTTTCCTCTATTTCTGAATCATCACCATTGCATACAATGCCAAAAGCTCTTCTAAAGTCAACAGATTTTACTAATAGACCTGTAAAAATTACATAATTATGCCGCCATCTTTCTGAAGTGGTTTTCCCCTCCTATAATTTGCCTCCGAATCTCAGGTGAAAATAGTCATTTTGACCGACTTCTGCAAAACAGCGGATTACACACTACAGATAATGACACTTGATATTTTGGCTTTTTTAAAAACATTACAAAAACCCCTCTTTATTCCACTGAAGTTTTTGAAATTTGTATGATTATCCATCCTATAATTATTTGTGTTAAAGTCCCCGTAAAATCTTAATGTTCATATCAGCATGTTGGTTTTAAGGATATCTATAATCTAGTGCAGGGGTGTCCAATGTGTTGATCGCAATCTGCTGGTCGATCATAAAGGAAGCATGGGTAGATTGTATTGCATAAAAAAAAAAATAGACGTCAACCTATCATCCATCCTCACTGAAATTTGTTGCTTGATGACATACAGGGCAGCCAGTCTGATATAAAACCACATCAACTTTGCTAAGTGCTGCAAAACTATAGTGGCTAAAGTCCAAATATCGTTCCACCATGACTGATGATCATTTGGTAGTGAGTTTGAGGCTGGCTGTCAGCAGCTACTGTCCGGACTATACTTCCCTGGCTGATTCCATTTAGTGCATTTTCCTATTGCACAATATAGGTTCATACAGTTTTGCAAGGTACATCAATATATATTGTACAAATACAGAATTCTTAATATGTTAGGTTGATCATTTTGACTTGGTCATTTTAGAAGTAGCTCGCATGCTGAAAAAATGTAATAGTAAAATAGTGTGCTCCAAATCAGCAATTAAAATTGTTTATTACTTCTGCATAAAAGGATTAACGATTTTTTTGACGTAACCTCATAATTCAGTTTCACATCAAATCTTCTGACTAATCATATGCCGTCTACTACTATTAACATTAGATGTCGCCTACACGCTATTGTTGTCTATTGGAAGGAATGTGTCAATAGAGCTGCCATATTAGTACAGGGTAGCACTCCTTTGAAATGAACGCGGGACCAAGGTGCAGGGGAGGACTGGCTATCTAGAGCCTAAGATACATATATTTATATATTAAGTTTTTACTTATGATACTCCTAAAATAATTGCACATAAATCCTTAAATAAATAAAAAAATTCCCAGCAGAAATAGCAAAAAAATGTCTGCAGATTCTGTCTGGCTCTACTTATTAGCTTTAATTTACTCAAATCAAGACAAAATGTCAGTGAATCAGTCACATAAAATCTGTTATTAGTTTATTATACACTACATATTATTCACTACACCTTACAGTAGTTATCAAAAATGCTTTTTGGGGGGAGTGTAAGTACATTTACAATACCTTGTAGAGCGTATGACATGGTACTGGCATATACATATATCATTCATACATACATATATTTGTTTGGGAGTTTTCCCAGTGGTCAGTATGCAATTTTTTTTTAAATGACAGAAATTATAATTTTACATCACTTTTCCATGTCGATAAATAAGTTACCACACAGGCACTGAGCCAGGCAAAGAGCGTGTGTTTGTGTGCATGGAAATATATCTCCCTCCCTGTTAAATTTGATCTAATCTGTGTCCTGAAACACACCCCCTCTCCTGCATTCACTTCTCATTCTAACGGAGGGAGCTATTCGTTTGTGAATGAATCCCCGTTATGAACGACTCATTCACTTAGCTGACAATAATACAAGTTTCTGGCATTGCAACACCTTATATTTCACATTTCATTTACACTGTTTGCTTATTTTATTTAACAAAACTAGCATAAGCCTAGTATTTAATGCGAGTTGGTGCTACTTTGCCCAATGGTCAGTGCAGTAAATGACAGTATTATCATTAATAAAGTTACTTGTTGAGTACAAAAGTTCATAACATACAAAAACATAAAAAACAGAATCTATGAAATATAATGCCTTGTTTTCTTTGTTTGCTCGTTACTACACCCGTACACAGTGCTAAAGTCCAGCATCTTCACATTGGCTTTAGCGCAGTTGAATTACATTTGTCCTGGGAGCACTGTACAAATGTGGCGGTGCTGTTGACGCATACTCAGGGTCTGTATGCGATATATAGGGTATATATACATCTATGGACCTGGCAGAGTGGTTATAAAAGCTAATCGCTATTGGCTGCTTTTAAAAAAGGGGGAGGGGCCCCACCCTGTCTTCATGTTTTAGTTTAAATTTCAACACACACTGAACAAAAATGCACATTTCAAAGCACCTGTATCAAACAAAAACATTAATTTCAGCAGCAAAATATGACCTCATCCTAATGTTAATCTAATCTGTGTTTTGTGGTCACACTGTGCCAGTGGTGGACATAAATGGCATTTCAGATTGTGTATACACTCATTTTAAGCACAATATTTTGAGATACATTCAGTTTTACTGTTGATCTATTAAAGGGTTAAGTGGCTCTAAAAATATTCAAGGCAACCAGACAAGTGCCTTCAGCCATGACAGCTTGGAGGCCAAACATTAAGCAGATTTTTGTTGAATGCATGTTTGACTGATAAGGATGAAGAAGAATAAAACAAGGCTACATGATTGAGACTCAACAGCCACTTACAGCTCTGGCTTCCTTTCACATATACAACACAGCCACTCTGAGAGTCCTTATCACTGCCTGTGTTTATTTACCTACAATGATCTTATCCGTTAGTTTTTTACAGAAACTAATGTTTGTTTAGCATTGATGATTCATTATGAAGTGACAGTGAAGATATCTGCAGTGTTACAAAAGATTTTTTTTGGAGAGATTGACTCAAGGATTATTTTTGATAATTATCAACTTTCCACCAAGCGGCAACCTCTCGCTCTACCCTGTGAAGCCAATACAGAAGTAACTGAAACTGCAATTCATTGACTCGCCTTTGGGGGCTTGCTCCATAAACTCAAGATGTTCACTGACTGCAATTCTAAATTGGCCAGTTTTACAACTGATTAAAACATGTTTACAGCCTGGTACAAAAGATGGTTTTGGCTCATATAGCTAATATTGCCCTTCATGACAACTGTGAGGTGGTGAATATTTTTTATAACTCATCTGTTTCTTTTTTAATAAGTTATATTAAGTCTGTATAATAGGTGATGCAGTGGCGCAGAAGGTAGTGCTGTCGCCTCACAGCAAGAAGGTGGCTGGTTCGAGCCTCGGCTGGGTCAGTTGGTGTTTCTGTGTGGAGTTTGCATGTTCTCCCTGCATTCGTGTGAGTTTCCTCTGGGTGCTCCGGTTTCCCCCACAGTCCAAAGACATGTGGTACAGGTGAATTGGGTTGGCTAAATTGTCCGTAGTATATGTGTGTGAATGAGTGTGTATGGATGTTTTCCAGAGATGGGTTGCAGCTGGAAGGGCATCCGCTGCGTAAAACATGTGCTGGATAAGTTGGTGGTTCATTCCGCTGTAGCGACCCCAGATTAATAAAGGGACAAAGCCGAAAATTCCTAATTCCGACTGATTAGCCGCTGAACTCGGCATATACTGTACGTCATATTTTTGTTTGGTTTAAGATTTCTTTACACAGTCAATTGCCTTTTGCAATTATTTCCTACAATTATCAGACAATATGACATGCTGTGTGCACTTTATTGTGTTCACAAACCATTCAAGTTGCCTCTATTTCCCAGGTGAGTAAAATGATATACTTATATACCATATCTATAAATGTATTAGTTTAATTTAAGATAATTAATCATTTATAATTTTCTTTAGAAATTGAATGCACTCTAAAACCTGATTGATTAGCTGTAGGCTATAGAACAGTCACCTGAAACACTGTCATACAGTTTTATGCCTGGATTTCATAAATAGCCTTGCATTTACTAACACAGACTATATTTGAAGTATTTGGATATAATTCACGTTTTCCTCCTGTAGAAAAACGTCATGACATGTCAAAACAATGCTTAGTGGCGAAACAGCAGTGTTTTTAAAAGACTAAGCACTTTATTGATATAGTACACAGCCAAGCACATGTGCTCAGAACACAAACGAGTCGCAGGTAATGAAGTATTAAGCATTTCTCGCAAAGAAAAGCCCTTCTAAGTAAAATGCTAGCAGACTTCTGTAGCTCCACTGACACTTCGCCTCTTTGCCCTTGTTTGGTTACCCCCGGTCGGTATGGTGATGCGTGAACAAAATGGTGACAACTGGCCACGCCTACTTATAGCTTCATTTGTGCTCTTCAGAAACCTATGGGTGAAGTCATGGATCCTATGTCCGTGTCTTTAACAGTCTATGGTTAGTCACACAAAAAACTACTTTAAATGAGTTATGAACTGCTTATTTGTTTGATATTTTGTGTTGTTTTCTGAGGTCTACTTACAGTTGAAGACAAAATGATTAGCATTCATGTAAAATTAATACTGTGATGTTTAACAAAGCAAGTTTTTTTTTTTGCCTGGAGAAAGTTTTACTTCTTTTAATGTGGCTGGAATAAGAAAATCTATATAAAAAAATTATAAATATTCAGCAGTGAATATTAAACCACGCTGAATTGAACTAAACTGAACTTCAACACTGAAACGTAGACTGACACCGTTTCAATTTACTATAATGCATGTGAAGCTGCTTTGACACAATCTACATTGTAAAAGCGCCATACAAATAAAGATGTATTGAATTGGTCAATATTATTAGCCCCTTCATTTTTTTCTCGATTGGCTACTGAACAAACTACTGTTTTCCGATAACTTGCCTGGATAATCTAACTTGCCTATAAGCTAATTAACCCCTTAATTGCTTTTCTTGATTGGCTACTGAACAAACCACTGTTGTCCAATAACTTGCCTGGATAATCTAACTTGCCTCTAAGCAAATTACCAAGCTAAACCTTTAAATTGAACTTTAAGCTTAAAAAAGCAGTACATTTGTATGTATTTTAATGTTAAAGATCCAATAATTTAGTTACTAAAATAATAATATTTAATAATATCTTCTCTCCATAAATAAAATTTGTGACATATCTGAAAAATAATCCAAATATTACAGGGCTGTGAATTTAGTCTGTATTTTATCAAGATTTCAACATAAAAACATCATAATTTAAAAGCATTAGGTTATTTCTTCTTGTTTTTTTTTTACATTTTTTTTGCTCTTCAGAATATATTTTCAAAAATCCAATGTGGAATTGTGGCCTGTTTGAAAACCAGTTTGTGTTAAAATGAAGTGAACAAAGAGCCAAGATCTAAATGACGTGTCTAAAACTTCCTTAAAAATAAAGTTTATCCACTCTCAACTGTATATTGTTATCAAGGTTTTTACACCAAAGCCTTTAAAATTACACTTTAGGCATCATGCTAAATAACTAGTAAAATATTATCTTCTGTCAGCATGGCAAAGACAAAGAAATCAGTTCATTTAAGCCTGTTATATAGCAATGAAAACAAAATAAAGGGGGATGAATACTTTTGCACGACACTGACATTTCATCAAACTTCCTGAAACAAGGGAGAACTGAAAAGCTCTAACCTAAGCGTTTCATCTAAGGTTTTCAGTACCTGCTCTGCAACCATCTGAGCGATCTCTTCATAGGTCTTTCCTGCCGCAGTCAGTGCATCGGTGAGTGTTGCTTCTCCTGTAGATCAAACAAAACCACACACTCAGAATTACACAAACAAACTCATGGTTGAACATCTAATACAAACACTCTTGGTTCACTCTTAAGCAAGGTCACAATCCTACAGTGGCCAAGAAAGCTCAATACACTGCAAACTAGGGCTGCACGATATTGGAAAAATCTGATATTGCGATATTTTATTTGTCTGTGATTAAATACTGCAATATGAACAGTTTCACAAGATAGTTTGAATAGCACTATTTGACGGTTTGCTGGGAGTCTAACAGCATTCAAGTACAGAAATTAAATAATCCCAATGCTTTTCTTACTTTGCTTTGCCTGTGTCAGAGTTCTGCCACTCCATTCTTGTAAATTCTTGTTTGTCCAGACACTAGCCCTGTCTTGTCCTTTTTGTGGTGCTTGACTTGAGTTGAGTTTTCTCGGGTCAAGCACTGCTTTTCTGTCATTGTGTGTGTGTCTCTGTATGGGTGCCGTCATGAGCGTGTTCAGCACACGAGGGCTCCCGCTTGATGCGGGCGCGTGGTGTCTGGGCATACTTGGGACGCGCGCCCTTGTACTCGTGTTTGTCTGTTCTGTCGACATTGCGCTGTTTCATTTTCAGTTTCGCAGTCTAGTTGATTTCAGTTTTGGATGGCACTGAGATGAAACATGCACGTTGCATATGTGTGACCGTAGGTAAGGTGTTTTCATTTTATCGTGTGCTCATGTCTTGCGTTTTTTTGTTTTGTGTAAGCACGTGGCTCTGTGTTTACACAGTGGCCACGTGCTTCCGTTGCATGTTCTTGTCCCGTTTCATGTGAGCACATGGCTTGTGGTGTTTCCTTGTGTCATGTGCTCGCCCGTCTATTGTCTAGTCCCACCCTCCTTGTTGACCCATTATTAGTTTATCATGCTCACCTGTTTGTGTTAATTATCTCTGCTTATATTCTCCTCATGTCTGCTGTCCTGTGCCAGTTCGTCGTCTATACTTTCTCGTCGATTATTTCCCTGTCCTGTTGTGTCCAGTCCAGTCAAGTTTGTTTTTGCCTTGTTTTCCCCCTCAGGGTAGTTTGTTTTATTTTTTAATAAATACATATTATTTTCCTGCAATTGAGTCCTCGCTTCTTTTCCCCACCTGCAACCTTGACAGCCTTGTTTCTAATCCAAATAACCAAAAATTCTTAGATCAAGTCAAAATATTATGTTTTCTTCTGAAGAAATAAGGGAAAAATTTGGAGTTTTTCCTTAAACCAAGCTAAATTATCTGCCAGTGTGGGAAGTAAAATATCCTTGTTTTTGCATTGAAATGTAACTATTTGAACTAGAAAAAATATATATATAAATAAATAAAAAATATTGATACAAATTATAAAAATATAAATACAGTAATTAAATACAATTCTGTGGCTCCTGGTCAAAGATAATTCAGACTCAACATTGCATATCTTGAGATGTGACTATTGCAGATGCGTACATTGCGATATCGGTGCTGAAATTATATTTTGTTAAGAAAACTTCTTCATCGGTTTGACAGCAGCACAATTGCAAATTCTCACAACACGGACACAAATAGACAATGCAATGCAAATCCTCACAACACATGCACAGTTTGATTTGAAAAAACAAACAAACAAACAAACAAACAAACAAACAAACACAATATGCTAACTTCAGTCAGCTTATGTTATGTATGTATTTGTAAATGTTTCCATCATTAGCCTACAAAAAGGACCTACTTTTTTTAAACATTATTCTTATCTGCATTTATTTTGATATTGCTTTAACAATTTATTAATTTATTTTCATTGACCTTTAAATTATATTTAGTTGAGGATCTGACGTTAATTTAGGTATTTAGTTGAATAATAACACTTCACAGTTAACCGTCAGTTTATTTTGGCTAATAATATGCAAAAGAATCATTTAATCAGGGTGTTAAAATAAACATAAAATCTCTTGAGCACTGTACAATCCTGCTTTACCACTATTTATAACACGGCTGTCTGGAATACTCAATTCTGATTGGTCAGGCGCAACATTCCAAGCTATGTTATTCTAAGATGACAACAGCTAAATAACAATGGCTCACTACTTTGAATTATCTTGACCGTCAGTGAATGTTCACAACTACTGTATTTACTTACATCCACATTCATATTTATTTGCTGAGGTTTTTGACTGTTTGTTGCGTCATGTAAATGGATAAAAATGAAAAATAATATGTAGGTTGATGTATGCTCCATTCAAATGGTTTTGCTTCTGTCAGCTTTGCGTTTTTTGTCTGTTTGGCGCCATCATGATACTAAATAATGTGCAGGTAACTGTATGCTCCATCAGCCGGTTTCATTTCTGTGAACTTTGCATTTAATAAAAAAAATTATGAACTATTATGGCTCAGAACAATGTATTGATTCCAATATTTATGTTTTGTAGCAAGTAGCCATGTAATAAGCAGAATAAAGTACATCCAGCTCAGTTGTTTTCACAGAATAAAGCCCTTCAGTCTTATATAGCAGTATAGTGCCCTTGTCTAATCTAATAAACCACAGCTGGCTTGTACAGAAAAGTTTCTGAGTAGTGAACCAGATGGTGAAAAGGGAACAAAACCTTTTTAGCTCATTGATGTAGTAAGAGGAACCAAATAGTTTCTGATACCTTCATATCCACTTGTGGTGAACACTGAGGACAGGTTTTGGAAAGCTTTGCCAATCCGCTGATATTCCTTTGGAAGTGCTGAAAAAACAAAAATAACAGGAAATGAGTCTAATCAGCCTGAGACTCTTCAAGCGTGAAGTACGTTACGTCATTATTTCAACTGTAATATATTTTTTCAGGATTCTTTGATGAATTAAAAGCTCAAAAGAATAGCATTTATTTCCATTTTCAAATATTTTTTTAATCAGTATCAGCTCTGGCAGTCATTTTTTTTTGTTACAACCCCTGGGTAGTCTAGGGTAGTGGGGTTTTCTACTTGGATTCTACTTGGGTTTTTAACTTGGTTAAAGCAGGAATTCAAAGAAAATATTCCTTCAAAGTAAGAACAGACAACAATAACTTGTGTACAAATAAGAGTGATTTATTTACAAGTGGTGGTGGTGAAACAGTGAGTGGGTTATCTACAAAATGTACAATTTCAGAACCAATCAAAACCAAAACAGTCTTACTTATATCAAAAAATCCCCTCTAATCTAATCTGGTTAACAAAAGCAATGGAAAAATAAATCTTCAACGTCAATGACGAATTTACACTAACTAACAAATTCAAACACCCTCTGACAGTTCCTAGTGTATCTAGACAGTTGTAAATCTACGTGTTGAGATGTATGTCACGTGATTTACTTACCTACCAGCCTTTCTAACCTAGCCTTTCTAAAACTAGCCATTTTATCTCTTTAAAAAGCCAGGTGAATCAGCTATTTTCAAAGGCTTTTTTGTTTTTTTAGGGTGCACTGCCTAGTGCACATTGAAAAAAGCATCATGCCCAAGTGTAGGGTTTTTGTAAATATTAATATTGGTGACGTCACAAACCCTAGAAGATGCTCGTTGAAGTCCCTACCAGCCAAATTGTTACATTTTGTATGACTAACATAACACAGAATATTAGGCAACCTATTTATTTTAATTGGTAAGTATTGTATTCACAAATGTACATTTTCCTTATCATTACTTAATTTGCAGAATTTTCTTTCTGACTTAAATTGCTTAATTACTTCATTGCAAAACATTTACAGTAAAAAATTAAAATAAAACTTTGCTTTTTTACTTTGTAAATATTAAATATATGGATTTTTTTGCCTCTTTACCTTGTTTTTTATGATTTTATCATTTGTATTATTTAAATTTCATTGTTTTCTTTTTTATTATTGTTTTTGATGTCATCCAATGCCATGGTTATTAAGATGATTGCATTGTTAAAACTCAATCAATCAAATCAATCAATCAATAAATAAATAAACTGCCTACCAACCATTCAGTTCTCTTTACTGTACTTGCATAGTTAGATGAGCACAGAACTATTTCAGGACACCTTTACTCATGTAAACTCAATCAGTTACGTGTCCTAAAGCAATATAGGCAGTTGGAGGAAAACAGAAGTGCAAAATTGCATTAGAATAGTGAATTAGGTCTTAATATGATAAGCCTGCTATCTTCCCCAATGTTAATGAATGTTAATCAAACAACAAGCCTCTTCACCCTTCTGTATTACTCTGCCCACATAGAGTGACAGCTGATCAATAAACTCACTAGTTTCACAAATATTGCTGCTGTTGGACAACATAATGTACTTTTGAGTCTTTTTAAGGCAAGAATGTAGTTGTTTCGATTGCAACTATGCAGTTTACTTAAGAGAATGATTCCTAGTTATAATTTTGGAGATACAGTGTGTCGGCGACCATTAGCTTGTCATACTGAATAGAGCAAAGATAATTGATGTTGTGCATCCACAAGATGGCGACCGAAAGCATAAGCCCTTAGAGAAGTAAAAAACACTTGTAATTTTTACTACAGCTGATCAAATCATAATTAGGTGACTCATAATTAGGTGACTAAGTGACTTTCTAAGTTGATATCTCTCTTTTGTATGTTGCAGTGCTGTATTTATACCATATAATTGTAGTTTATTGAGTGAGAGGGGACTCAAATATTAGAAACGTATGTATTTTGTGTGGCCACTCTTTGTAGTTACTTTTTGGCCATCTGTTTGTTTCTAAAGCGCCTCCTGTTTTCGTTAGTGCAGACTAGTTCAGTAAAAAGAAAGAAAGAAGAAATGCCTGCATGTGTTTAGCGTTTTTCTTTAATCGCAAACACAACAGTTTACTGGTAGTGTTTGCATTGCGTTGGCTTTTACGGGGTTAATTACTGTGATCTCCCGATTGAAACAGATAAATACTGAGAAATGTCTCTAGACTGATGGCATTTCATGCCGATCAGCCTTATAATCTTAAAATGGTTTGGCTGTAATAAAAGCACTTTTATAATGAGTAATTTTTAAGGTCAATATTATTAGCCCAGGACAAACTACTGTTGTTTAATAACTTTCCTAATTTCCTAACCTAACTAACCAAATTAAATCTAAATTTAACTTTAAGCTGAATACTACTATCCTGCATAATAACTAGTAAAATATTATGTACTTTCATCATGGCATAGAGAAGGCTATGTAAGGTTAACCTTTAGAGCACTTAAACCCTTAACGTCATAACTTTTAGTGCCTCAAATAATACTCACGGCCTGTGCAACGCTTCCAGTGTTCATTTCCTACAGTCAGCAAGTCTTTCACACCGTCGTCCATTGTCTTGGTGAAGCGGCTGAACTGCTCACACTTCTGCTCTCTGAAGGCAACAAGACAACACAGAAGACGAAGAGGTAGCTCATTATTAACTGGCAGACCATTTTGAACCAGCAATAAATCAGCATCTGCTTGACTGTACCAGCATGAGCTGCATTAGTTCTAGCTAATAACCTAGACACATTAAAGGCAGTAATCCTGAAGGACTTACACTTCAATCAGGTCCATGTCTGGCAGTCCTTCAGGCTCTATTGTTGAGAAAATCATCACTCCGACCGTCTCGTCTTTTTCTGCTTTTCTCTTTCCAGTTTTCCAGTCCTGTAATGAGTATACAAAATATATCTCAAAATAAACTACGGATGATCACAGTACAATGTGTTCCTACCGCCACCATAAGTACCACCGCGCTTTATCTGCAAAATGTGCCTGCAGATTTTGACCACTTTTGTAATTTTTGTGATGTGAAGTATTGATGGAGTAGCATTCAACTTTAGAGCCCTTTACCATGCACAGGACAGTTTCTCTGTGTTTCACTGGTATTGCCTTTAAATAAATAATTATGTATGCCCAATTAATTATTCCTTAATTATTTATATGTTCAATAATGAAGACATAAAACGATCAAGTAAAATATAAATCAACAAAGAAAATGTAAATGAAAACAGAAACGAATAACCTTATTTATTGGCTGTCTTAGTCCTATCACTTTAAAATAGCAAACACTGTAAATCACTCTATATTTAGACTAAAACACTGCTTTATTTATCTATTTATTGATGTTTCTTTGTACTTTCATTTTAGTTGTCTTTTATTTCTTTAGTTTTGATTTCCTAATTGAATTCTCGTTGTATTTAACAAGTTTTCAATGATTTATGCAGGAATTATAATGCTTTGTTTCGTTATTTAATTTCATTTACAGCTACTGTATATTTCTGCATATTCTGCATCCCGCCCTTTGTGGCCCCTGGCGGCATTGTCACAAACTGCTGTTACATCTAAACACATTTTTCGCAATCCTTTTGTCCTGTGGCGGCGTCACACACAGCGGTACTGGTCATTTTGTACTGTCACTCACTGCAAGTAGCCTATTTAAACAGAAAATGAATCAATCGGTTTATATTAGGGCTGCACAACATATCGTTTCAGCATTGATTTAGTAATGATTCACAATTTTCACATCACAGCATATCTAATGTTGAAATTATTCCATTTGTAACTTTAATAACGATTCATTTTATTGAATTATTTGTAACGAAGGCTACGTAATATTTTGCATTTGATCATTCAATTACTATTTACATGAATACTGTTAAATTTCTCGAAAAACAATAAAACATTGTGTATTTAATCTTTTTCTTTATTGTACATATCTTTGCATGCAGATTATAATTTAAGCAATCTAAAATAATAAATTCTTCCTAAATTATATATATATATAATTATATAAATACATAAATCGCAGAATAACAAAATATTGCATTGTTAGATTTTTTCAGATATCGTGCAGCCCTATTTTATATGTAGTACTGACACACTCTTTACCTTCTCATCTTTGTAGGACAGAAAGAGCTGGAAGACTTCACTGCTAGAGATGACCGGATGTCGGCACATTCGAGACATCCAGCCCTGAAGCCTCTCCATTCGCATTTTTATAAACTCCTCCTCAAATCGACCTAAAAAGGGAGTAATAACAGACATACGGTTTAAGACAAAATGATTAGTCCCCTCATGAATATACACAATTTTAAGACTAAAATTTGCATTCTTTCGAGCTTACAAAATCAGATGCTAAATCATTTTTCAACATTGTCTGTGTGTTGTGATATATGGAGAGACAATAGATTGTTACACCTGTAGTAACAGCATTAACAGTCCAAAAGCATTACCTCAAATTGACCTCAAAAATGCAGATAATATTCAGTGTAATTCTACTGCTATACTTTTGATTTTCTTTGCAATCAATCATTTTCCTTCGGCCTAGTCTCTATTTCAGAGTTTGCCACAGCGTCATAACCCGCCAGCTATTCTGGCATATGTTTTACGCAGTGGATGCCCTTCCCGCTGCGACCCAGTACTAGGATACACCCATACACACTCATTCACTACAGCCAGTTTAGTTTAGTCAACTCCCCTATGGCGCATGTTCACAGAAATGCCAACTGGCCAAGCCGGGACAGCGACCTTCTAGCTGTGAGGCGACAGTATGAACCACTGAGCCACCGTGCTGCCCTATTTTCTTTACAGTGAACATTATATAATAAAAGTGCTTACCTGTCACCTGTTTGTCAGGCAGGCATGGGATTGGAATCGCTGACCCAAATTTATCCAAAAGTCTTTCATATAACCAATCGAAGTGCTTGTATCTGTGATTGACGGGCTTGTTTGTGGTCTGCAGAAACATTGTCATTAAAAAAAAGCATGAGCTGGAATGATTAACATGCAGATGTTCAGTCAAACAGGTTTGTTTCTGTACTTACGGTGGGTATGACTTGGTACTCAATGTAACTCTTGAGGCCATACATTTTAGAGCCCTTTTTAGGGTCAGCGACAACACAGTCTAGTTGATAGTCTGGATACGCCCAAACTGGCCCGACTTCCCCGCTCTGAAATACAAAAATTCATATCATAATTAAAACTACACAGTACTTACAATCATTTATGAAGACAATTCACTACTGCTAAGATTTTATAAAGCCACTTTAAGATCTACAATTTTAGAAAAAAAAAAAGAAATGAACTAATATGATTTAATAAATTGATATTTTATGCTAAAACCAGAACATTGTATTAGATCTAAAAAATGTGTAAAAATATTAAAATATAATATCCTTTTCTCAATTATCTAACAGATTTACACTGAAATCTCATGATTTCTTTAGATATTTATAACTGCGACACTATATCACAAACCATAAACTATGGGATATAATTAAAAGACCTCCAACAAATATAGAAAAATATCTTATAGATATTATTGAACGTGGTCTGCCTAATAAAAATCACATAGCCCATTTATATAGAAAATTAATGCAGGATAAATCTGACAACTCTTATTATATCAAAAGAAATTGGAAATTAGAGTTAAATACTATAATAGAGGATGAAATGTGGGAACAAATATGCACAAGTTGTCATAAGGGTATAAGCAGTCAAATATGGAAGGAGTTCGACTGGAAGATGAAGATGAGGTTCTTCAGGGTTCCATTAGTGGTCACCAAATTCGATAGTTCTATACAATTATCACAATGCTGGAGAGATTGTGGAGAAGTAGGGGACTATGTTCACATATTTTGGGAATGTCCCAAAATACAAGCGTATTGGCAGGAGGTTAAAAGGGAGGTTAGAAAAGTTTTAGGATATGACTTACTGTACCAATGCACCCAGTATTTTTTTTGCTTGATGGCTTCCCCCCTGATCAGTTCAGTAAGTCTCACCTATTTGCACTACATGTATTATTAATAACAGCTAGGAAGATAATTACACTGAACTAGATGAAGACCCGCCAACCCACTTTGACAGAATGGACACAGAGGCTGAAACAGATTTATATATTTGAGAAAATGGCTGCAGATTTGCAGTTGAAATCAGACCTTTTCCAACAGAACTGGGCATTAATCGAAACGAACTTACTTGATTTTTGAATTGCTGTCAGGGGCTTTGTTGTAGTTATTGCCTTTATATTGGAGTTTATTTATTTATTTATTTACTTTTCTTTTCCCTCTTTTTATTTATTTATTTATTTTTAAGCTGTCACTATTATTTATCTAGTACTATAATTTCTGTCAATTATTGTTGTTTTTTTGTGATTGTAAACATTCTAAGTAAATGTTATTTGTGTACTATGTTTACAAAAACTTTAATAAAAACAGTTAATTTTTTTTTTTTAAATATTAGTAAAATAAATATTCTTAAACTTTTGTTAGTAAAAAAGTTACTTTAAAAATTTAGTTTAAAAAAGTGGTCCCTAGGAATACCGCGGTTCACCTTTCATGGCCTCGCAGGTTTGCAGATTTTTTTTTTGTGCAGCTTGACATGTTTTTTATTTATTTATTTATTTATTTACAGCGCATTGTGTTTTGTGTCCTGATGATTGGCTGTGGACCATTGTCAATCAATCTTCATGTCTCTTGTACAGTACAGAATGTGTTTGGCTTGCATAAATTGTCGATCACTAGCAGTGGGAGTTTCAACAAGGATGCAAAAAGGGTTGTAACTGTCTGCAGCAAGACCATCATAAAAGGAGGGTCACACACCGGATATGCCACAACACGTCATGCATTTAAGAATTGTAAACATAGGTTTATATCAGGGTATGCACACCGGCGCTGCAAGTTGGTGGCTGTCTGCAGTGCCCAGCTATGACTCAGGACACTGTTCATATTTCTGCTGCACCATCTAAATAATTTCATAACATGTGAATGTGCGCGTCTGGTCGGGGTTCCTTCCAACTCTCATGTGCATGGCACATCTGCTGTGTAACCCCCTTAAAGATGGAGTCTGCTTTAGCTTCGTGGATGTGACTGCAGGAAAAGAACATGACGCTGGATGCCAACATTATCCGCTCAAAAGCTAAAAAGATTCATGAACCTTCTGCTGACAGCGATGAATGTTTGTGCCTGACAACAGGTTTTGATCTTTGATTTCATTCTTTAATACTAGACTTATTTTTCTCCGAAAGTTTGAACTTTGAGAGTGTTTAAACGAGAGAAAACTGTGAAAATGTTGATGCCTGTCTGAAAAAAAGTGTATAAAGTGTGTAGTGAGGGGTTTTACAGCCTTAAAACATCTATAATAATTGTAAAAATAAAGCTGACTACTTCGCGGATTTCACGGGTTATTTTTAGAACGCAACTCCTGTGATTAACGAGGGACCACTGTATATAAACTTGAAGTGTATGAGATCTAAAATGCTTGTAAAAATATTTATATATTAGTAAAATATATATTCTTGAATTAAATTAAAAAAAAAAGAGATTATAGTATATGTAAAACAAAAATACCACTTTTTTTTTTCCCCAAAAATTCATGTTTAAAACCAATGAGCTACTTCCAGTTTCAGTGTAATTAATTGTTAAACTTACCGTCAATTTAGGAAAATAGTGTGTAGTGCAGTGCTGACACCAGAACAGAAAAATCTGAATTCTGCTAGGTTTATATATTGTAGATAATAAACATTTATTGTTAACTCTCTATCTCAGCCTTTACAGTAAATGGTGTATTTAAAATAGTGGCTTACATAAACAGACAACTTGTTTCCTTTGGTTTGCTGTTTGGACAGCAGGTACAATTCAGGGCCGGATTTGGAGAAGCCTGGAAACCTGCAAAAAGAGAAGACAAGAGTCATAAAAAAATAAAGCTGTATGTTTTATGTATTGGTATGTCGTCATCCATTCATTTATTTCCTTCGGCTTAGTCCCTTATTTATCAGGGGTCATCACAGCAGAATGAACCACCAACTATTCCAGCATGTTTAACGCAGCGAATGCCCTTCTAGCCGGAACCCAGTATTGGGAAACACCCATACACCCTCGAATTTACACTCACCCACACACACACAACGGCCAATTTAGCTTATCCAATTCACCTATACTGCATGTCTTTGAACTGTGGAGGAAACCGAAGCACCGGGAGGAAATCCACTCCAACACAGGGAGAACATGCCAACTGGCCCAGCTGGAACTTGAACCAGCAACTTTCTTGCTGTGTGAGGTGACAGTGCTAACCACTGAGCCACCGTCTCGACTAGTATGTTGTTATATTTTGTATCATTATTAATTGTGCTGCAATAAATAAACTGAAATAAAAAAGCCACATGTTATTGGAAACCAAGAAGGCGAATGAAAATAAAACCAATCGTGAAATTATTCCCACCAACTGGAAATCATCATTTAATTTTTTTAGTATTAGTTGTTCATCAGTAGAAAAATGAAATGTGTATTCTCCATATACTGTAAATTATCTTTATTGCGTGATAAATATAGAGGGCTAACAAAAGTGTTAGTTCCTGTTTGTGGCAGTTCTGATTAAACCTTTCGACCCTCATATGGAAATTTTCAGTTCTCGAATATTTAGTACGCTTTAAATAAAGATGGTATTTACATTTATGCATTTAACAGACTATTTTATCCAAAGAGGAACAACAGCCATTTGTCAAAAAGCCAATAAAACTCATACTATGCAAGATAAAGGAGGAAGAAAGAAATGCATTAGATGAAAAAATTTCAAATCTCATGGACCCTTTTCAGATTTCCGGGTTTCTGGTGGTTTTTTTTGGTGACTGGGAGAGTACAATAAATAATTTTACCATCCTACTTGCTGAAATAATAAAAGAAAAGCTCCACGATGGTGTCATCAAGACTTTCAGAAAAAGGAAAAAATATATAGTGTGACTGATCACGGCAGCCTGAAGAGAGAATGTCAAATTTACTGTCCTGTCCATAGACGCTGCATTACAAACACTTTGCATAAGCTGTATTTCGTTTTTTTTGTAATTTGATACAAAAATTATATACATATATATATATCCCTTTTTTAAAAAAATCTAAATAATAAAAACTTCAAGATGCTGATGAGCATTAAACGCATCAGTCTTGAGAAAAGGGTCCATTTATTTTGAGCAGCTTTGTGTTCATCTTGTTTGCTTTATTAAGTGACACCGACTTCTAATCCGACTTACTTGTTGAGGGCGATTTTCATAGATGAACCATGAGCTCCACCTCTATTCATAGCTCCGCCCTCTCCAGCCTCAGACTCTGCATAGCCGCCCGATGACTTCATGTCATCCCACTCCTCATCCCACTCATCATCTTCTGCACCTACAAACACAAATTCATTTATTCATTCATTTTCCTAAGGCGACAGGGCTAATCGTGCCGCCCCAAACACACATTTTAAACAAACCTCAAAACTGACAAAACAAAAAGCTCTGAATCAGGTGTTAGTCAGCTAAACACACACAAATGCTAATTTAATTAACTTCTAATGCAGCTTTTTTAAGGGCAGGATTGTTGGTTGTAATGTAAATGATGCCAGTTTGTGTAAAACTAAAACTAGTCATGCTAGTTCGAGTAAAGTGTAGTTTTGGTATTTATTCTGTGAACTACTGGTTATGTTTATTCCAAAAAAACTAGTCTCAAAAACAAAACAAAAAAAGAAAATGGTAACTTGGCAGAAAAGTTTAGAGTTTGAGCTTCAGAGGAAACATTACATTTCAATCAAAACAAAAGAAAGGCTTTGCATTGTCAAGTTTGGATTATAATTAACCAGGAACCATAGGACACAAGATTTTATGGAGTCATTGCAAAGTTTAACCCCAATCTAAAAGAGTAAAAGATGAAAATTTGGGGGCTCAAGAAATGATAAAATTTGCTTTAGCAAAGATTTAATTTCTGTTTTTCTATACTGTTAGACTCCACTCCAGGAATAGTTTTATTTGAATTATTTTAAATTATTTTGTTGAATAATCTTTGTATAATTTTATGCAGATGTACACCCCAACAAAATCACCCCAAAAATCTATGTAAATTATGAATTACCTCCAAAGTCACCAAAGAAATTATATTATCACAATATACATCACAGAGCAACAAAAGCTTTTCAATGTACATATACTGATGATATTTATTCCAAATTAAAGAAAAAGATGTTTCAAAAAAATGACAAAATAATGCCAACTTGGTAGAAATGTTTAGTGTTTTAGCTTTACAAAACAAAACAAAAAGCATTTGTTACTCTGACCAATTGACATTTTCTTGAAAAATAAAAAATAAATAACTTAAATTAAATTACTATTCTATTAAATTACTATTAAGTAACTAGAGAGATTTTATCAGACATTTATATAATTAAAAAATAAATCTTAACATTTTACTTAAATCAATACCTAAAAAATCCATAGAACTTTCATGTGGTCTTTTTCCACAGCACTGTATGTAAACAAAGTACGTAAAAAAGTATGTAAAAAAAGGTTATACTTTATTTTAAGGTTTTCTTGTTACCTACATGTAACTACTATTCTAAATACAACTAATTATGTATGATGCAACTTACCCTACACCTAACCCTCATCTCAACCCTAAGCATATAGTAATTAATTAATAAATATCACTCTATAGTTAAAGGAATAGTTAACAAGGACACCTAAAATACAGCGAAACCAACCAACAAAAGCAATACAAAATAGTGCATTTGAGTAGTAGGCAATTTTCCCAACTCTGTTTAAACATGACCATTTCTCAACAAAGTAGAAATATGGTATTTTTAATAAACCCCCTGAGACATAAAAGTGCCCGTACTTGAGAAAACGCTCATAAACACAAGCTGTGGTAAACAAACAACTAATTTCACAGCAAGAAAACACTCACACACACATTCTTGTGAGTTTCTGGCTCGTGCAGGTTGTTATTAAAACCACATCAAGCTCTCTATAGAAAAATCAGTTTACCTGAGAGATCAATAAGACATGGGTAGGGGTAAATGTCTTCAGGAAGAAAAGTTAAAAAAAAAAAAGACATAAATATCTGAAGCTCATTTTTGATGACAAAATATCTCCTTTACACGTTGACATAAGCAATAAAGGGATAGTTCACCCACAATTTTAAGTTTTGCCATCATTTACTCACTTATCACTTGTATAAACCTATTTGAGCTTGCTTTGAGCATCCTCCAGTTGAACATAAAAACGATACTTTGAAGAATGCTGGCTACTGAGACCTATTGTCTACTACTTACTCTGGAAGTCAATGGGTGCAAGCAACCAGCATTCTTTAAATTATTTTTTTTGTGCTCAACAGAAGAAAGAAACTTAAAGGAGTCATCATTTCTCATGTGGTTTTAAACCTCCTTTAAAAGTCCTTTAGTTTCAGATTATTAAAAACGATTGTGCAAGCACTGAGTGAAAAAAAAAAAACATTTAATTCCAAGAATTTACTACAGGGTGAATGAGTAATCTGGTCTGCTGGAACGATTCAACATTAAGGAGAAAACATCTCTAGAACAAATCCACATGTTCTTCTCGACTTTACTGGACACAAACTGGCAGTTTACTGGCATTTTTTACAGCACATGGAAAAGGTGAAATACAGCTACTCGTGACTACGAAATCAGACCAAAACTGATGATCTTCCAGAAGTGACTTCACTGAACTTTAGCCTAACACACACATGACTCAAAGGACACAGATGAGATCACCACACCCATAATTGCCACAGCTAGTCATAAGTCACATATTTCTTTTTTAGACTTTTAAATACGACACTGCATAATAATGAATACTACAAGTTCCACAATATTTACTTTCTTTTGAAGTGGTTTCAATGAGTTTCTTTCTTCTGTTGAACACTACAGAAGATATTTGGAAGAAAGCTGAAAACCTGTAATCACTGACTTCTACAGTAGGAAATATAAATGGAAGTCATTGGATAGAGGTTTCCTGCTTTCTTCAAAATATCTTCGTTAGTGTTCAGCAGAAGAAAGTCAAACAGGTTTGGAATAAGTGGAGGATAAGTTAGTTTTCAGTCAGAATTTTCAGCTTTGAGTGTCCAACAGATGAATAAACGCCATCATCGCAATATAATCATGCACTCATTGGCTAAATTCTCCATCAGTCAACCTACAAAATAAACCACTGGCTAAAAGTGGCTTTTAGATCGCAGATGCATAGCAAAACGCCAGAACACTTGACTGCTTTGTTTGGATTTTATTGACTATAACTTTGACTTTTTATTCAGCTCATGGTCTCATTTTGTTTCTAACACCGTAAGCTATAAAACGTGAAATGTGATTTAATGATTGGGATACATGTTTGTTACATGCTGTTTATTTGTTTTAGTATTGTGTATGTACGTATATTATAAGGGCTGTTTTCGATGTTTTAAAGGTTTGTAAAGTTGTATTTTAAATGTTTTATGTTTAGATTTTCATGGTAGTGCAATAAGGGTATCTTTTCTGGCTCTGTTTCAGGAGTTGGCTTATGTCACTGTTTTGAATCACTATATAAGAACTGTGGAGTATTGCATATTTGCACATTATCTAAGAGTGGGGTATGACCCGAATTGCCTTGAGAGTATTGCACGTTTGCACCTGATATGAAAACCTTATTGTGATTATTCTGCTCACCTGCTACCAAAGTGGTTTTTGTAGTTAATTGTTTGATATCCCTTTTTGTGTAATTATTAAAAGTTATTTAAATTAAAGTCCTTTTTCTTTATTTTCTTTCTAACGAACTAGGGGTCACACTATAGCAGTGGTCCTCAACCACCAGGCCGCAGACCGGTACCAGTATCTGGATCAATTGCTGCCGGGCTACACAAGAAATTAGAGCTGGGTGGTATGACAAAGGCAACCTTGTTAATCATCTTCCATATTGAAGATACCGATATATATTTCGCTATAAGTTGTTAATGCTTCCAGATTTGAAAAAATATCCCAACAATGACAAAAATTAGAGGGATCATTAAATGCCCTTACATATTTTCGGCTGATAAATCTTCAGTGGCCAAAAATTCTGTACATCTCTAATATTAATACACTTCTAGATTCCCATTGGTGCACATTTGTGCTGTGTGATTGGTTCTTAGATCAATGCAGAGTCCAGAGCTTATCATTGTTATTGACATAAATTTCATCACAAATCGATATAATATTGTTCATCAGCTCAGCCCTACAAGAAATCATTAATTTATTCGGTTTTATTTATTTCCTGCATCTAAACGATTTTTTATTTAGAAAAATCTTTTATTTAAAAAAATGACCGTATTCTCTGGGCTATATCTTGGTCACTTGAGCACCCAAATTTAACCCACAAGCAGCAAAACGAAGTAAGAAACAGGCGTCTTTGGAAAGTTTCTTTGCGAAGGGGAAAAGGCCCAGTGAAGGACCCATGAACTGCCAATGAATGGATCTGCAACCCATTTGTCAACAAATCAGGTAAATCCAGCATGTCTGTGCAAGAAGATCATCTGCTGGAGATTGCAAATGATGGAGGCCTTTTGGGGGCTGTTCAGATTGAGTCTTTTCCCACACAAGTTCTTTATTTCCAATGCAGGCGTGTCAGCTTTTGCGCACATATTAAGAGCAATGTGATGCACCTTCCAGCCGCACTCAGTTGAAAACATCTTCAGAACACCGTGAGAGCACAGCAAATCACGTGCGAAGCACTGACCGATCAGCTTCATATGTTGTATGGAATATACACATTTCTGTAGACTAATTATCTCAGACAAACACTGCAGCACTTTTTAATTTTCTCCATAAATAAAACATCCATCAGAGTTGCAGCAATGTTTTGTCAGCTTGCCATCCTCTGAGAAAACAGTTGATGGTTGATGCCCCCCCTTTGGGCCACGGTTAAATTGTCAAGCAAAACCAGTCCAAGGTGATAAAAAGGTTGGAGACTGTACTGCTCTATGGGATGTTGCTCAATTCACCCTTATCTTTCAAAAACAACAAGATGTACAGCAATGACTATGTGTGTGTCTTGTTATTACGATGATAAATGTATGTACTATTTAGCAAATCCACTCTTTAAAAGCTTTCCATTAAAAAACAACTAGCTACAATGGCTGCGTGAGGGTTGTAGCTTTATACTGATGTATAGTTTGTCAAGACTACTAATGTTCTTGTTGGTGTAATCTATTCGGAAACACTAACGTGCATCCACGTCCTGACGCTGGCTACTTTCCCATTTTCGGTCTTAAAAACATAAAGCTCTATTATTATCTGATCTGCCTGCAATATATCATGAAGCATTTAAATCATTTTTGTTCATCAGCGCATACTAATTCCTACCATACCTTGCTAGTTTACAAAAAATATATAAAAGTCTTACTCTCTTTCAAGATGTTTAGGTAATAAAAAATCCTGCCAAGAATATCCATGAAACATTACGCAGCACCATTTACAAACTCCAGAGAACTTCTTGTTTTCTGAACACAAAGGACTGAAACCCTTACAGAGGAATGCAACAGCTCTTTGTGAGGAATAAACATTAGAAGTATGCGGGCCTTCTGGCTCTGCTGTTCAGTTTTCCATTTAGGCCAGAAATAACAGGACAAGCTGCATTAAATGACATTTAACAGACTGAAATCAGCACAAATGCAAACTTTATTCAAAAGACTATACAGTGACATTTTGCAATTGATAATTAATTTCTGTTTTTCAATGCTGTTAGACCCTACCAAAAACTGAAGTGCTGTTTATGAATACTTTTTTCTTTAATTAATTGGATAATCTTTGGATAATCTTATACATTCCCCAACAAAATCATCCCAAACAACAATGTAAAATTATGAATTATTTCCAAAGTCATCTTGTGAAATTATATTATCACAATATACGTCACAGAACAACAAAATAACACAATGTATTTATTCTAATATCGTGAATACCTAGATTAAAACCATTAATTAAAAATTTGAAAACAAAACTAGGTCTGTGGGACCCAAAAATATTGTTACAGCCTTACAAACATTTGGTTTAGGATGAATAATCAAATATTTTGAGTTGTTACCTGGACCCTGGTAGGCCTGCGGATGCCCGTGTCCCCCAGATTGCCATGCATTGTTGTTGCTGGTTTTCCCCGTTTCTGTGCCCTCTGGCTGAGCTGCCCAGTTATTAGAAAACCCCCCAGAGGCATTATTGTCAAACACTGCCCACGGATCATTACCGTTACTCGTCTGAAAGAAAGAAAGGCAACATTTCAGTTGTTTGTTCATTACAATTAGAAAGCAAATGAACATTTGCACTAGTCATAAACCAAAACAGCTAAATTATTTTCCACAGCACACGATCACACTGCGTCCAAACAACACACAATAAAATCTAAATAAAACGTTTTTTCATAACCATCCAAATATCTGTTTTAGAAATAGTTTCGATTTTCATTGTGGCTGAAGAACATTAGATCATGACAATGATCACCTCAGGTACTGATTATGTGCTTTATTCAGTGTTAAATGCTACCAGTGTGAGTTTGAACACCATTTTACGTGAGATTTATTGCCATGCTGAAAGTGGCAGCCGATAGTTTATCTCAGATCTTGAAAAGAAATTAACTGGCAAACAAATAGTTTGATAACGAAACTTATGTGCTGTTTAGGACGTTTTCATTCACTCTGAGGTGATTTTTGAGTCTTCATTTGGCCACAACTTTTTTTGTGTTTCAGCAAATGGAATAATTTTTGGTGCCAAATCTTATTTTGACACATATTTTGGGAAAATGCTTTGAAAACTTTCAAAAATTCAACAATACACTCTGGGCAAATTTACTACCCTTTCATTATGTTCATAGCTGTTTTTGCCCTAATGACCTCCATTTTAATGATTTTTTTAAAATTGCAAATCTATGACAACATATAATCATGCATTCTTGATTGTTGCTGATTTTCCCTGTTGGGAAGAGGTCAATTTAATCATTTTTACAGTTGATCATTAGTTGCAATGTAAAAAAGAAAAAAAGCTTTCTGGGCATGTGCGAGTGTGTGAGAGAGACCTTTGCGCTCTTACCTTGATATGTTTGAGAAAATAAAATTAAGCAGCTCAGCTCTCAGAAAATAGTAAATATAGCAAATTTATTTATACACACACACTGTAATTTGCTGTTTTACTCTATAGAACTAAATAGAAAATCAGAAACTTTTTTTGCACAGGCCTAACTAAAGGCTTAATGCTGCCAACTGTAAACAGCCAACAGTAAAAATTAAGTTTTACCTCTTCCAAACAGGGAAAAACACCAACAATCAAGAATGCATAATTATTTTGTGTCAAGGCTTTTTAAATTATTTTTTGTATATATTTAAAATATATATTTTTTATATTTAAATTATTTAATATTTATTAATTAGAATACAAAACTGTCCATTTCTTTCTTTGGCTATTTTTGCTCTAAAAATGTCTGTAGTATTTTAATGTTTGTCGCATCTGGTGTGAACAAATTGCTTGTTGCTGGAATCTTCTTGTTGTGTTGAGGACAAGTCTGCCTTTAAACATAAAAAAAGCATCATGATTCTGTTTAAAGAATTAATCAATTGGTTGAGTTCATCATGCATTCAATCGCTCCTTTAGTTATAAATGAGCATGCTCACTATCTCTCATATCACAAGCCACATATGTTGTTTGTCTTCATGCACATCTGACAGCTTCCTGCCCAGCAGCAAAAATATCTTTTTATGAGTCAACCTTTAAAAAAAAAAAAAAAAAAAAAAAAAGACACAAAAAAGCCCACTTACATCCAAAGATAAGCACCTTTGGTTGTTGTTGTTATTATATTAGTCTGAAAGACTCAATTTGAGCAGTGATTCTGGCCGATTCAAGGACATCTAAAGAAAATGCACGCACACAGATGGACATGCTGAATGGAAAGAGATGTTTACCTTCCTGATGGATGCATCAGCTTGTCAACACTCAACAGCTGACTCTAAATGGACCTCTGGCCAGCCTTGATGACACAAAAGCCCAGAGCCAAAGAGGCAAAAGCCAGCTCTGTATTTCCGAATGATCATCATCAACTGGCCACCCACTCACTCACACACACACATCATCATCCAGGACTCATTCATGTTATCAACTCCTCATAATGACACATCTGAGCAACTCTGACCTTTTGTTTCAAGCACGGCAATGATCTCTGGCAAATGTGTGTTAAATAATTACCCCATACGTCATTCTGTTTCATTTCCACAGTCAACGACAGACATGCACCGAACTAAGTCCAACACTTTTTTTTTGGCTTTGACTTGTTTGCTCATGCAAAACTGCATATCATGCATTGAGAGCAGAGCACCATGCGGAGAAAGACTGTTTTAAAAAGTGAGTAGATGTGTTGATGTGGATTCTGGAGTTTGGAAGGGAAATTTTGACCGATACCAATTCAAATGACACTTATAACATTTGGGAGAAACTTAATTCAATAAAGGACTAGCTTGCTTTTTTCACGGCTCATGAATACTGTTTGCTGGCTGTACACAGCCGGAGGCTAACAAACACAACCTGGATTACTTCAATTGACATAAAAAAAAAATATATATTTTAGGGCTGTCAAAATTAGCGCGTTAACGCATGCTGATTAATTTGAAATATTGAAACCGTTGAAAAAATTTTACGCATTTAACGCAGTGGCAGTTTTTTTTAATTTCCTGTTGTGGCCGTCGTGCGTTCATGGCCGGCGCGTGCAGAGAGGCGACCTAGGCGGCCAACCCCCCGGTCCTCACTTTAATCCACGACACCTACCCCCTCCCTCCCGGTCCTCACGTTTATCCGCGAACCGGTCACTTTCTATTTCACTTTCGGGTTGAGGGTGGCGTAATCACCGTTCGCCTACAGCACCAGTTCAGCTTGCTCTGGCCCTGCGTGTGTTTAATGAGCAAAGGAATATGGATAAAGGAAAATATGCATCCATGTAAATGTACTCAGTGAAAGTGCCAGATGATGTCGCAAGCTGTCAAAGACAGCCCATTCCTCTTTAAGTTGAATCCAAGCACCCTCAAATGTTTCATTAAGTTTGACGTGTTTCCCCCTACACGCAACTTTTGTAAAGCGTCTGCTTCGCGTTGCTGTATCAGAATCCTTGCTTGAGAAATACAGCCATACTTTAAGAACCGGTGCATGGTGATGATTTGAAGGGAGTGCGCTGTACTGCGCACTCTCTCTCTCTCTCTCTCTCTCTGTGTGTATGCATGTGTGTTGTCACCGATAATGTCAATAGACTGGACTGTCTTAGCAACTGGCTAATGTTAAGGAGGACTAAGCAACATTGTTTCTACTTTATAATTAATGTTCTCAACTCGCAAAACAACTTTACAATGAATACAATTGTTTGTATTCAATACTTAATTATTATTTTCTTCCAATTTCCATATTTGCAATGCCTGTAATTTGGATTTTTTTGTAGTTCACTTACAATCCAACATGGAAATAATTTTTGTTTGTTATTGGCATTGATTGTTTTAAAATTCAAATGGCACTTACATGCCTGTGTTTTTATTTCTGTAATAAATACGACTTTTCATGAATAATCATGATTAAATCACAAACAAAAGTGTGATTAATTAGTTAATTTTTTTTAATTAATTGACAGCCCTGATATATTTTCTTCAACTAAAAAAAAGACATGAATATGAAACTGATGCACACACATAAATCAGATGCAGCTATATTTAAAGGTGCTTTATGTACGTTTTTGTTGTCAAGGTTGTAATGATACTGGAATTCAGTACCAATTGATACTGAAATTTAAAAAAAGTCCATGTCCCGCTAACATTTGAGCGCTGTTGAGCACTCAAAACAGCGCTGATTTGTGTTCACATGCTCAACAGAAATGACTGTGATTGGCTGTGAAGGTCATCAGGTAACCAAACTCACCGCTGTTTACTAAGTGTAACCACAGATACAGGGACACTGGAGTGTTTTAAAGCCTTGATTCATCAGTGGATCGTTCGTATGTCAGCTTACAGGCAAACCCGCTGATCGACGTGACATTGAAACACTCTAGTGTAGCTCTATCTTACACTCAGTGAACAGCGGTGAGTTCGGTGAACTGATGACCTTCACGGCCAATTACAGTCATTTTTGTTGGGCATGTGAACACAATGGGAAATCAGCAGTGTTTAAGAGCATGCTTAACAGCGTACAAGTGTTAGAGGGAAATGAAAATGTCAGTATTGACTGGTACCGAATTGCGGTATCATGACAACCCTAGTGTGAGATTCGATGTTCAGGCATACACACTCTCCTGATGGTGATGCCAATCTGGCAACCTGCACATGCGTTGAGTGGTCGGAGGAAGCCAGATCAAAAAAACCCTCTCCAATATTTTGAATTTGGACTGCAATAGCTAGTTCTACCAATAGAAGTCATTTCTACATACTGCACCTTTGACTGGTGGATAAATCATTGCGGTTATGACTTAAAAGCTGGCAGATGTACTGTGCTGTGAATGTTTACTGTAGCAGAAACAGTGCTGATCAGTTTGATCGATGTGTGACTGATTTGCAGTGTGATCTGATTCAATCAGTCCCCAAGAATGGGGTGTTTTGATCTTGTTAGTGAGGGCTCCTAGATTGAGCATGCACGGCCCTGAGTCCATGCTAATGCATTTCGGGTACCTCATCAGGTGAGGTGGAAGTGAAGCCTGGGGTAACTGGGGTGACTGGGCTTTCCGCTTGAGCTATATCCACCTTAGGGAAAAGATGTGATATGGTCATAACACACCTGAAAGGGAAGGGTTACCCTGACATGACCCTACGGCTGCACAATATATCAAAGAATTACTGCTATCACGATAATAGTATACGCAATATTCTTATCACAGAGAGGTACAATAAATCACTTTAAGGGATGCACTGTAGTGAAAATTCTGGGTCGAAACTAAAAACTGAGACAGAAAATGCTTTGTAATAATTCTTATGTTTTTATTAATCCTCAAGCAAAAGTAAAAGACAAGACTACAAATATTTTTATGTTGCTTCAACTTATTTTAATAGATTAATCAGGTTTCAACTAACTTGGTTGAGTTATACAATATTTAACTTTTTCATTTTGTAAGTTGAGATGACTAGAAAAGTTCATTTGATCCAACTAAAAATATATTTGGCATATTTTACAGTGTACTAAGGGCTAATTGTTTCCTTGTAGACATATTTGGGGAGAAAGTGTGATTGCAATATTTTTCTAAATAAATGTCATTTCACTCTATTTGATTTTCATTCATAGTGTTAATGTTTACACCTTGAACGTTTTTTTAGATCATAAAAACATATAATTACCTGTTTATTTTAGCATGATCATTACATAAATTTGCATAAATTTATTTTTAATGGAGCTAATGAAATATTGTCTATAGGGAAATGTTTTATGGCAAGAAATATTGATATTGCAATACTCAACAGCAGTATTACATATTTTGCCAGTATCATGCAGTCCTACGTGACTCTAAACAATCATTTAAACACTGATCTCCTCCATAGCAGAGGCACCTGAGACCTGCAAAACTCCACTCATACACTGAAGGGTTACCAATATAATTTTTTAAAGAACAAAAAAGACACATCAAACATAAAACAAATAGATCTGAAAGTCAAGTGCTGAGTTAATACACAATCATGTAACCTCACCATCTGTGTCCTGTATCAACCAAGAGCTATTTTATTTGTGATCATGGCTTCAGATCACACACACCACAGCACTCAAAACACAACTGCTTTTTTGTTGCTTTCTGTACATTTATTCATAATGTACATAATTTACTGAAGTGTGATGTATGTTAAGATTAACCTGCTGTTTAACAGCACACACCATCAAAAATAAAATTGAGGCCTAAATGTACATATTTAAATTCCATTTATTTAAGAATTAGATCTGCACTAGTATTGTACAAGTAGAATGTTGAAAAGTATTACTAAATCCTATTTAAATTGTCACTTTACAACATTTCATTAGTTTACGCATTTACTAACATGATATGAACAATGCATGTACAGCATTTAATAATAATTATAATTCAACATTTATTAATGCCTTATTAAATCCAGTTACTCTTGTTAACATTAGTTCATATGAATGAACAATGAATGACTTTGATAAATAAACACTGTAGTAAATGTTAATCGTTTTCAATTACAAAATATATTTAGTAACATTAACTGCTATAGCCTTATTGTAAAGCATTACTTTTTTTTAAATATTGCTTCTTTTACAGCTATTCATATTTTATCATATGCATATTAGAGCTGCACGATTCTGGCTAAAATGAGAATTGCAATTTTTTTTGCCTAAAATAAAGATCACTATATTCTCATGATTCTGTAGATGTAAATAAAGGTTCATTTGAGTAGGCTATCATTATTGCTATTTCAGAATACAACCATTCAAAATTCAGACATTTGTTATTATCAGATTCCCTCCTGCAATATATTTAACATTATATAGGCTATAGTTATACTGATGCTGTTAAACATTTATTCTCATGCACAACACTCTGCGTTCGCTACGAAAAAAAAAACATATTAAAAGCTTGTCATAATCATTAATCTAAAATGCGATATGATCATAGAAATGATGTGCGCTTTCGGTTTTATTTTCACTGCTAAGTGTGGTTCATACTTTCCGCGCGGCTCCCAAACGATCGCTCTGTGCCACAAATTGAATGTTATTTACAACTTTATTAGCTGTTATTCACAGCCTATGCAAGTTCTGTTCACTAAAGTAGGCATCATTCACAGGCGCACATGCGCCCGCCCACTCTGTTGTAACAGTTCATGGTCAGCTCAAGTCACATGTTTTGCGGCCGCGAATACATCATTACATGAAGACAGAAATTACATATCTGGGTGAAATATACCTTATAAATACAGTATGTGAATTTTTCAACACCATTTGGAGATGTCCCCGTTGCTAATTATTGTATGTAAAACAACATAAAGACTTGTGCGGCCGCCTTTGCTTCTCTCCTGAACTTGAAAATATGATTGACAGAATCGTATAAATGCTAAATTAAGATCGTCTAGGCAGTCGAATCGAGATCACGATCTTTTAACGATTAATTGTGCAGCTCTAATGCATATCATTTTTAAAATGACCAAACCTATTTCATTTCACAGTAAAGAGATTTACACCAATTGTGTGTAATTTGAATGATACAGGATATGCAATACATACAAATCATTATACATAATCAATGGGGTGTGGAAATCTATACACATACATTAGTATATTCATTAATGTAAATAGTGTAATGCAAACTTTTTATGCAATACACAGTTACATGTTGACCAAAGGTTATGGGCCAAAGCCAGATGCTGTTCTGTCATGAAATACAGCCAGACTTACTGCATATCACAACTTGATGATCCACTGATCAGAGCTGACTAATTTGTATGCCACAGGAACTTAGTGCCACACATTCTACAGTGACTCATAAATATTTTGCATTTCTGCTGGCGTCACATCAGTTATTATCAGTGATCTATTGAGCAGCTACTGGGTTAAAGTCTGTCCTGTAATAAGCCAATCAGCTTCAGGCTTTGGGATAAGCAATTGTTTGTCAACAGAGGGAGGTTTTGCATGATCAGTTCTGATGAATCATACTGTAACTGAAGGTAATTATACAAGCTTTTGAAACTGTTGTTTATATATGAACTTTCCAAAATATTTTTATTAAACATGATCAATCAGTAAAAAAAAAAAAAAGCATATTTAAACTTTAATTCATATTTTATTACTTTCTATGCAATTTAATTCATGCAGTCATTAAGTTTACTTTTAGTATTAATAGCTGTTTTGTGACTTGTTCTCCGCTCTCTTGATGGCCCAAGAAAAATATCTCCTTAGGGAGACAAAGATAGCGATTGTAGACTGATTGAGAAATAAAACGCTATTTAAGTCAAATTAACGTTCACCCCGTCTTCGTGTGGGTTTCCTCCGGGTGCTCCGGTTTCCCTCAAAAACATGTGGTATAGGTGAAGTGGGTAAGCTAAACTGTCCGTAGTGTATGTGTGTGAATGTGTGTGTATGAATGTTTGGCAGTACTGGGTTGCAGCTGGAAGGGCATGTGCTGCGTAAAACATATGTTGGATAAGTTGCCGGTTCATTCCACTGTGGCGACCCCAGATTAATAAAGGGACTTGGCCGAAAAGCGAATGAATGAATGAATGAATGAAGTCAAATTAAAGGGAAAACACTTTTATAAATGTATTTTTTTTCACATTTAAACAGTGCAGTCATTTTTAATGGAATAATAAATGATAACATTACACTTTATGATCTAATTTAAAATTAAAATCATCATTTCATAATTATAATTTTAGCTGTAGTGTTGATTATTACATTTAAAGTATATTTCTTACTAATTTGATCTGCTACAGATGCGTAAATACCAACATATTAACACACATCGGACATGGACTTCATATTTCAATAGAAAATACATTGAATTAAATTATCGTTAGCCATTAATGCTTGTCAGTACATTCAACAGCATGCTTAATTTACACCTACTGTAATAATGAAATTACACATAAAATATTCTCAAGTAGGTCAACACACTAGTAAACTGCTAAATACATTTAATACAGGTTTATATTGAATTTTAATTTGTTTGAAAAACAGGAAATTAAGTGTCTAAAGAGATTACGTTCAGCTTTAATACAAAATATATGAAAGTACTTCAAGAACATGCTTAACTTATACTTAGGTCTGTCACAATAATCAAAAGATCGACTTATCACACAACACATGGACATATGCTCATTTTTGTTGATGATATATATATCGCCCATACATAAAAACCAATTCTAGCAACATGTTAGCTGATTGGGTAACATCCCGTCAGTGTCAGTATGGTTAAAAAAAAACACTATAGTATGCACTTTAAATTACTTTAGTATTTTTTAATGTTGGTGTCTGACTGATAATAGATCTGGCAGCAGATATCGCAGCCTGTTACTTTTTTACCTTGCACATTTTTATTAACATTTATTATTATTTATTTAGGATTAGGTCTGATTCACCTAATTAACATAGTTATATCTTATAAAATCGACTATAATAAAATTAAATATTCTTAAAATATGTTCTTTGAGTGTACTTGCATTATGATGTTTTTATATTGTCATTCATAAATTTGTCTTAAAATGACAATAACATCACTTATCGCAAAATATATTGGAGCAATATATCGTACAACAGAAAATACTGTGACAGCAATAACTATACTTTCTTTTCAAAACTTATATTATCTATAGTATAATATATTTATATTATTTGTAGGGTTGATATGTCACGTTTCACCATGATAAATAAATAAAATAATAAATAAATGCTATTTAAGTCAAACTAAAGAGAAAACACTTTCATAAATGCATCTTTTCACATTTAAATGACTATAATAAAATTAAATAATAATAAAATACAATATTCAATATAATAAAACACATATTCATAAGAATAAAATATGATGTGCTTTTCGAAAGAGTGTACTTGCATTATGATGTTTTTATACTGTCATTCTGGCATTAGATAATGAGTGGCATAACATGGTCTTAAAATGACAATGACATCATTTAACGCAATATATATTGGTGCAGTACAGTATATCGTACAACAGAAAATGGATATTGTGACGGGAATGACTTTCTTTTCAAAACTATTATTTTACCATAGTATAATAAAATAATATATTTATATTATTTGTAGAGTTGATATGTTACATTTCACCCTGATAATAGTTTTCTAGATGGGTTACTCAAATATTGCTGAAAACTAAAGGCAACAGCCGGGTCAATAAAAACAAATGCTGTGCAACTGAAAAAGCCATAGTAGACAGCCTCCTACTCTTCAAAATACTGCTGATCAGATCATGGTTCCACAAAAAAAACCAAAAACAAAGCAGCATTATGAAAATACTCCAGCCCACTCAGTGAAAAGCTTGCTCAGCACTGAAGGCCAAACCCACAGTATCTCACTAACAAATGAGAGACTCCGAACACTTCATTTAAAAAAAAAAAAAGTGCACAATTTGCTGTTCCTCTGAATAAATGGCACAGGATGTTTAATCCTCACTCAAAAAGTTTACATGCATGCACATTTTTATATTCTGAGTAAGACGTGTTGTTCTTTAGAACGGGAATCTCCCTTCCTGCTCACTTCCTCTGAGGAAGGAACAGCAGGAGAAACGGAGAATGAGCATAGCAGTGAGTTTAGGACGTGATAAATACAACTCAATGAACGAGTGATCATTCACACTGGAAATACATAAAGTGGCTTACCTGTGCAGTGCTAGCTGGGGTTGGCACGTGACTGTCGAAAAATGACAGATCGAGAGAGGCTGCATTTCCTCCAGAGGTTAAAGGTTGAGCCTGGTTAATCTAGAAGAAAATGAAGAGAAGAACTGAAGAGTCAAATCAAAGAGAATTAAAAAGCAGATCAATTTGGTTTTAAAAAATATATATTATTTGCAGTTGTTAATCATAAACATGCAGGATAAATAAAAACTTTTGCATCTCAAAAGAAAGAATCAGCTTTGAATCTCTTTAATAAGACGTTATATTAGTAAAATCTTTTGCCTGCTATTAATCTACATCAACATGACTAAAGTAACATATCTGCATAATGCATAATCCCCGCCTACAAAGTGATATACAAACTAGTTATATAAGCGCACAATAATCCATTACAAATGACTATCCTTTTATCTATCTATCTATCTATCTATCTATCTATCTATCTATCTATCTATCTATCTATCTATCCATCCATCCATCCATCCATCCATCCATCTATCTTTTTACATATAGTAATAGCATACAAGTAATAGTATACTAATATAGTAAAGTACATACATTAGTCTTCTCAGTGAACAAATATTTGTATAAATTGCTACTGAAGTTCAAACATTTAAAGACAAAGGTCATTTTTCTGGTTTAATTATATCTATGAAAACGCCATGAACAGTATTACATGTATTTTGATCTTCAATAATATCTTTATCTTCCTTTAATAACTAAAAACTATGTAGGTTGAAAAAATGTTTGGGTACAATATTTCCCACATTTTAAGGTATTTTAAAACCTGTCTCCAGATTACTTTGTTTTCATGGATTAGTATGATTTTCTTCCTATTTTTTTCCTAATTTCCTTAAAAAAAAAAAAAAGTACACAAACGGGAACCCATTTTTAAAAATCTGAGTACGACATTGAAGACAACCCAAAGAATGTGAATTTGGAGAAGTGCACACGTGAATGAAGGAAGGAAGCATGTGTGTTTGTAGGACAGCACAGCTAGCTCAGGTTAGCAGTTTCGACATGAACTACTATTAAATCCTTTTAAATAGTTACTATATTAACTTTTTTTTTTTAATATTCTAGCCAAATTAAAATAAATAAGACGTTCTCCAAAAGGAAAATCTAACAGGAAATACTATGAAACATCACATAAACAATTTACATATACATATACGTTTACAATTGTGTCTTCACCTCAATATAAATACATGTGTGAATACAAAGCAAAGAATGTGAATTTGCAGAAGTGTGAACATGTTGTCATTTGTTTGTCTCAGAAAACAGAGAAATGAAGGAAGCACGTGTGTTTGCAGGACAGTGCAGCTGCGAGCTCAGGTCAGCAGGGAGATGAAATGTATGTCTGTGGCCAGCAGCAGGCGGAATCACTACACGGCCTATTTATACAGAGAGTAAACTGTTTACCAGGTCTCCATGTGCACTACTGCCTCGAGATGGCTTTATAATGTGATTACATTCAGCCTCACAGGACGATGCACTTTAAAAACAAAGATACTTTTTTCACCTTTTTTTTGAACGCTCAGACCGCGAAATGTTTTTGTTCCAGCAATCATCATTTAGTTTAAAAACTCAAAAAGAATGAACAATGAATCCTATTTTTACACACTAGATTTGCATTAGTGAACAGTATATTTTGTAGTGTAGCATGCTCATTTAGTCTTACATGCTCAACTAAACACTACACAAACACACTTCTACTCTGACTGGTCACAGGAAAACAAAACACTTCCTGTAAATCGAACAGGTCACATTCCAGCAGCCATAGTTTATCTGTTCTTTTGGCTTTCAAATATGGGCATGGGTTTATTAGTGCATGAGGAAAAAAAGATAACCATTAAAAAAATTGTTATTTCAAAATGATATGCTTTATCATACACAGTCAAAGAGTGATATGTTGCAATTATTTGGCTAATATTTTAGAATTACAACTACTACTATAACGCAGTGAACGCAGTAAATTTTTTATACGTTTTGCCTAAAATAAATGTTGCATTCAAATCACGCTTTAGGCACTACTATTACTACCTTTAGAGCAGGGGTGCCCAAACTTTTTCTTACGAAGGGCCAAAAACCAAACTTTGAGGGTTGCGGACCGAAGGTAACTGGTAGCCATGGTTAATTTCCTAATTTATTTAATAAAGTTTTAAAATGGCCGGAAAACATTGCTTTATATTATTTAATACAGCACAATTCTTTTTACATTTTTATAATAAACTCATTACAGAAAAAACAAAAACAATCTCATTAATGACAGAATGGAGTTGCACTTTTGGGTTGTTTAGCTCGCTGATGTCTTCTGCATAGTCCTCTGTCTGTCGAGTGTCTGCTTTATTTGTAACATATAATTAAACATTTAATTTTGGTTGGCTTTATTGTAATTCAGCAATAAAACTAAACAAAGAAAGGTTACGTCAAATTAGAAACGATGATCTCTTTTAAAGGCATTCGCCCCAGCCCTCTCCATTATTCTCCCTCGCTTCTCAGATGGGATGGTGGGCCAAATCAAAGGTTGCAATAAGCCGACTTTGGGCCGCGGTCCCTAGTTTGGGCATCTCTGCTTTAAAAGTTCAAACAAATAGCAATGTCGCATAACTTTTCATGTGATTGTCTGACAACTGAAAATAGATCTGGTACTTTTTTTCCTTTTTACCTTGGACATTTATTATTATTATTATTATTATGTATTTGATTAGGTTGTGCATTCTCACATTCTGATTCTAATGCTTAATTATTAAATTGTTAAAATAATAATAATAAAATCATTATTGTAAATGATTATTCTTAAGAATAAAATATTATGTGTTCTTTGGAAGAGTGTACATGCATTATGATGTTATTTTAGTGTCAAAATGGTCTTAAAATGACGATAATTTTGTTCATCGCAATAAATTGTTAATATATACTCTATATCATACCACAAAAAAATACATATCGTGACAGGACTAACAATATATCCTATTTTATTTTGCACATGCAATATATTCTGCCTCTTTGAAATTTGTCTAAAACCTTCTTGTGCAAACTTGTCCGTTTTTTTTTTGCATGGTCTACGAGTATGATAATCTAAAATATAGTAATAAAAGGCTGAAACTTTAATTCACGATCACTAAGGTGCACCAAAATGTTAGAAGTGAGTGGAGCCACTTTCACTGAAATGACTGAATTTGTCACCGATTTGTACAAACACAGCCTGTGGATGAAGTGAAAAAAAATCTATGGTGACAGGGAACTGTGGTGCTATAAACTCAAGAAAAAAGGCTCCAACTATGCAAAAATTAGGCTGATCTAACTGTGAAATGATTAGAAAATTGCCATGAAGCATCTTTATGCATTAAGGTCTATGAGGAAATTTGCATTTTATAAAGTCAGAATTATTAGCCCTCCTGAATTATTACCCTGATTTATTACTCCTGAATTATTAAAAAACTAAATAAACCACAGGAAGGCTAAGAATTGTGACTTCAATCATATAAACACAATAAGGCCTGTGAGGAAATTTGCAGTATACAGAAGTTTTTGGGATCGTATACGACCATTGCTTACCTCTATATAGTCCTCTGGTACCAATCCGACTTCTCCTCTGGAGTTTTTTGCTTCAATCCATCCTCCACCAATGTTCTGGGAACACAAGAAAACAGATCACCTTCAAAAAAAGAACCTTATTCATTCATAAACTTGCATTATCTCATTCTCAGTGCACACATTCTCACACATTCTGAAAAAAACTCACCTGATTGGTTATTGTGATTGTCTCACCCTCTCGAACCGACAACTCATTGTTGCCAGGCTCTGCCACAAAATCATATAAAACCTGTGCCTGTGTAAAAATGAAACATGCAGTGGTTAATACATATATACATATAGACAACAAAGGTGTTGAGACATGTTAGCAATTCAGTATTATTAGAACAACCAGCCAGACTTGTTTAGTTGGAATTTACAAGGACAATTTAAAGCACATGACCTCAGAATTTACCCGTTTAATAATTGGATCACAGAACTGATGGGGATTTTGCAAATTTATAAATTTAATCAATTAATTCAAGTCTTATCATAGGAACCATTGTTAATCACAAAAGAAATGCCTAAAGCAGTGTCTTTGAGTGAAATTTGACCTGAGGTGACCTCTGATTTGGCCTACAATTTTTTAAATAACTCTAGTTTATTTTATAGTTGACAAAATTAAAAGTATAATCTTTTTCTGTAACCCTTTTAGTTTGTTTATTGATTTTTAATTTCTAATTTCTAATGTTATTTCTAACATTCTAATGATTTGATTTATTAAAAACTTAAACATTTAAAAGAGGCTTATTTTTTTATAACACATTTTAATACAATATATTTGGGTATTTTGTTTTAATTTTTTAAAATAAATATGCTATACTATACACCCACCAGCCACTTTATTAGGTACACCTTACTAGTACCGGGTCGGACCCTCTTTAGCCTTCAGAACTGCCTTAATCCTTTATGGCATAGATTCAACAAGGTACTGGAAATATTCATTAGAGATTTTGGTCCATATTGACATGATAGCATCGCAAAGTTGCAGCATATTTATCGGCTGCACATCCATGATGCGAATCTCCCGTTCCACCACATCCCAAAGGTGCTCTATTGGATTGACATTTGGTGACTTTGGAGGCCATTTGAGTACAGTGAACTCATCGTCCTGTTCAAGAAACAAGTCCGAGATGAATCGTGCTTTATGACATGGTGCATTATCCTGCTGGAAGTAGCCATCAGAAAATGAGTAAACTGTGGTCATAAAGAGATGGACATGGTCAGCAACAATACTCAGGTAGGCTGTGGTGTTGACACAATGCTCAATTGGTACTAACGGGCCCAAAGTGTGCCAAGAAAATATCCCCCACACCATTACACCACCACCATCAGCCTAAACCGGCGCTGCCGCTGACATACGGCAGGATGGATCCATGCTTTCATGCTGTTGACGTTAAATTCTGACCCGACCATTTGAATGTCGCAGCTGAAATCAAGACGAGGTAACGTTTTCCCAATCTTCTATTGTCCAATTTTGGTGAACCTTTTGTTTTCTAGCCTCACTTTCCTGTTCTTATCTGACAGGAGTGGCACCATTTCAGAACATTCTCTGTAAACCCTACAGATGGTTGTGTGTGAAAATCCCAGTAGATCAGCACTTTCTAAAATACTCACCTTCCTTCCCCATTCTGATGCTGGGTTTGAACTGCAGCAGATCGTCTTGACCATGTCTACATGCCTAAATGCATTGAGTTGCTGCCATTTGACTGATTAGAAATTTGCGTTAATGAGCAGTTGGACTGGTGTACCTAATAAAGTGGCCAGTGAGTGTATATGATACAAAGTTTATCTTAGATTTTCAAAACAACACCAAGAACCATCATTCTTATTATTACAATGCAAACTGGACAACAGAAGTGAAAAAAGTCAAAACAAAATCATGTAGTGCACATTTTTGTTTATAAATGGTCCCAAAACAGAATCACTTGACAGTATAGAGCTTTCCACAAAGCACCCGTTATTCTAACACATAGAGAAACACACACACACACACACACATCCTGAAGCGATCGAAACAGTGAGGTCTGTATGAACAGTAACACAGAGTCTCTCTATGCTGCGATTCACAGGCCGCAACTCACATAGAGAGTCTGTGTTTAAGAAAACTCACTTCTGATTCAAATGAAACATCGCTTAAAAGGTTTGTGACAGATGCACCACTGTCCGATGGCATAAATGTGCATGATCAAAACACACGTGACCACAGCAGTTTCATAACAAGAAAAAAAATGATGACGAAACAATAATTGTGATGAGCATGGCATATGGCGGATATGTTATGAGGAACAGATGTATTCACAAAGGCAGGATTGATGAATCAGCTTTGAAGAAGTAAAGCTGCCACAGAAACACTCTCTTAAGACAGTCAAGCATTCATTCATTCATTCATTTTCTTTTCGTCTTAGTCCCTTTATTAATCCGGGGTCGCCACAGCGGAATGAACCGCCAACTTATCCAGCATTTGTTTTACGCAGCGGATGCCCTTCCAGCCACAACCCATCTCTGGGAAACACATTCATACATTCTCATTCACACACATACACTATGGACAATTTAGCTTACCCAATTCACCTGTACCGCATGTCTTTGGACTGTGGGGGAAACCGGAGCACCCGGAGGAAACCCACGCAACCACGGGGAGAACATGCAAATTCCACACAGAAATGCCAACTGGCCCAACCGGGACCTGCCCCAACCGGGGATCGAACCAGCGACCTTCTTGCTGTGAGGCGAACGTGCTACTCACGGGCCCGTGGCGCCCGACAGTCAAGCAATAAGAGCTAAATTAAGGTTTAAAGTTTAGAAGGGAGTTAAAAGCTAAATGAAGATTGATATTGTAACCTTAAATAAATGAAAACTGAATAGTCAAAAGGGGCGCCACGGTGGCGTAGTGAGTAGCACGTTTGCCAGCACTGGTTCGAGCCCCGGCTGGGTCAGTTGGCATTTCTGTGTGGAGTTTGCATGTTCTCCCCATGGTTGCGTGGGTTTCCTCCTGGGGTGCTCCGGTTTCCCCCACAAGTCCAAAGACATGTGGTATAGGTGAATTGGGTAGGCTAAAATTGTCTGTAGTGTATGAGTGTGAATGAGTGTGTATGGATGTTTCCCAGAGATGGGTTGCACTGGAAGGGCATCCGCTGCGTGAAACATATGCTGGATAAGTTGGTGGTTCAATCCGCTGTGGCGACCCCAGATTAATAAAGGGACTCAGCTGACAAGAAAATGAATGAATGAATGAATGAATAGTCAAAAATCATACTATAAATGCATCTCACTAAAGTTGCATTCATTTAGTTTAAAATAAAGTCAGTTCTTTAATGATTAAGTCCTTTATTAGCAATAGCAATATTCTATACTTCACTGCAAAAAAATAATAATAAAGAGGAAAACATTAAAAGCAATGTATAATTCAGAAATGAGAAGTCATTCAAATTTAGTTGAACTTTAAAATCTACTTGTAATATGAAAAGATAGAAAACAAACGACCTTTTTTACTTTATTGAGGTAAAGTTTTATATTCGCACATTTGTTCAGCTTGTGACACACTCCCTATATTGTTTACCATGGTACTTTAAATATTCGGATTGAAATCACATGCAAGTCTGACTTGAAAACAACATTAGCACTATTTATTTGTTTGTGAATGTGAACAATCTTGTACTTTGATAGTCATCGGCTGCTAATATGATTTCACTGTTTAGGATTTTGCAAAGAATACTTTTCTGAAACTGTATTATTAAGGAGAAAGTCTGAAACCAAAGTATAAAAGTATAAAAGTAAGTTTAAAACCAACTTTACCTCAATTTGTATTTTTAGATATCAAAAATACTATAACAATCAATGAATATGATTATTTTAAACAATATCTGGGTAATATAACGTAAAGTGCACAATATATTTAAGAGACTCCTCACAACACTCTTATATTCCACATTATTCCAAAGGGGAACTTACAGTCAGTTGTGTTTAAGCTCTCATTCACAATGGCAATTTACTTCGTTTGTTGGTTTTACGATTAACTAACGTTAGTGAATGATTTACAGTTCAACTACATATCCCAGCATCCATTGCAAAATGACGTAAGGCCCTCACTAAAAATGTCACAAGACTCCTAATGATCCATATTTTCCTACGTTAACCAGAGAGCCTTTAAAAACGTTAAAACAACAATAAGAAAACCTTCAATGGCCATTCTCGGTGTGTTAAACGAACTCGGTTATGAAGTCTGTGACAGTTTGTGAACACTTACTAGCAAATATGTCGGCGTGTGTTTGGATATAACTTTAGCAGTTCAACACGTCAGTGAAAAGAAATTACAAACAGATCAGCAATACACTTTAACCGAAACTACGTCGAATATGTCCTTACCTTCGACTCCATTGTACACACATTAACCAGTCATTACAGAAACCTGCAGTTTAGTGGCGATAAACTCTTCTTCTTCATCCAGACATTTCTCTCTTGCCAGAAGTGACTCTTCTCAGACAAACGTTGGTTTACATCGCCAAACACACTTTATCTTCGTTTTTTACACACACAGAGTCAAATGTAAAGGCTTATTAACGTGTGTAAATCCAAACTCGTCGTTTGCAGCAGACTTGAGCTGCTAAACTTCACTGCAGCTGAGTGTGTGTTTCACAGAAGAGTCACAACCGGAAACAAACTCACTGGTCGAGTGCCTGAAGAAAAAAAAAACTACACACAGCTGTGTGTAGACGAAGAGGATAAGAATTATTAAAAATAACAACGCAAGGCATATTTATGTGAGCATACATAAACTTGAACATTTATTTTTATTTTTACGTATTATATGAAATAAAGCGTATATATTTATTCTCTGTTTAGACTTTTATCACACATTGTAGATGCTTAATAAGTAAATCATAGTGCTGATTAAGGTGAAATACGACATTAATACAAAAACAAAGTGTTTTTTTACTTATTCTACAAGTTTTAGAGAATTTTTCAGATTATGATTGTGTCAGCTTTTTTCAACTTTTGTCAAGTTCAAACAAACTGAGAGGAGCGGGCTGAGATGAGAGATGTGAGTTTAGAGCGACCTCTAGAGGATAAGATTAGCTTTTAAAAACAAAAATAAACTATTAGAAAAGTTTTAACGTTTACATCTTTACTTTAAATGTGCTTACCTAAACATTCTTAAAATCGCAGTTTGACAATCAACATGCTGCTTCAATAACAAAAATAATAACATTGCTCCAGCTACGTTTTAACGCGGTATGCTAGCTGGTCCAATCACACTCCACAATATATATAGTAAATAACATAAACAGCTGTTGACGAAGAAGAAGATATAAATGATTAAAAATAATAACGCAAGGAATATTTAAGTGTACATACATAAACTTTAGTATTTATTATTGTTTTCATGCATTATATGAAATAAAGCGTAAATTTATAGACTTTTATCTCACATTATAGATGTTTAATAATTAAAACATAGTGCTGATGAAAGTGAAATACAACATTAATTCAAAGCAAAGTGTTTTTTTCTGCAGGTTTTTGAGTATTTCAGATTATAATTGTGTCAGGCAGGATTAGGACGATTCTAAGGGCCCGTGCACTCTAGGGGGCCCACAGAGATCTGCTTTATTATTATAACAGTACTATAATGTAATTATTAATGTATCTCTAAATTATAAGTAAAACAATTTATTAGAAATAACTAAAAATACGGCTTATATCTGCCCCTCGTGTCTGTCACATCGGTCACCGTCAAATTGCAGCCCCCCCCCCCCCTTTCAATGCATGGTTCAGTCCGTCAGTACCGGGAAGAGAGATGCTTGAGTGCGATCATCAGGTAAACAGCGCCTCCCGATGGTGAATGCGGTTATACTCATGCTGGTATTATTTAGTATGTTGGTCATTTATTTCATTAGCAGCATCCCAAATAACACACTATACACTAAATCAATGAGACACAAAATTATATTACAATGAGACCCATGAATAAGAAATGTTCTTTTGTTTAAACTGACCATTACTTATTGATAATACATATTTATAATAACAGAGTGCAAATTTCCAGCACACTGCAAACCAAATAAACACAACATAAATAAACTTAAAACAGTCTGTTGATTAACCTGACAGTAATTTAAATTCCAAGTGCCAAACGCCTGGCCTTGCTTTCAAAATCCTCAACCAAAGTGTATTGCACATTGTATGAGACACTATTGCAGTACAGTTATTTAAATAGTGACACATTGGTGTTTTGTGTGTTTAGAAATGTACAATTTTCAGTGAATATTTGATTACTGTTCCTTTTTTTTGTTCTACATTTACATTTGAACAATAAATCATCTGCTAGCTACAGTCATGGCCGTTCTCTTACTAAATACTGATAAGTAGTGGACAAAATCAATAATAAAATGCATACATCAGTATAACTACATTGCAGAGAAAGAGTTTGGATAGCTAGCTTGGTAGTAGGGGGCCCGTCCTCATATTTTTTCATGGGGCCCAAAATTGCTAGCGGCGCCCCTGAATGTAGGTATTTAAAAAGTAGTGATGTTTGTTTCATAATTACTATCATAAAGTGTTCACGAGATGGATTGCCTGAGGGAAGAAAGCTGAGCAGTCTACTGGAAAACAAGTATGTTTGTTTGCACTTTATGACCAATATCACGTAGAAAGAGTTATCAAACAAACCAAATGGACTTTACAACTGCTAGCAAGATTATGATGCTTGGTTTGTATTATAAATGTATTTACGTAATGTCTTTTGTCTCCTTTTTTACACAGACCATGTCCCCACAAAAGACCACGGTAAGGAAAATGTTACCTTTTATTCAACACAATACTATACTATAGTAAGGTTACCATAGTAACTAATGAACCTTATTGTAAAGTGTTACCATTGTGTTTAATCATTTTTAAGATCTTTGTAATTGTCTGTCATTTATATTGTAGTTGGGCGACACGGTGGTGCAGTAGGTAGTGCTGTCGCCTCACAGCAAGAGCCCCGGCTGGGTCAGTTGGCGTTTCTGTGTGGAGTTTGCATGTTCTCCCCGTGGTCGCGTGGATTTCCTCCGGGTGCTCCGGTTTCCCCCCACAGGCTAAAGATATGCGATACAGGTGAATTGGCTAGACTAAATTGTCTGTAGTGTATGAGCGTGAACGAGTGTGTATGGATGTTTCCCAGAGATGAGTTGCGGCTGGAAGGGCATCTGCAGCGTAAAACGTGCTGGATAAGTTGGCGGTTCATTCCGCTGTGGCTACCCCGGATTAATAAAAAGGGACTAAGCTGAAAAGAAAATGAATGAATATAGTGTAGTTTACATTTTTTTAATGCATCAACTAAATGAAAATCTGAATATGTCCTTGTCAAGTACAACTGAAATAAAATAAGTTCACATTTTTAATAGGCCTATTTAATTTGAATTATTGTTAATCATATACAAAAATGATTTTACTTTTATAGTGTAGTTGTCAGTAATTACACACACACACACACACACACTGTATTATTCCTTAAGGCTTTCTTTCTATTCAACATTGAATTTTTCGATCACCCTTTCATATGCTCTGTATGCCATAAATCTCATCCCAACTATTGCTCATTTGCTTTGATGTAAGATTACTGAAATGACAATAACAGACATATTTGCTTTAAATTACATAACGTCACCAATAAATAGCTAAGTATTAAATCTCTGCCACAGTCATCAATTGCTACTGTAAGCGCTGCGATTTCTTTCAGCTTCCAAAGCAAACATCAGTTCAATAAAGACTCATATTTACTATATAATATTCTTTATTTCTAAAGAACATGAAAGTTAGCTGACCACAAGCTCTCTTCTTCTTTTCAGGTGACGTGAAGCCAAAGAGGAGGAGAATTGGGTTTCAGGTGAACGAGTTACAGACGCCTTACAGTATAAATAGAGCTGATAAAGACACTACACAGCACTTTTTATGGGCACCTGTTGAAAAGGTAACATGAGTGTTTTGTCTCTCGTCCTGCTTTTGCTTTCCGTCAAGCAGTTCTGGGCTCAGGAAGACCCTCTTCTGCCTTTCTCTGAACACCTGGACCTGCAGCACAATGTGCAGCTGAAGTGGGGATTTGATAAGATTCAGGGCACCATCGTATTCCAGCTCTCCGTCAACACCAGCGGCTGGATCGGATTCGGCTTGAGCCCTAATGGAGGAATGAGTGGAGCTGATATCGTCATTGGAGGAGTAGGCGACAAAGGCAATTACTTCACGGTAAAGACTGAAAACTGTAAATAAGCACTGATTTTAGATTTTAGATCAAGTTGGTGAGCATACATCTAACATGCATTATTAGTCTTATTGTCATTATCAGGAACACTTTACAATAAGGCTGTATTGGTTAATGTATTTACACTGAAAGCAAAAGATTCATTGGATTTACAAAAACAAATTTAAGGTAAGTGGTTGCAAACAATTTATATGGGCTGAATTTAAAGAAACAAATTAAGCTGGACGTTACTAAATTTAATTAGTTTGTTGAAATTCAGCCCATATAAATTGTCTGCAACCACTTACCTCAAAAATAAATTGTAAATCCTATGAATAATTTTTTTTAGTGTAGTGCTGGGCAAAGATTCATCGCAATTAAAATAAAAGTTTGTTTTGAGGAATTCAAAGTATAAGAGATTTGTATGAAGATGGGATTTTACTTTCCTTTGAGCTTTTATGTAAAAAATATACACTTCTTTAAATACATTCAGTTGAAGAGTTACATGTCATCAAAAGAAACACAGATTAGTTGTACACCATCTCTATCAAAATGAGAAGAAATAACTATTCAAAATTTAGAAGGAAGAGGTCATATTTCTATATTTTACATATTTATGGTCACACATAGTACTGAATCAACATTGGATAAACTAAATGCCTGGAAAACAGATCTGCAAGGAGATATAGATGTGGCAGACTGGAATTATGCTTGCTTGAAAGCTCAAACACAAACAATAACCACCAGGTTTCAACTACTTCAATATAAATGGTTAATGAGGATGTACTGTATATAACCCCTGTGAAACTTTATCATATGTCTGCTAATATTCCGGATGTGTGCTCTAAATGTTTGCATGATAAAGGTACACCATATCACTGCCTCTGGCAATGCCCTTAAAGTACAAACGTTTTAGAGATAACTGAATGTATGACAGACATGTTTAATATTAAAATCCCTTTAAATGCCAAGCTCTGTATACTTGGTTTGTATCCTATGGAACTTACAATTGGAAATACAAATATTCAGGATTTTGGTCTTCTTCAAGCTAGAAGGGCTATTGCGTTATACTGGAACCACATGGATGCCCCATCCATAGAAATGTGGAAAAGAGAAATATTGAACTGCATTGGACTGGAGAGACTAACTTATATCATCAAAGGCAAGCAGAAGGACTTTGACTATCTTTGGGAACCATATATGAATATTATGTAAATTGTTTGGAAACATATAATTTTATTTTTTTGTGTGTGTGTATTATTGTTTTTGTTATTTTGTCATTATTTATTTATTTTTAAATTTATTATTATGTTCATATTTATTATTATTATTTATTTTTTATTGATTTATTTGGCATGTTGTTTGAATGTGTATATACATATAAAAGAATGGTGTGGATATGTGCTGTTTAGGCTGCATTGTTGTTGTATGCCTAGTTGAGTGGGAGAAAAGGAAAAAAATCAATAAACATATTTGGAAAAAAAAGTTTGTTTTGACGTAATATATGACCACATTGAAATGAAAT